>CM053752.1:40975465-41078061 GCA_028658305.1 Pachyuromys duprasi
GATATGGCCTAGAACCCCCGCTCAGATGTGGCCCATGATAGCTCAGTGTCGAACTGAAGACCCTAGTAAGGGAAACAGGGACTGTTTCAGTCATGAACTTGATGGCTGACTCTTTGACCCTCCCCCATACATGCCAGGGAGTAACAGCCTGGCTAGATCCCAGGGGAGGACATTGCAGCCAGCCCTGAGGAGACAAGATAATCTGGGGTTGGATGGAAGGGGAGGAGGTCCTCCCCTGTTGGTGGACTTGGAGGGGGTGGGGAAGAGATGAGGGAGGGATGGGGAGGGTGGGAAGGAATGAGGGAGGGGACTACACCTGGGATGCAAAGTACCTAACCTGTGATTGATATATAAATAAATAAATAAATAAATAAATAAATAAATAAATAAGAAAATGCAAAAAAAAAGAATAGTACAGCAAACAGATACTCTACTCTCAGCTTGATTTTCCTTAAAATATACTTAGTGCCATAAACATCATCACATATACCAAAGAATGAAAAGTCCCAAATGTGTAACTGTATATGCAAATGGCAAACCTGGGTACTCTGAAATGCAAGTACTTAGCATTTACAACTTGATATAGCGATAATTTGTATAAGAAATTTTGTGCTCACAGCAGTTATCCATGCAAGTTCTTTTTTCAGTAATTCATAAAATTCAGCTACACAAAAAGAGCCTCAAAGGGCACATTGTCAGAAAAGATGTAGAAAGCGTAGTCCTTGTCAAAGGCTTCTTTTAACTAGAGGGGGTGAGGGCTTCAACACAGTGAAACCAGTTTCCAGTAATAAGTCCACAGTCTCAGCTGTTGCATCATTATCAATGCCAAGTCTGCTTGAGAGTGACTGACATACTATCTGTTTCAAATTGCAGACATGTCACGAATGAGGCCAGTGCTTAAACAACAGTTCCTAAACCCGCAGAAAGGCCAGTGGCTTCTACAATCCTGTCCCTGTCTCACAGTCTTTGGCATCTGAATCATCAGTTTTCGTGAGTTAAACATTGTAAGTGGCCCGGAATCTTAGAGGGTCTCTATGGGTACCAAAGTAAACAGACAACATTATCATCTGGTTGTTCCTGTGAAGGGAGGAAAAACCCAATAAGCTTTGAATTCAATACTTGAACAAATTCAGTATGAATACAAACTGTTATGCTGAATCATACAGCATCCTAACTTGCCCATGAGGACCTTTCAATTCCCAGCAACAGGATGTATATTATGCTTTTGTGTAATGGGAGTTTCGGTTTCTTTGTTAATTCCATTATGTTATGTAAATATATTTTGTTGTTGTTGTTTTAATTCCAAGTGTGGGATTTTAGTTTGAGCTTTAGCTTGTCCATAGCTGTTAATTGTCCCATGCAAGGCAAAGCTTTTGACAGCTTAGGTAATGGCCTGCCTTGCATCTTGTGTGGTATGGAAATGGGTGTGCTCTAGGATTCTGGGAATATAAAATTGAGAGCCCAGAAAGAGATGGTGTGATGTGTGTCATGTGCCATATAGCACTTAGGAGAGGGCATAGAGATGGATGGTGTGGTGGTTTGGAACAGACAGACAGAGAAATGCTTTGGTGCATAGCAGCTTAGAGGAGGTTGCTGGCTGTGTTTGCTGTTGACCGAGAATGGTATATCCCACAAAGACCCATTGACCCTAAATATGTGGGAGAAGTAAAGGGGTCTATGCCCACTCTCCCCATTAACCTCCTCTCTCCTATCTAGGTTTGGGAAGTTGGTAGAAAGGTGACAGAGTCATAAATACCCCACACAAAGCAGAATTTTAAAAATGAAAGTTACACTCTTGAATTTGTGCCCTAAATGGAACACCAGTTACAGTGTAACAATGTACATTTGGATATTCTAAAACACAAAGAGAGGGGGTAAGGAGCTGGCTCAGTATGTGAAGTTGTGGATGCATAAGTGTGAAGAGTAACATCTGGAGCTCCAGAACTCACATAAAATGTTGGGCAGATGTGATAGCCTTCCCAGGATCCCAGCATGCTGGACCACCGAAGCAAGCAGGCTAACCACATTAGCTCACCTGGTGAAATCTAGGTGCAGCCAGAGAAACTGCCTCAATATTTAAAGTGGAATGTGAATGGAGATGGCACCTTTGGCCTTCAGAAGCACATGCAAAAATGGCCATATTCACCTGCTAATCTACATACATGCACCCATAAGCATATGAACACACATCCATCCACCCATGCAAACTCTACACAAATGTATACATACAGCACTGACTATTTTATCCATGTGAGTTTGAAAATTTCTGTTTGATAGGGATGTAACTAGATAGGTGGCATATAATAAAAGTTCATATAAACCTGACTCAGGTCTAATGACAGAGAACAATAAGAAATAAGTACTTCTTTTAAAATACCTTTAGAAACGGAGAGTTAGGCAAAAAGAAACGTGGAAAGGGACATTTATATACCAACATACTAGTGAGATCTTAAAACTAGTGAGATTCAGATCAGGAAATAGATGAAGAAAAAGAGCACCTAATTACTTTCAGAGCAACCTCAAAAGAGTTGGGGCTTTACGTTTGAAGTGAAAGACAGCAACCAGTGGGACAATGGAAACGTTCTTTCTTTTCTTTCTTTCTCCTGTTTTTCCTCAGTGGGAACTTGCTTTTAAGACAGTATTCACTTACAACTCCTTCATTCATAAAGTAAAATACTGAAATAATTTAAAAATCAATTATATGGTACCAGCTTTTCATTTGTCTATCAGCAGCCACCTCTGACTTCCTTTACACTTTATCTGTGTAGAAATGAGAGCAAGCTGGAATAGATAATGGCCATGTTAGATTGCAACTGCTTACTGGGTTTTCAAGAAAATAAATCTTTTTATTAATCACCAGGTCTCCCTTTGGTTAAGGGATAGAATTTCAAAGTATATTACGTTTAAAATAAATGCAAGGATGAAAAGTCATCCATAAATTTATTAGCATACATCAAATTATAGCCTGACAAAATTGACCCAATAAATTCAAAAAAGGCTAGGAAATGCTCTGTCTTTTAAAAATTCAATTCTTCAGGGTACTTTACAGAACTTTGAAATATGGCTGACAAGTAGTGGCCATTATTTGACTCTTAAAAATTAAGCAATATGGAAGTGATTCCATTCCATTGTGTGCTGATCTTAGTTGATTTCACTTTTAAAATTTTACTTTAAAATATATTTTTATTGAAAACTTTACATGTGAGTATTGCATTTATACCTTTCCTTTTCTACCACAAACATCTCATTCCCCTTACTCCCTCTCAAACTCACGGCCTCTTATTCTTTAATTGTTATATTCATATATATTTATAAATACAATCTGCTAGTCCATCGAGTCTGGTTCATATATAGGATGACCATTTGGGATTGGATAGTTTAACAACTTTTGCATCCCTGGAGAAAACTGATTCTCTTTTTCTCAATATCATTGTCATCAGCCATCCACATCGCTAGGTGTGGGGTCCTGTGAGATAGCCTCTAGCCATGTTGGCAGGTCAAACAGTGTTGTCATTTTGGGGGTCTTGTTTAGGCAACCATATTAGTTGATTTTGTTGAGGATGTTATTCTTCCATAGGACTATACATAACTCATGTCAGGAGCCCCATATTTATCCTTCCATCATAGAAAACAGAGTGTAAAGCAATTACCTTGCTTGTCCTACATAAATAAACTCAACAGAACAAGAGTAGATCACACATCTGCATCCAAACAAATCAGCGCTACAATACAAACATACAGCATATGGAAGGGGAAATGGTAACTTCCTCATTTAATAGCAAAAATATGTCTATCTATATATCTATCATCTATCTATCTATCTATCATCTATCTTATCTATCTATCATCTCTCTATGTCTATGTCTACGAGTCTCAACTTTTTCACTCAGAATCTCCATGAACCGTTTGATGGCTGATATTTACTGTCCACTTGACTTGGTTTAGAATTATCTAAGAGACCCATCTTTAAGTGTACCTGTGAGGGTGTTTCCAGGAAGGGTAACTGAGGAGGGAAAAACCTACCATGAACATGGCAACACAAACCCTTGGACTAGGGTTCCAGACTGAATACAAGTTAAAAAGGGAGAAGGAGCTGATTACCAGCATTCTACTCTGTTTATCAAATGTGGACACAATGTGATCCACTCTCTTTCCAGACAAAGCCACACTTGCTGCTGACTTTCCTGACATGAAAGATTCTCTCTTCAAACTTCTACTGGAAGAAAACCTTTACCCCTCTTTTAGATCTACCTTATAAGGACAAACTAAGGAGAAGGGATATTTCTCTAATTAGCAATTCCATTAGTGACTGAAGTTTGGTGGTAGACCTTATTCTTTGCACAGTGAAGGAAGTCTCCTTTTGGTGGTGGAAATTTATTCTGTAACTAAATGTGGCAGAAAGATGTCAGTCACAGATCTATGCACATTACGTACAGAAGAAAAATAAGCACTGGTTGGGGGGCAGAGCTAGGAGTGGAGGGAAAAGGTTCAAAATTAAACATATGGTAGTAGCTAATGTTTTGAAGTGTACTTACGTTGTTTTTCATTTGGCTACTTTTCATTTCTTAACAGTATTAGTAATTAATTCAAGAATAGACTTAAATATATGTGTCTCAGGCCAGTGTTTTATTCTATTTGACTAGAGTCCTAAACATGGATTTACTGAGGCATATGCATATTTTATTATCAATAAAATTTATAATTAGCACCAATAGATAATGCACATACACAAACAGATAGGACATGCCTATTTCATAATATTTGTTATTATATTCATACTTTCATGTTGGATTTTACTTATTATATTACATTGACAGAGAATGAGGGTCTGTTTGATAATCTCTAGTGAGCTTTATTTGTGGGGTTTTTTGGTTAATATATGTTTTATTTTTATCATTTATTACAATTTATTCAACTTGTGTCCCAGCTGTGACCCCCCTCCCTTGTCTCCACCCAATCTTACCCTCCCTTCCTCTTCTCTCCCTATGCTTCTCCCCTAGTCCACTGACAGTGGAGGTCATCCTCCCCATCTATTTGACACTAGCCTATCAGGTCTTATCAGGACTGGTTACATTGTCTTCCTCTGTGGCCTGGCAAGGGTGCTTCCCCCAGGGGAAGGTGATCAGAGAGCCTGTCACTGAGTTCATGCCAGAGAAAGATCCTGCTCCTTTTACTAGGGACCTAACTTAGATTTTTATCTAGCACAAGTTTTTAAAAATCACATGAAATATGTTTTTAACATTGTTGAAGCTATTTGCCTGTCTAGATCGAGCTTTAAATTTTCAAAAATTTTATTTGGATTTATAAGCCTTATTAAATTCATAAAATATACTATCACTTTTTATGATTTTAACAGATTTCTTACTTATTAAAATATATTTCCTTTTATATATTTTTTGTTACATCTTAAGGAAAGATTTTAAAGTTTGCAACTTGTACTTATCCTCCAAAATTCTTTCACATCCCCCAAAACTTGCAGTTCTTTAACATACTCAATGTACTCTAGGTTCATTTCTGCTGCTGTAAAAAAAAAAATTCTGATGGTAAGCAGCTTAGGTGGTATTTAGAATATTTTAGTTCATAATACTGGGTTACAGTCTATCACTGTGGGGAAGTCACACTATTAGGAGCTTGAGACAGTTAATTACATTGCATGTACCAAAACAAAACAAACAGACAAAAACAGAGAGAAATGAATGCATGAAAGCTCAGTCACTTGCTTGATTCTACTGATCTCAATATCTCTTCTGTTAAACAGGTCAGGACCCGGTCCATGAAATGATGCTGTCAGTTTGGGACACACATCAATTAACCTAACTAAGGAAATCCCCACAGTCCAAGCAAATCCAAAAAATTCTTCACTGAGGTTCTTCCCAGGTGATTCTAGGTTGGGTCAAGTTGACTCCCTCAGCTTCAAATCATGTTTCCTCCCCTTTCAAGTGGATGATGGAAAGGGAAGAGAATAACCCTAAAATGTGTAGCCTGGTTATTCCTGGGAAGTTAGTGGAAAGTGGTACATTTCTTTTGTATTTTACTTAAAAATTATCATGTCATCTGCAAATAGTGATACTTTGACTTCTTCCTTTTTCCATTTGTATCCCCTTGACCTCCTTTAATTGTCTTATTGCTCTATCTAGGACTTTAAGAACTATGTTGAAGAGATATGGAGAGAATGGGCAGCCTTGCCTTGTCCCTGATTTCAGTGGGATTGATTTAAGTTTCTCTCCATTTAGTTTGATGTTGGCTATAGGCTTGTTGTATATTGTCTTTACTATGTTCAGGTATATGCAATGTATCCCTGATCTCTCTAAGAGTTTAAACACGAATGGATGTTGGATTTTGTCTAATGCTTTTTCAGCATCCAAGGAGATTATGATGTGTTCTTTTTTTTTTTCTTTCAGTTTGTTTATATGGTGGATCACATTGATAGATTTCCATATATTGAACCACCCCTGCATACCTGGGATGAAGTCTACTTGGTCATAATGGATGATATCTTTGATGTGTTCTTGGATTTGTTTTGCAAGTATTTTGTTGAGTATTTTTGCATTGATGTTCACAAGGGAGATTGGCCTGAGATTCTCTTTCTTTGTTGGGTGTTTGTGAGGTTTAGGTACCAAGGTGACTGTGACTTCATAGAATGAGTTTGGTAGTGTTCCTTCTGTTTCTATTTTGTGGAATAATTTGAAGAGTATTGGTGTTAGCTCTTCTTTGAAGGTACGATAGAATTTTGTGCTGAAACCATCTGGTCCTGGGCTTTTTTTTTGCATGGGAGATGTTTGATGACCACTTCTATTTCCTTTGAGGATATAGGAATATTTAATTGATTTACCTGGTCTTGATTCAGCTTTGGTAAGTGGAATAGATAAAGAAAAATGCCCAATATATATTAATAACTCAAGAAGTTAAACAGCAACAAATCAAGTAATCCAATTAAAAATGGGATACAGAGCTAAACAGAATTCTTGATAGAAGAATATCGAATGACAGAGAAACACTTAAAGAAATGCTCAACATCATTAGTTGTCAGGGAAATACAAATCAAAATGACCCTTACACCCATCAACATGGCTAAGATAAAATACTCAAGTGACAATACATGCTGGAGAGGTAGTGGAGAAAGGGGAACCATCCTCCATTGTTAGGGGGAATGTAAACTTATACAACAACTTTGGAAATGAATCTGGAGCTTTCTCAAACAACTAAGAATAGCACTTCTTCAATGATCCAGCTATATCACTACTAGGCATATATCCAAAAAAGGCTCAAGTACACAATAAGGACATTTGCTCAACCATATTTGTAGCAGCTTTATTTGTAATAGCCAGAAGCTGGAAATAACCCAGATGCCCCTCAACTGAGGAATGGATACAGAATTGTGGTATATCTACACAATGGAATATTACTCAGCAATAAAAATCAAGGATATCATGAAATGTGCAGGTAAATGGTGGGGACTAGAAAAGATCATCCTGAGTGAGGTATCCTAGAAGCAGAAAGACACACAGAATATATACTCACTCATAAATGGCTATTATACATATAATATAGGATAAACCACTAAATCTGTACACATAAAGAAACTAATCAAGAGGGAGGACTCTGGCTAAAATTCTCAAACCCCATTCAGAAAGGCAAAGAGGATGAAGAAGGAGAAAACAAGGAACAAATCAGGAGCCTGCCATAGAGGGACTCTGCTCTGAAGACTATCAAAGCAGATGCTGAGACTCATGGCCAACCTTTGGGCAGAGTGCAGGGAATCTTATGAAAGAAGTGGGAAATAGTAAGATCTGGAGAGGACAGGAAATCCAAAAGGGGAACAACAGAACCAAAAAATCTGAGCACAGGGTTCTTTCCTGATTCTGATAATCCAACCAAGGATGATGCATGGAGATAACCTAGAATCCCTGCACAGATGTAGCCCATGGCAGTTCAGTGTTCAAGTGGGTTCTGTAGTAATGGGAACAGGACTGTCTCTGACATGAACTGTTTGGCCTGTTCTTTGATCAACCTCCCCCTGGGGGTGGGGGGATAGCCTTACCAGACCACAGAGGAAGATAATGCAGCCACTCCTGATGAATCCTAATAAACTAGAATCAGATGGAAGGAGAGGAAGACCTCCTCTATCAGTGGACTTGGGGAGAAGCATGTATGGAGAATGGAGAGAGAGAGAAAGGAGTTGGGAGGGGAGAGGGGAGGGAGCTACATGTGGGATACAAAGTGAATAAAGTATAATTAATAAAAATAAAAAAATAATTCCATATCTGTCCAACCAAAGTCAATAAACTGAAAAGAAATGAAAATGATTTTTAAAAATGGATAGGCTCAGGTTTTTGGATTAGTTGTTTCTACTTGTTTCAGGAGAAGCTTCAGGAGAAGGAGCACCCTTCTCTGGTGCTCTCACACTCCAGAGTGTGAGAATGCTAGGAAAGATGTGGAACTTCTCTAAGCAGCCTGTTGAAGTGTTGATGTTCTCAAAGTATTTGCTGCAGAAGTCATGTTTAGTGTCCCCAAGAATATTTGTTGAAGTAATTGCACATGAAGCCAGACCCACCACCTGTTGATGAAGAGATAAGAGGATGTAAACATGCAACATTGTGAGACTGCTTAAAGCAGATTAAAAATGCCCACTAGTGACTCTTCAGTGACTTTGGATGGCAGAGTTGTTCTGACCCAAGCAGTGCATGTTGTGATCAAGGTTCTTCCCTTTTACAATTGTTTTGCCTTTATTAATACAAATGTGGCAGAGTTCTGTTCTTTTTGTGACACATTTTTATAGGCAGGAACCTGCAAAAACAGAGTCTGGGTTGGGTCTCAACAGCCAGCATCTACTGATGCCTAGTATTTCCTAAGAAGTCCCCTGGGGTAGAGTGTTTCTGATGTTAGTGAATGAGGGAACAGCAGGGAATGAGGGTCAGGCTTGTAAAACCTTCAGTCACTGGAGGAAGGACTGAGAGTCATCCTTAGGAAAAAAATAGTTATTCATTGTGCACAGAACATTTTCCCTGCCCCCTCCTTGTTTCGTCTACAGTGATAATGACTTCAGTGTTTGGCTTGGATGCCATCATAACATCCTATGGGCACTCTCAACAGGGTGTGTTGCCTAAATGTGAGCTGATAGCAAGAGAAGAATTGGAGACATAGAAATAAATCCTGTCTGGTTTGTAAATGGAGCAAGTTATGAAAGGGAATCATTTCTAAAATACAAACAAACAAGTAAATAAATTTATAAGAATTGACCAGTAGATAGCTCTATGCTAGAATGAACAGAGTCCCAGTCTCAGAACACTCTGCTCAGTCAGTTTTTCTGGAAACCCAAGGGCTCAAGGCAGGAGGACAAACTCAAGGAAAAAATGACAAATATTTAAAATGTGGAAAATATTCTTTTAAACCAAGAAGTATTTATCTGTATTCTCTATAGCTATGTGTTTTTACAGGCCCTTTGCAATCTGTGTATCAGGGATTTTGTGAAGGAAAAGAACACAAATACATGATGCGATTTTCTTACATGGAAATTCAACTCATTTTAGAGAACCATCCATACCTTTTAAAGTCATTAATTTTTTATTAAATTTTTATTATTTATATTAATTACAGTTTATTTACTTTGTATCCCAGCTGTAGCCTCCTTCCTCATTCCCTCCCCATTCGACCCTCCCTCCTCTCCTCCCTGCCCCTCTCTAAGTCCTCTGATAGGGGAGGTCCTCCTCCCCTTCCATCTGACCCTAGCTTATCAGGTCTCACCAGGACTGGCTGCAATGTCCTCCTCTGTGGCCTGGCTAGGCTGCTCCTCTTTTATTCTCCTCCAGCCTGTCATCTAGACACTCAAGATGCTTTCCAGGCATTGACTCTTCCTCCATTGTCCCTGGCCTCTTTTTCCCTGCTTGCTTTCTCTCCCTCTGTCTTTTTCATTCTATTTTTATCCTGTAACTTTATATTCTTCTCTCCTGGATCTTTCCATTCAAGGAATAATACACTCTTGTGCTAAAATAAGTCTTAGTAATAGCTAGTAAGTCTCTTTGAAACGTTAATCCCCCTGTATCACAGTGCCCTTTTCATAGGTTTTAGAAAAAAATCACTGTTCTGTGTTTACCGTGTTTATTTATCATCCACAGAACAAACATCATTCTGAAAGACACAGTGAGAGGGGGACGTTTTCTGCAAAACCACCTCTGGCTTAATTAGTGCCTTGGTCATTTTCTCCTCGCTGCGATAAAATACTCTGACAAAAGGCTACTTAAGGGAGAAAGAGTTTATTATGACTCAAAGTTCCAAAGGGTTTGCAATTTTCATGGCAGAGAAGACAGAAGCAGGCAGGTGAGGAACGTGGCGGGAGGAATGCTCACAGAAAGCACCGAATTGCTAAATGAATGGGCCTGCGCTGTGGAACACCAGGGCCTGACTCACTTTCTCCAGCAAAGCTCCAACTCTAGAAGTCTCACATCTCTCCCAAGCAGAGCCACCTGCTGGGGACCGACTGTTCTGATATGTTCCTATGGGGAACACTCACAATCAACAAGTGGGGATTGGAGAAAGGCAAAAATTCATTGTAAAAAAAAAAAAAAACTATTCCAAGCCTCCCTTCAGTATAAACATTTAATTTCACCAGAATAGCAATATACCAGAGTATAGTGAAAGCTAGCAAAGATGAGTCCTGACTGACTTGAACTATGGATCATTTAATGAAGTCACCACATCTTGCTTTAGTAGAATCCAGCCTTTTTTTTTTCTAATTCACTTTTTATCCTGATAGTATCCCCCTCCCTCATCTTCAACATATCTCACCCTCCATGCCTCTTCCCCCCTTTCCTAGTTGTTAGAAAGGGGGAGCCCTCCTCCCTTACCAACTAGCCACATACTATCAAGTCTCTACAGAACAGCCGGTATCTTCTTCCTCTGTGGCCTGGCAAGGCTGTCCAGCCTGGGGAAAGTGATCAAAAAGCATGCACCACAGTGCATGTCAGAGAGAGCTCCTGGTCCCCTTATTCAAGTACCCAGATGGAGACTAAGCTGCCTACTGATTCTACTTGGGTGCTATTCATTTCCCAGGGCTTTTCTTGTGTGAGTGGCTTTTCTTACCGCTTCATCTTCACCATCAAGTCTTTGCAATTATGTTTTCATGTCTCAAATAAACTTAAAAAACCCAAAAACTACCCAAAGTGGTTCATGCAGGAGATCCTTTTCTGTCTTCAGTCAGGTTTTACTGTGTTTTCTGGAACTTCTCCATCCCGCTTGTTATTTCCAGGAACTGCTGTTCTCCTTTTCTGTCCTTAGTTACCTCTCCTAAGAGCTGACTTCCTCTCTCTAGCACGGTTCTGTCTGTGGCACTCTTCTTTCCCCTGGCCTTTATTGCAGATGAGCTCATCCGTTCCTAATTTTCACTTGTGGTTGTATGTGTGCATACATGTACATATTTGCATGTATAAGTACCTGCACTTATTTATATAATTAAATATATGGTTTGGGAAACTGTATACGTGATGTTTATGTAATATTTATGCATACATTACAGATTTCTGGATCAGATGTCTTCTAATATAAACACACACTGCAATGTGTGTGCTGAATACAGTTGTTACATTATAGTAACAATATTTGGATCAGTGTAGGATGTTTTTAAACACAAGCAAGACTTCCTATTTTTTGTCTTGACCATAACATTTATTTGAAGATTTCAATATGTTCCCAAAAGGATAAGAAGATCCATATTTGCAGAGCTTTACTACTTTTCCTCAACCATAACCTCTTTTTTCAGTGTTTCAAGAATTCCCAGAGTTATCTAAATATATCACTCCTCAGTGAAGTACATATCCAAGGGTCCTTTGAGTTTGTATGAGTTACATAATTATATATGATCCATGGGATTTTGATACTAACAAAAATATACTACTTCAAAGTGATCTCCTTAATACTAAATAAGTAGCTAAGCCTTTTAAAATTAATTTATTTGAATGTATATCTATGTGTGTCCATGTTTATATATGTAATATATATGTTATTATATATACATATATATATATATATATATATATATTACACACATGAAGGACACAAGTGTATGGATGCAATACATCTCTGAATACTCTGAAACTCCTAGAATACCATTCTACCTTCTTTAAGTCCCACTTTTTTTGCTGGCACAATAAAATCAAGCCACAATATTGCCTCTCTTTACTTCATTCAGATGTATGTTATACTGCTTTCAATATTAAAGTCCTTCTAAAATGCAGGGAATCTTATGAAAGAAGGGGGAGATAGAACTGAAGGGGACAGGAGCTCCACAAGGAGAGTAACAGAACCAAAAATCTGGGCCCAGGTTTTTTGTTTTTTGCTTTGTTTTGTTCTGTTTTGTTTTGTTTTTTGAGACTAATACTTCAACCAAGGACCATGCATGGAGATAACCTAGAACCCCTTGCTCAGATGTAGCCCATGGCAGCTCAGCTTCCAAGTGGGTCCTCTAGTAAGGGGAACAGTCATGAACTCTGTCATGAACTCAGTGGCAGGTTCTTTGATCACCTTCCCCTGGAGAGAGTGCTGCCCTACCAGGCCACAGAGGAAGTCAGTGCAATCAGTCCTGATGAGACATGATAGGCTAGCTTGGAGGGAAGGGGAAGAGGACCTCCCCTGTCAGTGAGCTGAAGGAAGGACATGGCTGGAGAATAGGGAGGGCAGGACTGGGGGTGGGGGAGAGGGAGGGAGCAAAAGCTGGGATACAAAGTGAATAAATTGCAGCAATAAAAATAAATAAATAAATAAGGAAAATAATCCTTTTAGAGATTGCTTAGTTAAATGTCTACCATCATCCAAGGTTATAGTAATTTAGGATATCACAGGCACTAAAAATCATATGTACATAGTAATTATTTGCTGAATGTGTAACTCAGTTAATGAAGAAAAGTAATGAAACTATTGTAAGCAAAGCTTAGATAAAATGGTGATTGGAAACCTAAAATTTTTAGAATCTTAGTGTTTTTGTATCTAAAATTAACATGGTGACAATTAATTTTCCAAGAAAATCTTTGTCCAAAAGATCACTTAGCAAAACAACCAGGTTTTTTCTCTTAGCATATGAAGCAAATAGTTTACTTATAAAATTTAAAGAAATCCAACTGATTAGACTGGTATGTGTAAAGTGAAGTTATAGAGCTTTTATTAAGATAGTAATACTTTGAAATCTTCCTTCTGCTGCTAGAATCTCTTCTTTATGCCTCTGAGATTCACTTCTCTCTGCCCTCATATTTTAATGTTACTGGTATCCCAGACATGGTGCTTTGAATTGATTTCTGGTCTGTATTTCTGCCAGCAGAGGGGACCCTTGATCTACATGGGTTTCAATATCCACTTGCAGAAAGTTGTACAGAACAGTCAATGCTTCTTAACTAGCAAAATAAAAAATGGCCAAGTGACTGCAGATGTCTTGAAGCAATTAAAATTATCTGAGTTAATCATTGAAAATTCTATATATAGCTAAAAAATGAACAGGTTTTGTTTGCATATAAACATAGACATAAGGAAAAATTTCAACCAGCAAAGTTTTGAAAATATTCTAAAAATGTTAAAATATTGGCAGCATTAAAAACATTTAAAAGGTTAAAAAGAAATCAATATAAAGTGGCATGTACATGAAACATCATTTACAAAGTTAAGAAGTATTTTGATGCACAAACATAAGCCATCCAGTGATCTTCAGGTTTTTTAAGCTAAACAATCGTTTAAAATGATCTTCAGACATTTATGTTGGCATCCAAACCTAGTTTGAACATTGTTTTCATTTAATATTGTGGTAAAAGCAAAAATTAAATACAGGGCACCTAGGTAACTCAGACTAGAAAGTTATTTACATGGACAACAGACAACATTCACTTACTGTTAATATTAGAGTGTTCACAACCATTGCTCAGTGCATTTTCAGATTGTGAATTTTTTCACCCATGTAAAATAAATATGATATTTTAAGATAACATTAGACAGGAATATCATCTTCTTTATATGAAAAAATCTACACATCAATATAAAGTCATATTTTTATTCTTTAGTATTAATATGTTCAGCTATTGTTTAGTATCATCAGTAACAAAGCATAATTTTTATTTAAGATAAATTATAAAAGTAGATTAATTAAGTGAAATAAAGCAATGTATATTGCTGAGAATGTTCATGAATATCTCTTTAATAGTAAGACTATACATGTTTTATTATAAGTTATATTGATGTTGATAGTAATCATTATTAAAAATTTTTATATTAATATACTTATATTTTCAAGTAGATAATACTTTAATCATTTGGCATTTAAAAATATTTTAAAATTATTTTTAAATTTATTATAATTTATTCACTTTGTATCCTAGCTGTAGCCCCCTCCTTCATCTCCTCCCAATTCTGCCCTCCCTCCCTCTTTTCCTCCCATTCCCCAGTCCACAGATAGGGGAAGTCCTCCTTCCCTTCCACCTGATCCTAACCTATCAGGTCTCATCAGGACTTTCCTCATTGTCTTCCTCTGTGACTGGGTAAGGAGAGCAACAGAACCAAAAATTCTGGGCCCAGGGGTCTTTTCTGAGACTAATACTCCAATCAAGGACCATGCATGGTGATAACCTAGAACTTCTGCACAGGTGTAGCTCATGGCAGCTCAGTCTCCAAGTGGGTAAGGGGAATAGGGGCTATCTCTGACATGAACTCAGTGGCTGGCTCTTTGTCAGTCCACAGAGGAAGACAATGCTGACATGATTTGGCTTTTTAAAAGTAGACATCTTTGGTCCCATGGGGAAGACAAAACTCACCAGGATATATGATGTGTGCTGATGGTGGAGCTAGGGAAAACCAATCACATCTTTTGATTACATCTTCTTCTAGTGAAATGAACATTGCTTCTTTTGTTAATGTATATAATATTTTATTTTTATTGATTACAGTTTATTCCCTTTGTATCCCACTTGTAGCTTCCTCAGTCTTCCCCTCCCTGCCCCATCCTCTCTCCTTCGTCTCCACCCATCCCCCTCCCCAGTCTACTGATAGGGGAGGTCCTCTTCCCCTTCCATCTGAACTTAGCCTATCAGGTCTCATCAGGACTGACTGTATTGTCTTCCTCTGTGTCCTGGTAAGGCTACACCCTCCAGGACGAGGTGATCAAAGCCACTGATTTCATATCAGAGACAGCCCCTATTCTCCTTACTAGGAAACCCACTTTGAGACTGAGCTGCCATGGGCTACATCTGTGCAGGGGTTGTAGGTTATCTTCATGAATGATCCACGGTTGGAGTGTCAGACCCAGAAAACAGCCCTGTGTCGAGATTTTTTGGTTCTGTTGCTCTCCTGGAAAGGCAAAGAGGATGGACATCAGAAGAAGGGAGGAACAGGAGCCAACCACAGAGTGCCTCTGACAGACTCTACCCTACAGAGTATCAAAGCAGATGCTGAGACTCATAGCCAAACTTTCGGCAGAGTGCAGGGAATCTTATGAAAGAAGGGGGAGATAGAAATAACTAAAGAGCGCTGGAGAGATGACTCAGCTGTTATAGGCTAGGCTCACAACCATAAATATAAGAAATACCTGAAGAGCATTGCTTCTTATTGCCCAAAGCACAGAGGGCAAACTTTAGAGAAAAGAATGCTTTCCAAAGCAGTAGTATAGTGGGGCCGTCAAATAGGAGGACATTAAGAAGAATGAAAACAAAACCCAAGCCCTTGGGTCATCTCTCAGATTAACTTAACTTTCCAGACCATTCAAATGGTAAATTTCTCTTATAAATTTAAGCTTTCTTCATCTCTGTCTTGCCTTCTGTCTATTAGGAATATCAAGATTTTTTTTTCAGGTCTTATTTGAATCTTTAACTAGTGCCTGCTCACCATGATATATAGGATGAAAACAAACAAGTACCCATATTGCTAATGAAAAAAACATTGTGTGTGTGTGTCCTAGTTAAATCCTTTGAGTGGCACTTGTTCATCATCTGTATCTAGCCTGAAAACAACTATCCGTGCTGCTAATTAGAAAACCAGTTGTTTTGTGTGTGTATGCCTGTGTGTGTGCATGTGTGTGTATGTGAGTTGAGTGTGTCTTATTACAATAATGTGGTAAAGTTGTGGATATTAACATACTAAACCCAAACCCTCTCTTATTCCATATTTTCCACCTGTGTGTTCTTCAGATAGAAGTCAGACACAGTTAAATGATTTACATTCATCTTCTACCTATAAATTACTTGGAAAGTACTTGAAATGTCCTTGAAGACAGTAAGCCATTTAAAGTCCCCAAGAGAATCAAGAGAAAAAGTGTACCTTACTGCTACATGAAATCCTTAATTTCTAGACCTCACCCTCCCCCAAATCATAATACATAGAAGGCACAGCTAATTAATGCTTCCCTTAGGTCCTGTATCAGACAACTGGTCTTACAGAATCTCAAAAGTGCAGAACAATATTTAAATCATTAATGAAAAATATTGAAACTTAGAACTGGGTTTCTATATTTAAAAATAAATGACCTAGGGACACTAGGAACCAAAGGGGGCTAACTCACATTGTTGAGTCATGCTAATGTTCAGGGACTGCTATGTTGGTTTAGCATGACTCTCTAGTATTTAAATTGTGTGTATTTAGGAAGACTTTGAGAATATTGAAATGATGGTGGAGAAACAGACACTTAGGGAAGGTGCTGGATACTTCCTGCAATGACTTCTTCCTATACTTAGCTAGTAAAAGCATATAAGGTGTGTCTGCTTTTTATTATCACTTTCCTCAGTTCTTCCTGATCCTCTAGGCACTGATAAACCTGCATGGGAAATTCACTGTCGCCATGTTTCCATTGATATCTCTGAACTAAAGGAAGTGACACAGAACGAGCATGCACAGTACAAATATTCAGATTGGCATGTGAGACAACTGGTTGCAGAATTTTAAGGGTTTTTGCTTGTTCTACTACAGAGCATGCTTATCATATATGGTGAATTGCAAATCTAGAAAATATGAATGATTGCTTCAAGGAGAAAGAGAAATGCTTTAATTTCCTCTCGAATGTTGTCTTAGTGAACCAGGAATTGAGTGCCTTGACCATTTAGTTATATAACCTCATCTTACAAATCTAGTCTTAATTTTCATTTAAAGGCTACAAAATGAAGACTTAGGAAGGTGGAGCACAGAAGGTTCAAACCAGGCAAAATCCCAGCATGAATGCCAGTGGGTATATCAACTATATTTCAGGGCAAGGTTCATTCTCAGGAGTTATCCACCAACATAAAATAAACTACCATGATTTTCACATGAGTGCTTTTTGTTTTGCTTTTTTTTAGTATTGATTTTCTTTTTAAATTTTTTGTGAGTTTTAATTTTTGTTTGCTTTTACTTTGTTATTTTATTGTAATTTTCTTGACAGAGAGAATATGAAGTTGGGTGGGTAGGGATGTAGGAAGGATCTGGGAGCAGTTGTGAGAAACGATTATACTAAAATATATTGTATAAGATATTTAAGTAAAAATTAAATCTATGATTATCTTATAATCCAACCATTTCTTCTATTTATTTTTCTATAAATATTTTCCTAAGATGACGGTATAGCAGCAATGCCCCCACAATGGAAGAAACCTAAATATCCATCACCAGTGAATGAGCAGAGTATGATGGACCTATGATAGGATGACATTATATAATGGAAGGACAAGGAAATGATAGTTACATGATGAATGTACATTTGTTTCATTCTGTGTATATGAAAGTATAAGAATTTCCTGAGTGATTACACTGAATTTACAAATTGCATTTGGTATGATGACCATTTTTATATGCTAATCCATGTATCAAGGGCATGGGAGATTTCCCATCTTCCTGGTCTCCAATGTCTTTCTTCAGTGTCTCAAAGATTTTATTTTTCAAGTATTTCACTTGCTTCATTAGAATTATTCCAATTTTTAGGCTATTTTAAAAGGTGCTTTCCCAACTTCTTTCTCAATCTGTTTGTCATTTGTATATAGGAAGGCTCCTGATTTTTGCATGTTATTTTGTGTATTTTATATCCTAGTACATTGCCAAATGTATTTATCAGCTTTAGACATTTCCTGTAGAAATCTCTAGTGTCTTTCATGTATAAATTGTATTGTCTTGAAATAAGGATGCTTTAATGTCTCACTTTCCTCTTCCTATCCCTTTGATTTCCTTCAGCTGTCTTACTGATTTAGCTAAGACTTCAAGTTCTACATTGAATAGATATGGAAGAGTGGACATCCTTGTCTTGTTCCTGATTTTGGTTGAAATCATTTTAGTTTCTGTTTAGTATGCTGTTGGCTCTGGGCTTGTTACACATTCTTTGTATGTTAAGGAACAGTATTTGTATTCTTTCTGGGACTTTAATCATAAAAGGATGTTGGATTTTGTCAAAGGCCTGTTCCTGAAGTGTGCAACAGTTCATGGCCTTTCTTAGTCTTTGTTCCTATTCGAAATTGTCTTCTTTTCTTAGTTTGTCTTAGTTATTTTTCTATTGCCATAAAGAGAGCGCAGGACCAGGGAAATTTATAGCAGAAGACATTGGAGCAGGGGCTTGCTTGAAGTTTCAGGAGCTAACCCTTTGACCATGATGGCAGGAGGATGAGAGCAGGCTCGCGTGGCGCTGCGGTAGTGACTGAGAACATCCATCTCATCTGCGAGCATGGGAAAGAGACAGACAGAGGCAGAGACAGAGACAGAGACAGAGACAGAGAGTTAGTGGACTTGGCCTGGGATTTTGAAAACTCACTGGCTACTCAGAGCAACGTCTCCTCTAACAAAGTCGTATCTCCTTAGCCTTCTCAAGCAATCCCACCAACTGGAGCCCAAATATTCAAATAATAAGAGCCTATGGAACTCATTTTCATTCAAACCATCATAGAGCTATTTCATTGGGTGATTGTGTCTGTAACATTTTTTTTTGTCTTTCTATATTATAAGTAATTTGGTATTTGAGTTTCTGTTTCGTTTATTTCCACAGAGTCCAAAACAGTGTTAGAAATGTAAGCAAATTTTATTATCAGAATCACTGATATCTATATAGTGCACTTTTAATATTATATAAATAACAGTTACCAAGCCATCAAATGAGAAAGATAATTTTATATAATTAACCATCTTGACCACAAAAATTATAACTTGTATAAATATTTAAAATAGTCAATATGTAGATGTTTTCAATTGACTTATCAACTGAAATGATGAAATCTTTGATTATTTGTTAATGTACATCTCTAAAGATAGATATTTAAAAAATAAATCTGTTACATTTTGAATTTTCTGACTACATATTAGTAAGTTCATTTATGAAAAAAGCAAATTCAGTGTAAACTCAGTGCCGTTTGCCTGTGACACCACCTCTTTAAAGCCATGCTCCTGTGGATGACTGTAAGTAGAAGATTCTAAGATGTCCAGACAGCACATTTCCTTTCTGTAGAGTGTTCTGTCTAGAAAAGACACACATCATTCTCTTTTAGCATTATAGTTTTAGTTTTATCAAATATGGTGAAATTGTTTTCAGGTTGCTAAGTAAGCTCGTCTCTAAACATGTTGAAGTCAGGAAGCAGAAAATATATCAAAAATATACATAAAATTAGCTGTGTTGGGACACTGAGGACTGAAAATTTTGCAGAACTGTGGTTTTTTTCTGACCTTAAGCAAACAAACAAACAAAACCAAAAAACAAATGTCCTCTTAATATTTGCATGATCTGCTCTCTGCTTAAACAAAAGTTGTGATTACATTTATAATGGTATTGCCCAATCCTTAAAAACAATTAAAATATGATTTGAGTTGGCTTTTCTATTTCAATAATGCTGTCCTACACCTGTATTGCCATACTTTTTAAAAGCTCATTTTCTCAAATGCTGTTTCAGTATATCATAAAATTTTGGAATTTCTTACTATTATACATGCAGTATGATAGCTAGAGGACTCAAAGATGCACAAGAACCAGTCCTAACATGAATTTAAGGACCTGTGAGGAATAGGCAATTGGCTTGTCAATCAATTGAGCTTCTTTATCTGTATTTTGACAGAAGAGGAAGCTGTCTGGGTCACAGGAGTCTGAATGTCTGGAAGAGATTAAAGTCTGGTGTTTGTGTCAGTTAATCTCCTTACTCAGTAAACCCTGCTACCTTATGTAATGGAACTGCTATGTCTAAGGCATCACTTACGAGATGAGCTACACTGTGAGGATTTAGCAAAAATTCTGCCCAGAAGTGTTTCCCTGAATAGTGTTTCCTCCAACTTCCATGTGTGTGCAGACACACTGTCATGGAATACAAGCAAACAGCTGAACAATGCACCAGGACCTTACAGCTGTGTATTGAAATCTGGCCCCAGGACCAAGTACTGTACATACTGTTTCAAAATATAATAGCCTGTACCCAGGTTAATTTTCTAGATTCCAACTTCAGGCAAAGAATTATTATTATTATTATTATTATTATTATTATTATTATTATTATTTACTATCATATGATATCATCCAAAGCAGTTCAGTCTCCATGTGGATCTCGGAATGAGGTGATCAGAACTCTATAATGCCTCTATAATGAACACAGTTGACTGTTCTCCTTATGATGCAACCTTGCCAGGCTACGGAGGATGAGGATCCAGGCAGTCCTGAGGAGACTTAACAAGCTATAGGCAGATGGTAATAGTGGAGAACTTCTCCTTTCAGTGGACTAGGGGAAGGGGATAGGAGGGAAGGGGGGGTGGGACTGGGGAGTTGAGGGAGTGGGCTTCAATTGGGATATATAATGAATAAACTGTGAAGGAAAAAATAAAAATAAAAAATAAAAATTTAATTAAAATGTAACTAAAACATTTCTCTTTTCCCTTTTCTCCCTTCCAACCATCCCAGTCCCCCCTTACATCATCCCAAGGTTACGGCTTCTTTTTAGCAGAAAAATGCTATAATATGTGTAGATATATGTGATTAAAACTCCAGAATACCCAAGTGAAGCAAGCAATTAAGAGTCCTATTCATCTGTAACATCTATGATCCATAACAATGACCAGCATGGCAAGAAACCTGGAAAGTCAGTAGTGGGTAACAACCAACAGCAGTCTGATTGGACTTAGGGCCAACTTAAACAAGAGGGAACTCATGCATGGAGCTAGAAACCAAGCCCAAGATCCCGGACTTGTGTGGTCAAGGGTCTCAGAAGAGAACAATTACCACCATGTTACTAGATCAGCATAGTTTTTCACTGCATTTTAAAACATCTTTACATCCACAGGTAAGTGTAGCTCTTACTCCTCATCAAAGAAGTCATTGAGCTCTAGGCCAATGAGAGAGTCTGTGTCAACAAAGAAGGCAAATGTCTCCTGAGTAATGATCAAGATTGACCTTTGGTTTCTGCAACACACACATTCACTAAACACACACACACACACACACACACACACACACACACACACACACACACATGTACTCACACACTAACACAGCAAACAACAAGAACAAGAAAACCCATGAACATTGAAACTAGGCTTGACTTGTAGTAAGGTACCATAGAGTTCTTTTTCTTCTATGGAAGACACACAACTTCATGCTAACCTTGAAGATCCTTTGTTATTTGTTTATTTATTCTAAGACAGAGTGTGCTTCATTGGTACACTGAAAACGAGGAACTGTTGTCATGTGGTACGCTAAAGATCTGCTCCTCTTCTTATGGTTCCTCTGTCATTTCTTCAGCAAGTCATGAACCTAGTGAATTCAGTTACTATTTGTAAACATTTTCCAAGGTTTTATAATAGGATTCATATTTCATAGTTGGTTTTTATGTTTTAAAGAAAGATATGAAAGGATTTTAAATTACCAGGCTTGTCACATCTAAGCCAAGTGATTTAACCTTTAGAAAACTTTACCCAAGAACTGGTGAGAGAAGATTGGAAAGAAATTAGATTTATGAGTAACCAGCATGGGTGGGGTTGGCAAGCTATACCTGAAGATGCTATCTAGAATGAAAAAAATAAAAAATAAAAAATAAAAACAAGGGAAAAGGGAAAGTATAGCCAAGTAAGAGACAGCATGTTTGCTAGCGACAAGCCTGATAGAAACATAGGTATATAAATGTACCTTAATGTACCCTCACAACTATCAAGTGTCACTAACCTGCTGCTTGCTTCTCACAGTGTCTCCGTAGCTTAATGAAGCAGTGTTCTTCTAAACCACTCAAAGATATCAGAATACTTTCATTTGTATTGTACTTATTCCTGAGAAAATAGTGCTTCAGTTCAGTAATTAAAGTTCTACTTTGTAATTTTTTGTTTGAAAATTAGATCCTACTACTATGATTATAATCTTGCTTTGAACTGGACAGAGACAGAGTGGAGGGAAGTGTGGGACGGGGGATGAAGGAGACCTGTGTGGACTGAAGGAGCTCAAGATGGGAGAGAGCCTGGAAATTCACAAACTTCTATGATCCAAATAAATCTTTTAAAAAAATAAAGGGGAGTCATACTCTGTGCTGTAAACCTGAAGTTCTAGCTTTTGAGAGGCTAAGACAGAGAGTTTCAAGGCCTGCCTGGACCAGACAGGTCAAGGCCAGCAAGATAATGAAACCGTGATTCAAAATACAAAGTGAAAAGAGGGCTTGCGATGGATATTATTGGTAGAGAACTTATTTAGCACGTACAAGATCTTGGGCTCAATCTTCAGAATATTAATTAATTGATTAACTGATTGATTGATTAATTAATTAAATGTGTGCATATGTGCATGGTAATAGGAACAGCTTCACTCAAATTACATTTGCTAACCACTTACTATATACCAAAAACTTTCTTAGATATAACAAACAATTCAGTGAATAAATGTTTAAACTGCCCACTGTTTGGTGCTTAACTTTCTTGTCTTTTTCTGCTGCCTTTCAATAATTATAAAGTAATTCTGTCAGTGACCTCATCCATACTCTCACTTTCTCCCTTTACACAGGGGAGAATCAAACTTGCTGGAGGTATTGGGAAACAATTGGTCTTCAATTTCACCCTGCACAGCTTTTGACCAACACTATGAAATGCCAGTCCTTTCTTCAACACACACTTTGTTTTTCAAGTATAACAAATGCTTTGAAGACAGTGCGGGGACGATGCAAAGCTAACAAGGTCTGTAGAGAGCTGCCTCTCTGTCTGAAAGCCCGACTTCCGGTGTACTTACACGAGCCCTGTATCAGCAGCATTCCTCCACATATAGCAGAGGGGCTAAGCAGTAAGTGAATTTTAGTGGAGTCTTAAGTGAACATGGAGCCACGACCTGAAAAGGCACATTCAGCAGGGTACGTTTGGATAGATTGCCCAAAGGGAATGACCATGTTAAGAAGAATTTCCCACAATCAGATGTCTTTTGATTTTTAATTCTTGCTGGCTTGGCTGTTCCTTGCTTCCTCCAAGCACGTTCTTGTTTTCCCACCCTTGTGCAGTAGAAAGCAGGGGCATTTCAGGAGGCAAGGAGCACTTGAGACCTCATCCTTAGAACAGCCTGGGAAAGGGGCACCCACAGGCTCAGGTGTCTCCTTTCAATGTTTTTCTCTCTGAATGAAGCACAAGGATTTGCCATCTTTGGGAGCCTGTCTCCATGAGACTTGCCAAGAGGAATGAATCAAAATTTGGCAGCCTGTAGCTTTAAAGTCTCCTAAAGCCAAATCCCTATAAGGGAGACGATGAGAGGAAGGAACATTGGTCATTTATCCCTTGCTCTTTACTAAACAACCCTGAGAAAAGTTGTGAAGTTTTTGTTTGTACTTGATTTTGTTTCTTAAAGAGAATGGAAAGAAATATTTTCTCAGCTTTTCTAAGCTGTTCTCATGCATTCTGTTGTGATCTAATGGTTTATTCCTGGAGCACTGCCTTTATTTGATTTTGTAAAATGCGGTGATTAAGTATTCAATTAATATCCTATTTCACAGTTCAACAATCTTTCAGTAGTGCGAATTGACCATATTAAAATGCATATAACATATCAAATCATATGTATTTCATATAACATATCAAATATTAATTTGTCTCTCACATGGTAAACAGACAATTTATTTTATTTGTCAGGCTACAATGGAAGTCTTTATCTTTTTCTTATTGGAAGAAACTTTGTTCTATACTTAAGGTTGCCAGTTGACTATACTGAATATACCATATCATCTAAACTTATCACTGATTCCCAGTTAAGTAAGAATTGTAAATATATCAATAAAATTCCTTGTCAGCAACAATTACATCAGCATTTGACTATGTGACTGGAGAATTTAGGATAAATGAATTAATATATCTAAAAGCTGTCATAATTATAATATTTGGTTATAATTTCCACTCCTATGTTTTTTTGTCTTTTGTTTTCTGCTCTCCACTTCTTTATCCTACCCTTTCATGCTTTCCTTGGTTGCTGTTGCCTGCATTTAGATATTCCCCCTTTCTGAAACACCTGGTAGGCTTCATTTCGTGACCTTATGATAATTGGGTTGGATCCTGTGTTCAAATCTGGTTAAGTGATTTGATAGACATCTTATTGAAATTCATTTATCATCATATTGAGCACACAAATATGTTTTAAATACCTTACAGTCAACATGATAAGAAAACTTAAAGCTCATGAGTAGCATATTGGTTAGTAAGTAATGAATTCATGAACAATTCCAGAGATAAACATTTCATACATGGCTGGCCTTCATTAAAAACTTGACAGGACATAGAATCATCTAAGAGTACATTTTGAGGCTATGTTTGGAAGGATATTTCAGAAAGAATTGATTAAAAAAAGAAGAGCCAACCTCAAAGTGGGGAGGATTTTCCAAAAGCGTTGTTGGACATAAATAGCAGAATGCAGCTGCTTGCCTCCCTTTCTTGTTTCTTTGTTAAAATGTGCAGTGTATACCTATTAATCTAATCTAGTTCTCATAGTGTGTGTGTGTGTGTGTGTGTGTGTGTGAGTGTACATGTCTGAATTCATTCTATTTATTTTCTTTCTCCAGAGGACCTTATGGGGCCAAACAGAGGAACAGCTCAGCAAGGTAATGTGGTGTAACAAATTCAGTGCAGAGGAGGGGTGGGTGGGGAAACTTGAGTTTTATAAAGTTTTATAACTTTTATTCCTTTAATTGACACATTCCATAGTGTGTCCATTTCTTCATACAATTAGATCGTTTATACATGATTCCAAGTTTAAAATCTCTGTCCCCATAGAGACTGTGAACTAAAAGGACAAATATTTAATTTAAATTCGTGGTATTATGTGATAGAGTGCGGAGACTGCAAAACCAGAGAAGGTTCTGTGGAGAATTCTCACGAAAGCCACAGCTGGAGTGAGGAGTAAGAGGCTGAATGAAGATGCAAGGGAGAGAAGGACAGGAGAGAAGCCAGGACAATCAGAGGGTTGGAAGCAAGAGAAGTAGGTGACACCGGAGGAGAGAACTAGGAGGCAGAGAGAATGTCTAGATTTACTTAGATTTCTGTAGGCCATGAAAGCCAAGTTAAAGGCATTTAGTTGTTGTTTTTTGTTTTTTTTTAAGAAAAAGATATCTTTGTCACCTAATATAAGGTGACATATACTCTGAATCTCCACATATTTAAAATGAAGTAACCACACTGCAGCTTAGTCTTCAGAGAATTAACTAAAACAGCACATACAAACATCTTAATTTAGCACAGAATCATTTCAAAACACATCCAAACCATGCTCAGGACAATTATGAAGCTCTAGGGTAACTTGAAAGTCACAGATGATGCAGTTGGAAATCTTACCTTATTATTATCTGTCTGATGTTCATGTGGGTGGGTTCTTTGTGCTGGCAAGTAACCACTCTGGTAAAGGACAGCTTAGAAGGAAAAAAAAAGTCTTATAGATATCTTTACATTGAAATATTACTTCATACTTGCTGTGCCACACACAGAAATGGGGATTACATTTTCCTGACTCTTATCTCTACTTTCACTGATGTATGTAATAAATGAGTTCCCCATTCTGTTTGTAAAATAAGTAACCTAAATTTTATGACTGAGGTTCTTCGGTTAAAGGTGGAAAATGAATGAAGGGATATAGAATGTGATTCTGTGCAACAAATAGAGAAAATGGTGGAAAAGCGTCTTAGAAATATACGACCATGTAACACTTTAAAGGCATTGTGCTGTGCAGGGACAATAGCATGGGATGGATAGAAACACATTTGAAAGCTTTAAACTCTCGGCACTTATTTCATATCATATTCTCATTAAGACTCTGCCACAGACCCACTGTGGAGCTTGCGAGCTGACACTGATGCTCTATTGTTCTGGGTTCATTATGTGTAAGATGAGGAAATTGGACAAAGCGATCTCTAATGTCATCAAAAATTAGGTTTCTCATTTCCTCAGTGCCCTCTGAGACATGTTATGCTGCAAATTGGGAAGTAATTTGAAATTTAATTCTCATTGTTGCTGTTTTATCATTATTGAGAAAATCTGAAAAAAAATGGTGATCTTAAGAGATAATAGAAAACCCCAAATTGTCCACATAAATCACAATGATTTTTCTCTACTCCCTTTGCTCCTTGTTAAGAATCCATATTTTCATGACTTTAACTCTATCCTTCCTTTTCTTATTTTCTCACACTTTTACCACTATCAGTTATAAAATTCTAAACACAAAAATTACATTTTCTAAAAATAAAAATAGAGTGATATTATATCTACTGAAAGCACATAAATTGAAATCCAAAGTAAGATGCACTTCTCTGTCTTTAATACATGCAGGCAATCTTGACAGTCTTTTACTGAAACTTAAGGACTATTTGATTGATTTACCAAGAAATGACTCCTCCTATGCTCGTCAGTATTTCCGCTCCATCCCAGCAGAGCTAATAACAAAAGGCTTCCAGCACATTCTCAAATACACCCCAATATGCTCCTTATGGTCACATTTGGAAATGTATTTATCACATACCACCATGGTGCAAAGAAACACAAAGAGAAGCATGAAGTGGCTTCCCAATATATGGAAATGGAAAAAATCTCATAAATCAAAACCATAGGATGCTCACTCCTTGATGATTATAGAGCTCTCTGCCTCAAATATAACAGCATTCATCAATGTTTGCTGTAATGAAAGTAGATGTTAATTGGAATAAATCATTTTAGATTGTGGAGCTTGTAGGAATATGAAGAGGTTTGTTTACTTTCCTGCCTTTGCTTTTGACATTCACTTGCTGTCTGCTGGTGAATTAGTCAAATATTCTATGTTCAATACTGCCAGGAACTTTAAATGCATTATTGATTTTTCTTGAATATGAGTGCTGTTATTTACCATGGGATGGTATTTTCCTTATGTTATAGCTAGCATATAAACTGTGGGATTGCTCTATATAACAATCCCTATTCTTATTATCTATATTTATATATCTATATCTATCTATTATCTACATAAGGATTCCTATTATTGTAAATCTTGTGTCATGCATCTCTTACACCTACGAGTACTCAAGCACAGCTTAAGTAAATGGCTTTTGAATGAGAGACTCAATGCTCTAAATTCAAAGGAAAACTTTAAAAAGAGAAATTCCTGGGCTTCTTGATGCTCATCTATACTAAGAAAGAAATTTACTTAAAAAATATACAGAAAACCTTTATTTTACTTTTAGTTCTTTGTCAATACATTTAAAAAAAACCTAAACTGTATTTCTGTTGATGACAACCAAAAGCCCTTGATAGTTTAATTTTTTTTTCTAGTTTCATGGAAGAGATTAATCAGCTCTCTTTAAACCTACCAGTAAAATTCCTTGCAGCTAGTAATATCTTCTTCTTCTTTGTACTTGTTGTATATTTTCCTTTAATATAGTAATATGTGCATATTTATTCTTTTACATGGATTTAATAATTTTGTTTTTCTTGTGAGTTCTTTTCTTGGCATCAAATATATTGTAGGTTCTTAGGGGTGTTGAATGAATATGTGACTGCTGACAAAACAACTTAAGTTCTTTCAATTCCTAATTTAATAAGCACAACAAATGCTTATGTATGAAAAATGTTTCTGTAATGTTAGCAGGTCAGAGAAACAGTATATACATTTTTTAAATTTGGCCAAGTCTAAGCTGCTTTCCAGGTAGAAGTGCATGTAATCTTACCAGGTACATGTGGTTCTTTTAGAAATTTAAGAAAATATGTGTTTTTATCCATGGTCATCTTATGTTCATATCAGCTTATGAATGATATTTATATTTTATTTGATACTAGTTTAAGTTTAAGCATAGTTATAAAGAAGCACGTCTTGTTACGAATTATAATGAATAGTTTCAACTTTAGATAAAATATGAATTTTTCACTTAAAATTTTATATCCTTTACATTTTCATGTGTTAAAAACAACTCAGTAGAACTTTCTTAACACATCAATTAAAAACTCTGACCCTCTGGATTTGATGGTCAGCTACCTTCTGCATC
Source organism: Pachyuromys duprasi (assembly GCA_028658305.1). Taxonomy (NCBI): domain Eukaryota; kingdom Metazoa; phylum Chordata; class Mammalia; order Rodentia; family Muridae; genus Pachyuromys; species Pachyuromys duprasi. Next base: position 41,003,854 of record CM053752.1, read on the forward strand.
AAATTCCATATCTAGGCTGTGGGATGCTTTACAGTGGCATTTTGGCTTGGTTTTAGAGATGGCTTACCTTCTAGTACTCTTGCAAAATGCAAACAAATAATCAGACTCTTACACCTAGAATTCTGGAAGAGAACGCTATGATCCTGCAAAATACAGCTGTAAAATATTAAGATTAAAAGAAGGGTCATATTGGTGTGCAAAGTCCGGTGGGGAAGCAGGGATCAAGTGGGCTTATGCTTATCTCACTGTCCTGTTTATTTGTTTACTTGCATAACTAGACCTTCTATAAACAATCATTTATTATGCATATGCACACATCATATTCCTTTAAATATTCTTTCCAGATGAAAGCATTAAACTCAGAGGGCTATAAGCAGAGGAAAACTCCCTCTCTCTTCCTTGTGGCACCTTACATCCATATGCACACTGTTTCTCTAATCACAGTGTAGCTATCTTCCACACTTTTCTTGTCTTTAGGGATCTGTAAATCTTTACAAAGACCCAGTTCAAGCTGATATAAAGCCCAGCCTTTGCCAACATAACTATTCATTCTGGGGAGGCAAAGAACCATTTACTTTACTCACTAAGTTATCCTGTTTTTGTTTACAAATGCCAAATCAACTTCAAAATGAATTGCCTGGGTTTGCTGACAATGAGAAGGATTTGTATCAATGGGAACGCAGACACAACCAAACATTTCCTGCAAAATACACTGAAAAGTAACTTCAAACATCCTCCAAACAAGTTGTTCATAGACAGTTTCTAGATTTTTTTTAATGCCTTACAGTCTTTCCAATTTTCTCCTCTCCCATTTTGACCCAAAAGTCCCTCAATTGTTTTTATTTAAAAACCACTCCGTTCTCTCTAGCATTATTGTCTAGTTTTCACTACAGGATGTCTTCTTACATTTTAGTCGTCTTGTACATGAAAGCAAAATTGTTTCCTTTTGAAAAATTCACCTTCATCAGAAAGCCATAGCATCTTCCACCTTTTAGTTGTGCAGGTGCTCTCATTACTCACCCACGAAATGGCAACAATATTGTGTACCTGCCTCCATTCTGACGTATCAGAGAAGATCACACTCTGTAAGTCCATAAGGAAATGAGGTGATCATAAGGCTGACCAGCTAAAAGCCTCCTGGCTGAGGCCCTGAGTCCCCACCTACACGGAATCCAAAGAACTTTAGATTATAATCTCCCGTTTTAGACATGGTGAGAAGCATCTTTCAATTTCCATTTGAAGGATGGGTAATTGTTTGGGAGCCTGGTCACCAGCTAGAAAGGATAGAGGCAATGCCTGTGGGCAGTCACCTGCGTGTTTGCTGATAGCTAGCTAGCTGGTGTTTCACAGTTCTCTATCAGTTTTGACTCCTGCTTCTTAAAGTCCTGTGGGAATGTCTTGTCTGAGAACTGCTGGACAAATATTAGATCCAAATCCACATTCTTCTACACTGTCTGTTAAAATCTGGAGTCTCAAGCTGCATCAGGTTACCTGCCCTCCAGTGAAGGGAAATAGCAATCCGGATGTGCCCATATTGGTGCAAAATGTGTGCTTTCCAGTCTGCTAATTCGTGCTCAGTGTAGCTGAAAGGAGCCCCGCCATAGAGGGCTTCCTTCACTCCGAGGCCCTCAGGCTGAGAAGCCAGCCTAACATTTTGTTTTCTTTGTCTGAACAAACTGAAAGCTTGCTAACTTCGATCAGGCTGTGACAACTCTATTTCTGAAAGAACCTATTCATTCCTCACTGAGCCGGTGTTCGTGTGGGAATTTCCCAGGGGGTAGAGGGGAAAGAAGTGTGGTGTTTTTCCTGCCCAGCTTTCGCCCTGGCACTTACCATATATGCGATGCAGGAGAATTCAGTGAACTCCTTGGGGCCCCATGTCTTCACCTTCGTCTTCACATAAGAACAAAATTATCCACAGAACAAATGTGTCATGGCCGAAACCTGCCTTAAAGTTTAATAAGAGAAGAAATAGCACCTTACCCTGAAATTTTAGAAAAGTACACATAAAACCATGTTACTATAGATTAAAAATAGAAGATTTGAGAGGAAACTGTCCAAGAACAGATTAAGCCTGAACTCTTATCTAAATAATCATAAATATTTAACAGCATACATTGTACATAGCAGTCATCGCTTGATTTCTACTTGAAATATCTTTGCTCACCACCTAGCTTCATAAGCTCATGATTTTTGTTTACTTAAAATGCAGGAATTATGGTAAAAATTAGATTCTGCTTTGGTTAACAAATTGAACACATTTTTATTTAGCCAACATTTCTAGTCTTCTCCAAAAGACAATACACATTTTCAACCATGGCTGTGAGGGGTTAAAATTAGTCAACAAGGTATTGGCTGTATGGGTTAATATCATTTAAAAGTTCATACTTTTTGAGGTAGTTTACACTTCTAGAACATTATTTGGAGGTCAAGTTGAAGTTAATTGAAAAGATTTAACCAACAGGAGAGGGATTAGAGATTAGCCTTCTTCAATTTAGAATAAAATGAGGAAGGGTTGCTGGGGTAGAAAAGACAAACAATATTACATATTGTGAAGTTTGTATTGATTAAACAACACAGACGCATACAAGGATGTTAGTGATAATGCTAGGGACAAATATATCTGGAATAAAACCTTTCCTTTGGCCAGGTCTGTTTTGTTTAAAAAAAAAGAATTATAAGGACTACAATGCAAGTGATTAATTACATCATATTTACAAGATACATGCATTTCACAAGGTGGTAAATCCTTATGGCTGTAAGATGTGTGTCTTCAAAAATTAAGAGAATATGAAGTACTTGGCAGAGTGGAAATTGCCCTCAGAGCCTACATAGGCCAACAAAACCCTGGACACAGACTTACCTCATTCCTTCCATAAGACCAACAGAAAGAAATTGGTGTAAGATGAATTCCAGTGGCTTTTGAAACTGAAAACCCCAAAGTAGCTAATACGTAGGAAACTGGAACATTGTATGTTTTCCTGATAAAAGTATTTACACATTCCCAGACTGGCTGTAGTTTAAAGAAACCAGATGGGAAAAAAAAACGTGAGTCACAGAAAGTGAAGGAAGGGGTGCACATCAAAGGAGATCCCCAGCGAACTTTTCCTGAGAACAATTTAGACATTAAGATTTTCAATTTTCAATACTTTGTAAAGTAAAAGGAAATGATTAGACTAGTGACTTAATTTCTTGTCCCTTGCCCCATCATTTTGGCAGTGTTCCTTGGGAATTCAATAGTATTGCTTGGATTACTGGATCCTATGAGTATTTAATTTAAGGAAAGAGCATAAACTTATCTTAAAAACTGATACATAGCAAATATGAATTTTCCATAACTCCACGATGTATCTTTTAGTCCTCAAATTGAAAAGGTGGATTTTTAAAAATAAAATCTAATATTTTCCCTGGATACCACATTCATATACCTAAATTATTTTCTCTGTAAGGGACAGTAACTGCTCTGTCATCCAACAAAGATATGTGTAGCTTGTATAATGGAGGTTTCTTCTAGCTACTATCCCTTTGAGAAACAGACAAGACTTTTTCCCTGACAGTTTGTTTCTGAAAGGCTAAGAAATATTTCCCATGCTCATAGGTTTATACTTCTTCGTATCTCACAACCCATTTTTTGTCAGAAATATGTTCTGCCTTGCTAACTTGTTTCTACATGAGATCGAGGGTTATGTATTTGGCAGGGTTGCATTAGTCATTTCAAAATGCTCTGTTTGGGGCCTAGATATAATATTTCCTTCTATTTTCTTCACTCAGGAATCTTGTCTGGGTGATGCTTTTAAAATTTTAATAGGCTTTGCTTTATTCCAGGCCCTTGTAGTTGCAGTATGTGGAATCAGGTGAGCTGAACATAGGAAAAGAGATAATCCTTGACTTTCTTTCTTTATCCTTGGGAAAGGATCTGCAAGTGAAAGGGAAAGCGCACAGGGTACTGCGCCACTGCAACTCAGATGCTATTGTAAAGACCTACCATAGAGCAGAATTTCTGATGTATTTTGCAATAGACATTTGAATTTTCTAGGCTTCAAATTTTGATATTCAAAATAATTTTCATATTCTTCTTATAATCTTTTTTTCTGAGTTTCTTTTTTTTCCTATTATATAAATATCTAAAATATAAGTGAAGAATCTTTGCTACCTACTCCCAAGAAGCTGAATGTTTTAGCATCATGAGAAGCCTCAGTGCTTACTCCTGGGCATCTTGTTTTGGTTGCACAGGGGCCTGAAACTTGATTTTTTACAGCTCTTGAAGTTCTTTCCTTACAGGTACATGATATGTGGTAGATAGATTCATCAGGCTTTACATGTTTGTCTCCTCTCCTGTTTGATTAGAAGCTCTTCAAGATAAGTGCACTTCTCTGTTTAATAGACAGCAAGTATTTGTTCAGTGAGTGGCGAGGTTGTATCCATTGACAATGCTGCTAGAGTGATACAATAGATAGAAGATGAACATGTTTCAGGAAACAAAGGAAGAGGCCATTGACAGACCTGTGATAGTCACACGGTACACTGGCGCAGCATTTGGGATTTGTTTTATGCTAGGCATAATCCACTCCGTTAAGACAGAGTGGGCCTCACATTCCCTCCTCAAGGACTCACCAGAAGCAACATGGCAAGTGTAGAACTTAGCAAAGCTTTGGAGCACACTTGTCCCTTTTGTCAGTCGAACTGTCCTGTTCTCTGGATCCAAGCATCCCAAGGAGCTCACCTTGTGAGGGGAGAAAGCTTATTCTGTCTGGAAAGTGGTGGTTTTACTCCAGATACACTGAGGTAGAAGAGTCTATGAAAGGAACTAAAGAGTAACAGAGAAAATTAGACTAAATGGAAAAGCAGAAAAGGAAATAACTGAGTAGAACACACATACTGTTGTTTTGTTAGAATGTAAATTTTGACTAATGCTCATGTACACAAACCAAGAAGATTAAAAAGATAATTTTGTTTTGGCACAATTTTCTCCTGTATATTTCCATACTTTATTTTAATTTTTATTAATTACACTTCATTCACTTTATATCCCTCCCATTGTCCCCTCCTTCCTCCCCTCCAAATCCCAACCTCCCTACCTCTTCTCAATGCATGCCCCTCCCCAAGTCCACTGATAGGGGAGGTCTTCCTCTCCTATCTTAGTGATCTTAGTCTATCAAGTCTCATCAGGAGTAGATGCACTATCTTCTTCTGTGGCCTGGTAAGGTTGCTCCTCCCTTAGGGGGAGATGATCAAAGAGCAGGCCAATCCATTCATATCAGAGACACTCACTATTCCCATTAGTATGGAACCCACTTGGACACTGAACTACCATGAGCTACATCTGTGTAGGGGTTCTAGTTTATCACTGTCAATGGTCCTTGGTTGGAGTATATGTCTCAGAAAAGAACCCTGTGCCCAGATTTTTTGGTTCTGTTGCTCTCCTTGTGGAGCTCCTGTCCTCTCCAGGTCTTATTATTTCCTACTTCTTGCATGAAATTCCCTGCACTCTGCCCAAAGGTTGGCCATAAGTCTCAGCATCTGCTTTGATACCCTGCAGGGTAGAGCCTTTCAGAGGCCCTCTGTGACAAGCTCCTAACTTGTTTCCTGTTTTCTTCTTCTTCTGATGTCCATCCTCTTTGCCTTTCCATATGGGGATTGAGCATTTAGCCAGAGTCCTACTTCTTGATTAGTTTCTTTAGATGTACAGATTTTAGTAGGTTTATCCTATATTGTATGTCTAGTATCCACTTACGAGTAAATATATACCCTGTGTGTCTTTCTGTTTCTGGGATACCTTACTCAGGATGATCTTTTCTAGTTCCCACCATTTACCTGCAAATTTCATGATTTCCTTGTTTTTTTATTGCTGAGTAGTATTCCATTGTGTAGATGTACAACAACTTCTGTATCCATTCCTCATTTGAGGGGCATCTGGGTTGTTTCCAGCTTCTGGTTATTACAAATAAAGCTGCTACAAACATGGTTGATCAAATGTCCTCATTGTGTACTTGAGCATCTTTTGAATATATGCCTAGGAGTGGTATACCTGGATCATTGAGCAAGCACGGTTCCTAATTGTCTGAGAAAGCACCAGATTGATTTCCAAAGTGGTTGTACAAGTTTACATTCCCACCAGCAGTGGAGGAGGGTTCCCCTTTCTCTACAACCTCTCCAACATGTGTTGTCACTTGAATTTTTTTTTATTTTAGCCATTCTTTTGGGTGTAAGGTAAAATCTCAGGGTCATTTTGATTTGTATTTCCCTGATCACTAAGGATGTTGAGCATTTCTTTAAATGTTTTTCATTCATTCGATATTCCTCTGTTGAGAATTCTCTGTTTAGCTCTGTACCCCGTTTTTAATTGGATTATTTGATATGTTGCTGTCTAACTTCTTGAGTTCTTTATATATACTGAATATTAGCCCTCTATCTGATATAAGGTTGGTGAAGATCCTTTCCCAATCTGTAGGCAGTTGTTTTGTTCTGAAGATGGTGTCCTTTGCTTTGCAGAAGCTTTTCAATTTCATAAGGTCCCATTTATTGACTGTTGATCTTAGAGCCTATGCTGTTGGTGTTCTGTTCAGGAAGTTGACTCCTGTGCTAATGAGCTCAAGGCTCTTCCCCATGTTTTTTTCTAACAGGTTTAGTGTGTCTTTTATATTGAGGTCTTTGGTCCACTTGGACTTTAGTTTTGTGCAGGGTGATGAATGTGGATCTATTATTTATTTATTTATTTATTTATTTATTTATTTATGTATTTATTCATTTATTTATTTATTTTTAGTGGAGCTGTCTTAGATAATCTCAGTTTATGGAATCCATGGATAGAAAGACAACAATCACTGATGAAATTCTCATTATGCCATTGTCTGTACTAGGGATTTTAGAATAATCTCTAGGTCTATGAGAACAATTTAAATAAGGAAATAGACGCTTGTGATCTGTGAAGCATTCTAAAATCTAAATGGAACCACAATTCAAGTGTTCTGCTAAGCAAGCTGAAGGAAGAGTAGATTTAAATGCTGGAACATTGTTTTTACATTAGGCTTGTGAGTGATACCTCAAGTTAGACCAGACAACTTCAAGATTATACCACTGTTAAGGATCCAGCCAACATCATTGCACGGGTCAAGGGGATCCAGCAGGTTCCGTTAAAAGCATTAAAATATTAACAAACTAAAATATTATTACACAGTGGGGATCAGATTCTCCTTGCCTTGTCAGCAAGGGCTTTACAAATGTTTCCAACTTCTTTGATGCCATTATCAAAGTGATTGTAGAAACTTAGCTAAGGGGCCTCATCTTATTCCAGTAACATTTTCCTATGTAGGGGAGCTCCTACATAAGCATGTTTTCTGTTCTTTTCTTGTATTTCTATTTTAGGTGAAAAGTATGTATTTCATAAAATAAGACATCGAAAAGAATTAATTATCAAATTTGTGCATCAAATTTATGTATAATTTTGCTTCAAATCTGAGTCTTATGCATTGAAATAATTTGAGCCATGATGACATCAAGGCCTTCAACCAGAGCATGGCTATCATTGCTCACTGTTCTCATAAGAAAAGGTGAAGAAGCACAGAACTGAAATAGAAGGTAAACAGTATAGGACACTAATTTCTAAACTTGAAATTTATCATATATACATTTTCTCTACTCTTTGATCATATGTTGAGGGTGATTGGAATCCCCTCTAATGTTCATTGTTCGTGGGTGTGTAAAGTTTTGTGTGGGCATTGTAAAAGTCAGTATCAGGTGTTTTGTTGTTGTTGTTTTTTTTTTCCAAAAACCTAAACAGTTGAATTCTCTCTAGTTTAGTTAGAGTTACAACAAGGTGCTTTATGGTTTTGTGTGTGTGTGTGTGTGTGTGTATGTGTGTGTATTTTTGGCTATTCTGAAGGGTGTTGTTTCTTTAATTTCTTTCTCAGCCCTTATGTTTTTGTATACAGGAAGGCCACTGATTTTTTTTTTTAGTTAATTTTGTATCCAGTCACTTTGCTGAAGGTGTTTATCAGCTGTAGGAGTTCCCTGGTAGAATTTTTGGGGTCACTCATGTGTACTATAATGTCATCTACGAATAGTGATACTTTGACTTATTCCTTTCTGATTTGTATTCCCTTGAGATCCTTTATTTGTCTTGTATCTCTAGCTAGGACTTCGAGAACTACATTGAAGAAATAAAGAGAGCGTGGGCAGCCTTATCTTGTCTGTGATTTCAGTGGGATTGATTTAAGTTTCTCTCCGTTTAGTTTGATGTTGGCTATATGCTGTATATTGCCTTAACTATGTTTATGTATGTGCTTTGTATCCCTGATCTCACCAAAACTTTAAACATGAACAGGTGCTGGATTTTTTGTTTTTTATTTTTATTAATTATTTTTATTCTCTTTGTATCCCCCAATAAACCCTTCCCTCCTCCCCTCCCAATCCCACTTTCCTTCCCCCTTCTCCACACATGCCCCTCCCCAAGTCCACTGATAGGGGAGGTCTTCCTTTTCTTCCTTTTGATCCTAGTCTATCAGCTCTCATCAGGAGTGGTTGCATTGTCTTCCTGTATGGCCTGGTAAGGCTGCTCCCCCATCAGGATGAGGTGATCAAAGAGCAGGCCAATCAGTTCATGTCAGAGGCAGTCCCTGTTCCCATTACTATGGGAACTTGGGCACTGAACTGCCATGGGCTACATCTGTGCAGGGGTTCTAGGTTTTCTCCATGCATGGTACTTGGTTGGACTATCAGTCTCATGAAAGACCCCTGTGCTCAGATTTTTTGGTTCTGTTGCTCTTCTTGTGGAGCTCCTGTCCTCTCCCTATCTTACTATTTCCCACATCTTTCATAAGATTCCATGCACTCTGCCCAACAGTTGGCTATAAGTCTCAGCATCTGTTTTGATATTCTGCAAGGCAGAGCCTTTCAGGAACCCTCTTTGTGACATTGGAAATATAAAAGCATCTGGCCATGAAGAAATATTAAAACATTACCTTTGCAGGAAAGTTCATAAAATTAGAAATTGCTACATTTACCAAATATTCTACACTCAGAAAATAATACTGTATTCTCTCACATGAGTCCTGTTTGGTTCATTTCTTTAGCCAGAGTCCCATTGTAGGACCATGGCTGGCCTAGAACTCCTATTGTAGACCTGGATGGCCTTGAACTTATAGTAATATGCTTTCTTCTTCATCTTGAATGCTGCAATTAAATGTATGTACCATTATTCTCAGCTGGATCCTTATTGTAATACACACACACACACACACACACACACACACACACACACACACACACACACACACACATAAACGGAGGGCTGGGGAAAGGGACAGACAAGAAAGTAATAGAATAAATATGACTTGAAAGCTGAAGGAGGGGATTACTATTGGGTAGAGGAAAAGTTCCTCAGTAAGTAATAGAGGAATAGAAAAAGGGCAATGGTTTCAGAAGATATATGCATGTACAAGAAAGCCGTATTTAAAGCTATTAGTTTATATGATATTATAAAATTAATAACAAATTTTTAAAAAATGTTTTAATGTTAAAGCTTCTTCCCAAAAGCTATGTGATTATTTCAGGCCTTAGAAATTTGGAAAGATGTTGTTAGTAAAAAAGGCCTACTTAATTAGCTAACTTTGGTCAGAATGAAATTAATTTGAAATAAATCCTACTGAAATAGAGCCCTACATTTCAATTGAGGAAATAAAGACAGTATGTTATTGTAAGGTTATGTATCGCAGTAAAAATATCATGCAATTATGGAGATGAAAACTCTCTCAAGAAAAGCCCTAGAAAAAAAGCAAAGAACTAAACATAATACTATATGGCAGAGACATAAATCAGATTATTTGTAAAATAAATCTAGATGTAGGAAATTTGTCTAATAGAAGTTTTATTAGCCAAATACAACATTGTTTTGGTATGGCTGATACCATTTATTTAGAATACTTGTAACCAAATTGGGAGGGGAGGAGAGAGGGGCTTATGGGGGGATAGAAAATGAATAAAGTGTAATTAATAAAAAATAAAATAAAACAAAAAAAAAGAACTGGGCAGTGTCTTTGACTGGATTAGAGTTATTGAATGTCCATAGCAGACATTAGGTAGCTCCATTCAACTGTCTATCCCCTTAGTTGGGATGGATGGAGTATCCTGATCATTGCTTCTCAATCTCAAAGAAGCCGTGAAAGTGTCTAGCTTTAGTGTATTCTTGGGATCTTGGGATAATTAGATTTCTCACACAGCAGCAGTTTCCACTAGAGTATGAAATGAAAAGTTCAGAGATAATCTGTAAGGCATTGCTGGACTTAGATTCAGAAATTGTGGCCACATGTAATGCATGCTAACGCATTGGTTAAAAATGAAATATAGTGACAATTCAAAATGTCAACACGGAAGAAGTGTTTCATTGGGGAAGATCTTCAGAGACTGCCACTGTGCTTTGTTTTATATTGTGCCAATTAGTTTTCATTCATTAATTAATCTGTTCATTAACCCAGTAAACCTATTATGAGTATTATTCTAATATCAAAGTTTTAAAAATGAATGTTCATGCTCTCTTCTCCCTGGGTATGCTGAACATAATGAAAAGCAGATACTAAGAAATAATTTGTCTTATGACTCCAGTTATAACTCTTAATTCGTGTTACAAGGAAAATACTTTTGATAATCATATAAATGGCATATAAGAGGCAATTGGAGCACAATCATAAAATTCTAAGAGATAGATTATTGAACATAAAGCTTTTCAGGAGCCAGCATTTTAGAATGGGTCAAAATGAATCATTAAAATGCCAAAGCATGGTTAGTGTGAAGCAGTTCCATTATTTCTGATAGTCTGTAATGCAACTCTGAACTGCAACACCATAATTATTATTTCTTGTGGACATGAGGGAGGGTGTCAAGGTATATGTTGACTTGGGACTCATTCAAGGCTAGAGGCAAGGTCATATGAACTCTACTGGGTTGAAAGAAGCGTGAAGAAATAGGGACTTTTGGTCATCTCCAAATCTAGAACTGACACTTTGTACAATGTTATCAGTTCCAGCCCTAAAGGGCTCCTTGACCTTTTACTGGGGTACACCATGGTGAATGCATTCATAGTGGTAGAGCAAAATTAAAGAGTGTCTGACACATTTTTGTCACCTGACCTAAGGGCACAGCTTATCTGCTCCTTTTATGTGTATGAACAATTCAGAGAACAATTTTGGTTTAGATCTATTTCTCAATGAAAGTGTCTATGTATTTCCATAAAATCCTATAAACCAGGCTTCTGCCAAGCATATCTAATTGCTCCTGGGACAATGAATAATGTTTTCTATAAGTCCTTTATCTGTTATTGTGCAAGAAACATCCCTGAGGAGTGTTTGAAGAAAAACAAAGGAAGGAGAAAGAGACATGAGTCCAGGACAAACATTAAAGAGAACTCAGAAAGCAATAATATTCTAACCCCTCTGGTGTATAATACTTAACCCTCTAAATCATAATATTCCACTCCCTTCAACTTATAATATTCTATTCCTTCAATTCACAATATTCCACCCCCCCAATCCATTTCATCTTAATACATCCAATTCTCAGCACTCAGGTTCTCCAATGAATAATATCTCAGTCAGACCATTAGGCTGGTAGATCTATTCCTCATTTGGGATTTTTCTACTAACATATTCAAGAGCATTCCAAGCAGAAAGAGTGGCAATTAATATTGGAAATATAAGAGCATTCGTCTCATCCCACAGCCCACAAATTTGCAATACTTGAATGAGGCTTTTTTTCTTAAGACAATTTTGTGTATATATATGTGTGTGTGTGTGTGTGTGTGTGTGTGTGTGAATGAAGAATGGAGAAGAAAAGAGTTTATGATCCAGGCACAAAGATTTAACTCTGCTCCTAATACTTCTGGCCTCCGGACAGATCTTGCTTTGTCTTGTTTAGTTTAGTTTTGTTTTTCCTACGAGGTTTTAGTCTTTGTTCAAATTTCCTCCTTAGGAAGAGTTATTCAAATGTTAAATGTAAATATGTGCTCACATGCATTCATTTATATGTGAATATGTTTGTATGAGTGCATATTTGTATGTGCTTGTATTCATGTGTAGTGTTTTGGGTATCTCATGCAAAAAAGCTTTCATGAAAAAGCATTTATATATATATATATATAAATTTATATATATAATTATATATATATAATTTGTCTTTTGTTTAATGTTGTATTTCTGAGTTTCATTATTGCGTGCACTTATGATATATGTAAACATTGTGGACTTTCCTTAACAGTTCACCACATTTGGGGCAGGTAAGACAGCTAGCACATTAAGTAAAATGCTTTAACTCCAAGTGTGGTAGACTGAGTTCAGTCCTGAGAAACCACATGGTGGAGATGTAACTCACAAGTTGCCCTCTCAGACAACTTTCATTCACACTTGCAGCATGCATGCAACATCTCCTTTTTCTTCCCTCTCTCCCATTATCACACGATATGTCTGTTAACATTTTTGAAAATTAATTCATTAATTTATTTACTTTACATCTTGATTGCAACTTCCCCTCCCTCCTCTGCTCCCAAGTTCTCCCTTTCCCCTCTCTTGCCCTTCCCTCCTCCAGTCCTCCCTTTCTTCTCAGAAAAGGTGAGGCCTCCCATTGATGTCAACCAGCCTGATGTATCAAGTTGCAGTAGGTTTAGACACATCTCTATCTATTGAGGATAGACTAGCAAGGCCAGTTAGGGGGAAAGGGATCCAAAGGCAGGCAACAGAGTCAGAGACAGCCCTGTTCCTGCTGTTGGGATTCCCACATAAAGACTGAGCTACACAAGCGTTATATATGTGCAGAGGCCTAGTCCCGTGCTCTCTGATAATAAGTTGATTCTGTAGGTTTTCTAATGGTGTCCTTGACCTCTCTTGCTCCTTCAACCCTTCCTCCCCCTCTTCCACAGGATTCCCCAAGCTCAGTCTAATGCTTGACTGTGGGTCACTGCATCTCTTTCCATAAGTTGCTGGGTAAATCCTCTCAGATGACAGTTATGCTAGGCTCCAGTCTTTAGGTATAGCAGAACACCATTAGTTGTGTCAGCAATGGGCTCTCTTTCGTGGCATGGATCTCCAGCTGAGCAAGTCACTGGTTAGCCCTTCCACCAATTTATGCTCCACCTTTATCCGTGCACCTTTGTAGGTAAGACAAATTGTGAGTTGAAGATTTTGTGACTAGGATTGTGTTCCAGTCCCTCCATTGAAAGCCTTTTCTGGTTACTGGTGGTGGTTGGTTTGGGTTCTATATCTCCCATTGCTAGGAGTCTTAGATAGGGTCATCCTCATAGCTTCCTGGGAGTTTCCATTGTCCTAGGTTTCTAGCTTGTCACACAGATGTCCCCCCAACTAATTCCAGTTAGATCTCACAATACTCTCTCCTTCCATTTTCTGGCAACTAGATTCCTCCTGCATTCCTACCAATTCCTTCCCCCACTCAGTTCTCTCCCTCTCTCCATTTTGTTGTCTATTTATTTCCCCTACTCAGTAAGATTCAATCCCCTCCCCCAGCCCTCCTTGTTACTTACCTTCTTTGGGTCTGTGGATTGTAGCATGATTATTCTTTAGTTTACAGCTAATATCCACTCATAAATGAGCACATATCATGCTTGTTTTTCTGGATCTGGATTATCTTACCCAGGATGATCTTTTCTAGTTCCGTATATTTGCCTGCAAATTTCATGAGATTGTGTTTTTAATAGCATTAAATATAATTTAATACCATGTAGTGGGATTTAGTAGTATTGCATTCTATAAATGTACCACATTGAGAAGCATCTAGGTTGTTTCCAGTTTCTAGCTATCACAAATAAAGTTGTTATAAAAATCACATTTACCTAGTTTTTGCTTCTATGTCCTCACTATATAAACAAAACTTTATTTTATTTTATTTATCCATTTCTTTTAAATTACTTTTATACTAAATGTATCCATTTTTCCACTTCTTTTAAATTACTTGAGGGATTTGATGTGTGTATGTATGCCAAGGAGAAGGGTCAATATCAAATGCCTTTTTATTGCTATCCACCTTATTTTTTGCAAAAGTTTCTCTCACTCAGCCTGGAATCAATCAATTAGGTTCAGCAGCTATCCAGCAAGCCACAGGGATCCTCCAGTTTCTACATCCCCAGTGCTGGGACAGCAGGCAGATGTGACCACATCTGGCTTTGTACACAGGTGCTGAGGATCTGAACTCTGTTCCTCATGCTGATATGGCAGGCACTTCCCACGTAAGCCACATCCCTAGGTTCTGCATGTGTTTTGAATCAGAATTGCTAAGATCAGGTTTCAGGGCTAACATGTGCTTAATGCCCTTCTCTAATTTGATTGTAAAAGTATATTCTGTCCATAACAGTGATGGCAAGTGCTTCCCTGCCAGTATGAACTGACAATTAGCATTGTCTTTTGATTTGAAAAAAATGATATTTTTATTCTAATTGTATTACTGATACTCTTGCTTCCCAGGCATAAAATTTAGTAGATTCTTGTATGTGTATATTGAGGAAGTACCTAAATGACAGAAGAGAAAAATTTCAACCTGAAGTATATACTATTTCTTTTTTTAATTTTATTTTTTCACAATTTATTCATTATATATCCCCCCTCTACTCCACCCAGTCCCACCCTCCCTCTCTCTATCCTCCTACCTCTCCCGCCTCCCAGTCCACAGAAAGGGGAAGTACTCCATCTTTGCTGTCTGAGCATGGCTTGTCAAGTCTCTATGAGTTTAATGCTGAATTTAGTTGTTGAATTATAATTTAGTTGTTGAATTATTGAATTTAGTTGTTAAAGGATTTCACTACTCTTGAAAACACATCTTTCCAGGATTCCTTTGTGCAGCTCTGCATGGAAAGGTTGAGTCTACCAGAAGTTAATTGTTCTTGTATCCAATATTTCATGTATTGTTGACTTCTACTCATTTCTGCCAGGGCTTTCTGATGTATCCATCCATTGGGATTACATTCATTGGGAGTATATATTAGACACGCTATCCATGTCTCACTTTTATAAAAATTATTTACGTCTATACTAAGAAGTACCACTACCCTGAAAGATTTTGTCTGAAGCAAGGGACACTGACTCTCACACCTTCACTAGTCAATGTAACCTGGGCACATAATATAGGCAATCTAAGTTCTTCAGTAATATTCCAAGATTTAAAATCAGAGTTTTTTTATTATTATTGTTATCACAGGTTAGGTACTTTATATCCCAGTCGTAGCCCCCTCCCTCATTCCCTCCCACTCTCTCCATCCCTCCCTCATCTCCTCCCTGCCCCCCTCCAAGTCCACTGATGGGGGAGGACCTCCTCTCCTTCCATCTGACCCTAGCTTATCTTGTCTCTTCAGGGCTGGCTGCAATGTCCTCTTCTGGGATCTAGCTAGGCTGTTCCTCCCGGGTGTGTTTTTAATTTGATTGTTTTTTTTTTATAATTATTCTCTCATATATTACATCTCGACCACAGTTTCCCCTCCCTCTTCTTCTCTCAGCCCTCTCCACATTCCCACATCCACTATTCCTCTGTTTTCCTTTAGAAGAGAGCAGGCCACCTAGGGATGTCAACCAAACATTACATAAAGTTACAATAAGACCAGGTACATACCTTCATATCAAGGCTGGATGAGGCAACCCAGTAGGAGGAAAAGTATTTCAAAAGCAGGCAAAAGAATCAGAGACAGCTTCCACTTGCACTGTTAGGATTTCCACAAAAATGCCAAGCTACTCAACCATAACATATATGCAGAGGACCTAGGTCAGACTTATACATGCTCCTTGATGTTTTGCTTCAGTCTCTGTGAGCCACTATGGGCTCTGGTTAATTAAATTTGTGGTCTGTGTTCTTGTGGTGTCCTTGACCCCTCTGGCTCCAACAATCATCCTTCCTCCCCTACCCCCAACCCACAGAATTCCCTGAGTTCCCCCTAATGTTTGGCTGTGGATCTTTGCATCTTCTCCTATCATCCTGTCAGTTGCTGGGTGAAGCTTCTCTGATGATGATTATGCTAGGATCCAGCATATGAGTATAGAAGACTAGCATTAGAAATAATGTCATTGACTTTTTTTTGTAGGTAATGTTTGGCTCTATCCTGTGCCTCTTGGCTATCCAGCCTCTGATTTCTGGTCCTCCAAGTGGTGTCACATGTATGATCCATTTTGTGGCATGGGTCACAAGTTTGACTATTCATTGGTTATTTACTCCCATAAGTTCTGTCCACCTTTATGCAAGCACAGCTTGAAGGCAGCATAAATTGTAGATGGATTAGTCTAGCTGTTAAAGAAACAGAGGGAAGTTGCTAGCCACAGAGTGTCCTAAAATGTACCCATCTTTGTCCAGTTGAGAGAGACTCAACACTGAAAAGGTGCTGATGTGTCTGTCATGTGGGTCTCATGGGAGCTGTTTAAGCTTTCTGTCTGTTAAAAGGGAACAGACATGTCCAAGGCAGTATACCAGCAAGGGAGGAAGGAGTATACCAGCAAGGGAGGAAGGACTGCATGAAGCTTCCCCAGAGGCAAATGATTTATTTACATAGGTGATGCTATTGTTTAGTTCTTAAATTTACCTTAAAGTTCTTGTTTGAGAGACTTTATCCATAGCTGTTGAGACTATTGGGAGGTGGGAAAGCATCCAGAACTCTTAGTTGGGGGGAGGGTGAGATCTAGTAGCGTTTTCTGGAAGAGTATGTTGAGATTCTGGATCCCCCACCCAACTTCCAGTTTGGTTCCTGTTTGTCATGAAATACAATTTTTTTTCATGTCACTGCTTCTACCATGATAGGCTACCTTGCAATAGACCTCCATATAGGAACAAACAACTTTTTACTAAAATGTCTGAAGTTTTAAAGGTAAAATAATTATTTTCATTTTTTATTTTCTAAATTCTAAGGTATGTTTCCATAGTTTTAGAAAACTGCTAACAGGAACAGTTAACATGGCATACTGTGTTATTTGCAATTTCTACTATCTACATACTAAAATTTGCTTCCTTATTTAAAATAAGATTTTTAAAAAATTCCACTCACAACATCAGTTGATCCACCCTATCTTTGGGTGATAGAGAATAATTCTTAAGGGAAGACATTGATGATGGTATCTGAATTCAAGAAAACTGAGTTCAAAGAACTTTATATCCAATGAATTGAATTCATTGAACTCTCACCTCATGGTGGAAGATTCATGAATTTAGGAATTATAGGATCCCAAGATAATCAGAGATATAAAAAAGAGAAATGGGTTTCTAGAAAAAATGTTAAATAAATAAGTCTATAAAGAGAAGTTGCATCAAGAGGCACTGTGAGAAGAAAGAAAAATGGAGGAACAGAAATGCTGACTTAGAGTCTACCTTGTTTTCTGTCACTGTGCCATAGAGAGGCATGAACACATGAATATTTATTTTCCTTTGTTTTACAAAAACATACTACTTCAAGATTTTGTCTTTTTTGTAATAACAAAAATGTGAGCTAAGATCTCTTTCAGTCAAGTGTATAAATGTATTGCTTACCTCACTTAATATAAACATACTGAAAAAATAACATAATAGAAAATGTAGAAATTAATTCTAAGGCATATTGGCTTTATGAATGTTTATGGATATACACATGAGTATGCATGCAACTTGCCATTGTTCAAATAATGCACATTTAAGAAATAAGGACGGAAATATTTTAGGTAGATTTTAAAAATCAATATGAGTTCATTTAGAGTCAACAGGATTTATTTGGCTTTTAAAATATTTTCTTACATTTAATTATTGTAGTTTCACACATTATTTATGAGATCGGAGGAGAATGAAATCTTTTTACATGATAAATATATTGCCAGAAGATATTTTTTTAACCAAGAAGCAAGGGTTAATTAATGTTGATATATTAAGAAAGGCAAATAGTGATCTTAGGTAAATTTTTTCAAAGACAGGAAGAGAAGTCTTCTCAGAATGAAGGAAAATGTGCAGAGATGGCTCAATGCTTAAGTTCTAACACTGACTGTACTTTCAGAGGAACTGAGTTCAGTTCCCAGCACCCAAGTCTGGTGATTCATAATTTCTTGTAAATCCAGTTCCAGGGATATGACACTGTCTTCCAGTCTTCTCACACAACCGCTCACATGAACATACTCCCCACACATACACATTTTGAAAAAATTAAGCAAAGTGACATCACCCAATAGTGCCAAGGGAATGATTAGAAAAAGCAAGGAAAAGAAATACAGATAAAATTTTATCTCTGCCCTTTCACTACAAAACTAAAAACTGACTTATATGTATATAATGAACAATAAGTAATAAAGTGCATAAATATTCAGAAGAGGTGAAAATGGGCTAAACATTGATTTCATTAAAATGTGCCCAAAGAAACTTAAAGTATATTAACATGAAATTGTGAAGAATTTTGTCATGAAATTCATATTTCCTAGAGTACCTCTCCCTGGGGCAATGGGCTCATTAGGATGATAGGGTTGAAATATCTGTCTCAAAGACTAGATTCCAGTCTTAAAGAAAGAGACCCATTATCTTTTAGCCCTGGTCTGAGCAAGGGAAGTGTAAACTCTAGTGATATGCAGAGGGGTAAGGAAGCACAAGCCACAGTCAGCTCAGGTGTCTGCACTGGGTATGGAAGGTAGGGATCTCATTTACAAATTGGATGTGAGATACAAGCCACAAGACTGGCACCAGCCCAGGCAGATGGAGCTTTTGGGAACACACCAGGGAATAACGATTACTATCTGTGAGAAGCGACTCGTTCTCCTGAGCTCTTAATGACTCTAGTTAGCAGGAAGAGAAGAAATATATTGAAAAATGAGCAAAACTCTGAGTAGAAAGTTCTTAATTTTCCCTATATCCATATAAAGATTTATCAAAGAGAAATATGAATGAATGATCAAATCAAAAGAATTAACATCCTGGAGGAAATATTTCTAGATAGCTGGTTATGTTGCTGGGCAGTCTCTAACTCTTTTGTCTGCTTTTGGGGCCCCTTTCCCTCTATGGGGTTGCCTCACTCAGCTTTTATATGAGGGTTTGTGCCTAGGTTTTTTGTGAGTTGAGAGCCCATGCTTGGGTGATATCGCTGGGAGGGCTTTCTTTTCTGAAGGGGAAAGAGGAAGAATGCATCTGGAGGAGAGGGGAGATGGAAGAGGGAATAGAAAGAGAGGAGGGAGGGGAAACTGTGGTGGGAATGTATTATACAAAAGAAGAACGAATTAAAAAAGAAAAAAATGTTTTCTTATACAGATGAAAAAAATGGATGTACATAGTTCTCACAGGAAAACAACCAGGCAAGTCTTCTAGCTTGAGCTCCTATCCCACATGATTTGCAAAGTCCCAGCTTCCACACGCAGAGAGAAGCTCTATAAATCAGAATATGGAATAACAACATAACAACAATGATTGTGAAAACTGCCACACAGGTAGAAGCTCACAGAAACAGGTGGTGAATAGTAGCAAATAGAAGTTAGTTTGGCAGGTGGTAGTAATACCCTTCTTTAATCCCAGCACTTGGGAGGCAGAAGCAGGCAGATCTCTGTAAGTCAAAGGCCAGTCTGGTCTACAGATCAATTTGCAGGATGTTCAGGGTTATGCAGAGAAACCCTGTTTCAAAAACCAAAACAAACAAACAAACAAAGTAATTCTGGAAATTTAAGGACATAGGATTGTTCCATAATGTTATAAACAGTCATCCACTTTAGCGTGTATGGAAATTATAAAAACAAATATTATGCAATAAATATAAGAAAGTTTTCTGTGGACAATTGACTTTGAACTACAAACTCACAGAGCCAACTTCCTTAATCTTTCTCTTCTAAACTGAAATTCGTCTTCTCTCAGGGTAGCCATTTTTTTTAAAAGCTGACACCATTTACCAAATAAAAGACCAGAATGAAAACAATAATTATTTTACCTTTCAGTCAATAGCCACTCCTGTATAAAGTTACTTAGGAAATTCACAAAAAGAAAGGATAAGGTGCATTTTCTTTTAGATTTATGTAGTTTAATATAAATTTAATATCATAAAAATAAATATTGATGTCTTTAGTCTCACTTAGCATGCAGAGACTGTGCTGTTTTCCTCAGAAATGGTCTGTTCTCGTTACTGAAAGGGCTTGGGTGAGGTACAGGTATCCTTTCTGCAAAAGAGAATGTTTGATGCCCAGAACCTATTCTTTTTCCTATCTTCTACAAAATTGAGAAGTAAGACAGTCAAAACACAGTTTGTTCAGGGCAGTGCTGGGACTGCTCAGGACAGAGAAGATTTTTTATAGCCATAGAATCTTTAGGACCCAGCATATTGTGCTGCAGAAATTTGAATATGAAACCGGAGTACATATGGGCCCAGAGTTAGAGAGTATGTGATCAATGGGAACAAAATACAATGTTTGATAAGGAAGCATTTAATTAATGTAAAAGCGATTTGTTTCAATTCCTGGTTTCTTCTTCTTTGTTCAAGATGAGCTTTTAAAAAGGATTGAGCATGAAAATTTGGGTAAAATAACAGATCAAAGAATTGCTGTGACAGATAATGGAATAAATGAAAATATACTGATGAGAACAGTACACAGGATCATGTTCAAGATATAATGCCAATAGCTTTACCACATGGCCATCAAGATGGCAGATATTATAGGACTAGCTAAGTTTGTAATGTCAAAATATTCTGACAGGAGAATCATAATGTAGACTTCTATTTTAGGGGACGGTGTTATATCATTTGCATCAAGGATTATAAACTTGTGTAAAATATCTCCAACGATATTTGTGCTCCCTTATCTGTTAACTTTCATTTTTGAATACAGACCAGAACTGCCAATCAAAACCTAGGTTCTGTTAGACTAACTAGTCTATATATTCAATCTTCTTGAGTATTATATACAAAAAAATCAGCCTTAAGACGGAAAGTCAAAGTTTGAGCACATATTTAGGAGTTAAAATGTGGATATGTAACTGAAGGGCCCAGATGCTAATGGTAGCTAGTCCTCTTAAAGTAGTGATTTTTTTCTCACTCTATTGCATGAAACTTCATGAGCAAATGAAGCAGATAAAAATACTGATCTGTACTAAACAATGAGTTGTCTGGGATATGTAGGAAGAAGTAGAAAGAATTGTGTTATGCTACACACTTCCATAATTGGTGATGTGCACTTATACTTTACAATAAGTGATGCTGTTCTTATACATTTTCTGTGGATGTGAAGGTGGCTCTTATTAAGACTATGGATAGCGTCGGTAAAGTGAAAGTTGAACCGTTTGTCAGAGGAACTTAAAGAAAATAGAAAAGCTGGGTAAAAAGTATAAACCAACCAGTGGCATTTGGAATTCTCACGGGATAGACCACAAAATGTAAAGCTATTTATGTCTCAAGTTAGTGCCTTAATCACTGAGAAGCATCTACCAAGAAATGTGATTGTTGTACTTGGTGACTGCTAAATAGCTCATCCTCTGTCATGGAAACCCTTATGTTGTCACAAGGGACATATAAAAGTGAACAGCTATTGGAGCAGATATAAATGTGAAAAATGTACTCCAAAATGTGTGGACTCACGTTCACTGAAAGCTTATCTAACTACAGTCTCTTGGGTGATCTAAATAGGTTGCATGTAAGTCCAATGAATAGACCCTTCACATTGCATCAGCCCCCTGGGAAGCCAATATTCACTCTGTGATCATGGAAGTAGCGATGATTTATTCCTTGACTTGATCACATTCTATAACTCTGGTTGCTTTTGCTACCTTTAATTTACCTTAAGTTTACTTTAAGTTAGATTAAATTACTCCTTTTCAGAGCTCACATTAGTACGTGATGCTGTTCCCTGACATGTACATAATATAGACCGAGATCAACGTTTGAATATAGTAATGGTATCACTTACCACTATCCTAATGTACTTAGGAAATCTGTCATTTGTATTGCTGTCCACCTCCCCGCAAATACAACTCTGGCATCATCTAGGATACCAGAATAAGAATATTCCAGCAATGGACACAGCATAGTTCCTATTTAGACTTTATTTATCACTACTTTTCACATCTTTCAAATTCAGTATATCATGAAATAGCGCACAGGAAGAGACGTTACTATATTTTTAAACAGAAAGGATGCACCTGACACAAGGGTTATCCATTTCTGTGCCTCTGGTGTAAACTTTCTAGTGTTTGTAATAAATGAATAAATACAGTAGCTATAGTAGGGAAATGGCACTGAGCCACAGACACATACACCTCAGGGATATCTTTATCACTGCCGATGAGCCATATATACTTGTAGACACACTCAGGGAAAGATGAATCTAGAATTGATGGAAAAAGGAAATCACAAGCATCATGAAGCTAGTTTGTGGTGTAAGTAGGATAGGGAGAGTTAGCTTGGGAAGAGAACTCTAGGTAACCCCACCAGACTTGTTTGTGGATGTCCTAGAGGTTTCTAATAAATTCTCTAGCTCTGGATGATACAAACACATCAGTGGACCTTGTGAGACATTTGCCAAACCCAGTCTGTGGATCCATGGCCTCAAATGTAGAGAGTGCAACTGATTGATGGCCATAATATTTCTACTTTCTTCCCAAATTCCCATGGCCTAAGGAGAACCACATTTTAGTCGTCATATGTGCTTCTTTGAGGCAGCAAGCACATCTTGAAATCTTAATGTAGAGATGTAAATCACATCCAAATCCCAAACTCAGAAGGTTTAACCATAGTGAATCAGGGCTATAGAACTTAACACGTATAAGACCCTGGGTTCTATCCTTAGCACCTGGAAGAACAAATGAAAGGGCTGAAGATTAGTGTGACTATGTCACTATCCAAATTATTCCTTTTATGCTACTTTCTCTTTGCTAGGTTTAATTTAGAGAATATTTCTTATCAAATTTTTGCAGGATAATCTCCACATAGACTTCATGTCCTCATGAGCATAATATATGCTATTACTAATAGTACATGAATGAATCAATTGATGGATAAGTTATGTTCTAATTTAATATATATCTGTTAGGGAGTGCTTTGAAATAACCATATCAAAACATTCTCATGTCAGTGATACCTTCCAAACAAAACTACTATGGATTTTCTCTGTAGAGCTTTAGAGTCATCCAGAAGTGCTGGAGCATGCCTGTAATCTCAACACTCGGAGAAGCAGAGGCAGATGGATTTTTGTGAGTTTGAGGACAGCCTGGTCTACAAAGCCAGTCTAGGATAGCCAGGGATACACAAAGAAACTCTGTCACAACTTCCCAAGCCCCCAAAAGAATTTCAGAGTCCATTTAACTCTTTATTATCTATTAAAATTAAATATTGACATAGAAGAAGGCTAGGACAAGAAATGATGTTTATTGAAATGAATGCTGACTCTACTTTAGAATTCTGTATAACTATGTTTGCTGATCTTCCTCACAGGCATGGGACTGACACCCAACCCATGTATTTCTTTTTCTATTATACAGGTGTCTTTCAATATAGTCAAGTGAAAGAAACACATCTTCAGCCTTGTTGCATGTGGTTTATTCAGGGTATTGGAGTAGAGACAACACTGCATATTATTCAATGCCCATGTGCAGTTTATATGAACGTGGTTTGTAAAATAAATTTCCTAAGAGAGGGTCTCATGAGTATCATAGGCTCCAGATCCTGTCTCTGGTGCAGTTCATTGGATTTGCACATCACCTTATTGGCTCTATTTTCAGTCCAAATTGGGTCCTGGCTTCAGTGAGAGCCAGAATTAATTCTACTCCATTGAATTTTCGCCCCTCTAATTCAGTCAAAGGTTTGAGAGAAAACTTAGTTTCTTTTGTTGACTACTCCTCCAGGATTCTCATTAGTTCTCAGAGAAGAAATAGTAGGGCTCCTCATTATCTGGATTTCCAGTCTCAATTTTTTTTTAAACCTCATCACGATGCAAGAGGAGGTTGGAAGAATATGAAGGAAATTGGCATCCACACTAAAGAAATGTTGCCAGTGATCTCTGACCTCAGGAGTGTGAGAGTAAGACTTGAAAGGGAGTCTCTCTGAGTAATGGTCTTATCTCATGTAAGAAACCGTAACTTTCGGCCAAACTTCTTTTCTCAGTGCTCTTTGCTTTTGCAATTCTTATTTTTCTAGTCCAGCAATTCCTCTTATCACCTATCTCTAGGATATGTCATTAATTCTACTTAAATGAACAGTGTTCATTATATTGGTAAAGGTAAATGCTGCTTTGCAACTTTTGAATAGGATATATGGATTCTTGCTATTAATAAAATTCAAATAAAAATTCACATTAAGTTCTCATAAAACAGTTATAGAGATCAGTCTTCATAATCGCAAGATATAATAATAGCATAATGAATGTTATCTAAGTGATAAAATGATTTTTTTCCTGTGTAAAAGAATCGTTAGTCTTCGATAGTAAAGCTTTTCATTGTTTTGTAAATGTTCATTTCCAAAGCAAATAAAAAATGGCTTAATCAACTTGTGTCAATGTCATACAAGTTTTCTTTGTTTGCAGAGGCAAGTTGAGGGAACACAATGTTCTGAGTTTTTACTGCTATTTACCAGATTTTTCAAAATTTTCTAAGAAGCTATGGCTGTCATACAATGAGACTGGCCCCAATTCCTCCATTCTTACCTGCAGGAGATGTTTAAAGTTTATATTAAAACATAGACATCATTTTTTTTAGTGTAACATTTGCCAACTCTTAGTCTAAAAATAGACATCAATGTTGAGGTAGAACTCTCTAAGTTGAATTAAATATATACTTCTAACTTGTGTTTATTTCTCACGAAGTACCTGAGATGCAGAGACTATCCAGTTATACTTCATGCAAATTCAATACTTAAAGACAGGAACTTTCCTCATATGATATTTGTGTCTTAGTAGTGAAATTCAGACATAGTTCATTGGTTCAGTAAAAAAAAAAGTGTCTCTTACTCTTTTAGTAATATTTTTACTTGCAATTTAAAAATTGATTTCCATCATTATTTCCCACAGAACTGAGCAATGGAAAGGTTATGCCCCTGAGAGGTGGGCTGAAATATATTCTTTCCATAGGGAACACATTTCTCAACACCAATTTAGCCCTTTAATCCAGTTTAATTCTGGGAGTCTTAGTTTTCTGTTTTCAGACTTTAGAAGGAATAGTCTGTGTAGAAAGATGAACGTGACAGAGGTTAGGAAAATACACAAGGAGGAGGAAACCTGTTAGACAAAAAACACATTCTTTCCTTGCACTGCATCCTGTAGTAAACTTATGAGACAAACAAACATTATATTTTGGAAAGGCTCATTTTATTATCTTACCCAATATGCAAAATACAGTAATAGCAAAATAACAAGAAATCCAAACATTTATCAAGACGAAGCCATAACAAAACAATGGAAATGGATATGAAAAAATATCCAGCACACTTTTCCTGAAAAGTGGATCCATTCAGTGAGATAAGCCTGTAGACTGATTAAATATTTGTACAATATCCATTCTCAAGAAGTTAATTCATAATATAATATAATCCCATTTAAAACTGCAGCAGGAGGCTTTAGCTATACGGTATTCATATTACTTTTAATTCCATTAAGGTGAAATAACACGATGCATAATTATTTCCCCCAGAGATAAGATGACTTCTAAGTTCTCTGGCTCATTTTTTTTTCTTTTAAAGCAAATCAATTTTATGATTTATTGAGTCATGTTTAGAGGTTGTATCTTTTTTGGCAATTTCTCCCAAATGAAGAAACAGTGCTGTCCAATGTTTGAGAAACTGTTCTTTTTTCTTCTGTCAAGGGATTCCTTATAGTCACCTTTCTTCATCCTGAGTAGAATTGTTTCAATGCCATTATCTCGATTTGATAATGAGGGTCCTAATGTGGCATTCAGCAATTTTCTAGGTGATCTTCCATTTCCAGAGAACCCTAACTTTAAAAAAAATGTCTTCTGAGTGTACAGCCTGAGCTCTAACCCTGTGACAGACCCTCTGTTGAAACTCATGTTTTCATCAAGAGCTCAAGCTCCAAAATCCAGTCTCCTGGGAAGCTCTTCTGTTGATTGAAATGCCAAGAGGCAGAGGTGTGGTTTCAGAGCCCTCCCAAGATCCCCTGTCTTGCAAAATGCTGCTCCTTCCCGTTAAACAGGTTCCTGTGCCAAGCAGCCCTCCCCACCCCAGGCTTTGCTTGCACAGGGAGAATATGCACTCCTCTTGGATATCATGTTATTTGTCTTAATTTGAAATGAATTGGAATGACATCAATTTTCATCAACTTTCTTGCTGCCTTGCGGAAGCAGGGTAGTCAGTGTATTGCTTCTCCCAGATGTAGTCAGAAATATGACAACAGAGGGATATCCCTGGCTGTGCCCTTTGTATCTAAGATCTCAGCATGATGAGGTGCAGCATGTGTTCATGTCTTGCTGACGACTTTCCTGGTTTTCTGTGGCTTCCCAAATGTGCTGGACAATTAGAGTGGACAGAGCAGGAGCTGCTGATACTGAGGAAAAACTCTCCCCAAAGTTACTGTCCTAAACTCAAAAGATTATGCACAGATTACCAATTTCAAATTGAATAAAAAAGATTTTATTGGTATTGAACAGTAAATTTTAATGACATTTTAGGTTCAAATTACTTAATAAACTCATTACCTCATTTGTAAGAGTTGACTTGAGTCTACACCAAGTATAGATTTGCAAGAAAGTCATCAGTTACAACCCTTGAAGACAATGATTTATGGAAAATACATGTTTGAGTAACCGTTGTTAATTAATGATAAAATAATTATTCCTGCTTATTTTGTCTGGAGTGACTATATAAGCAGTTTACTATATTTTCTTGCATCAATACATAGCCAATCCATTTCTTACATAAACTCCTTGTTTTCTACCTAATTGGACAGCAATACCATGAGAGCTTCTTATCAGTTTACTATCTTAGAATCTACAAAGAAACAGAAAAACAATGGTAAATTATAGCAATTACAGAACTAACCTAAAAAATAGAATGAATCCATGACATAATATAAGACATAATAAAAACAGGATTAACTAAATGTTATCATTAGTTTTGTTGTTTTTTACTTTGGAACTAAAGCTAGACTTAACAGTTTATTGTAATATCACATTCAATTTTTATAATAATCTCCTTGAGATAGTGTTAATAGAGATACTAGTTCTACTTTGAAGTACTTTAAAGTGAACTTGGAAGTTTGTGACTTTAACTGGCTTATCCAAGTTCGCATATGTAAGGTCTAAGACAAAATGTGGGTTTCCCTGATTTTATCTAATTATAGCTGAGGTTATAGTTAGAAACAGGGCATCTGGCACCAAAAGTTCTGCTTTTACTCACTGTCTTAGAGTGTGTCAAAATGTGAGAATCCAGAACTGAAAAGAACACAATAAATTGTGGAAAATCTGAAGTTGAGGAAAGACATAAAAGTCTGAATTCAATGGTAAAAAGTGGAAGTAAAGACTGAAACACACTTTTACTGAGCAGTGTATCTGTGACTTCTTCCATTGTTTGCAGTCATCTGCCCAGCACAGGGGACATATGCAATGTTTGAAGTTCAGATGGGGTAAGACAACAGGGATGATCAGTGCAAGATCCAGAGAACAACATCTGGTACACAGAGAGGCAGGAAGCTTATAAGAATCAGAGCTTATGATTGAAGCCAAATGGAAACTGCCTTATTAGGAAACAGTTAAGAGAGCAAGGGAGTGGTAAAATTCAATCATGTCCCATCACTGAGGTGATTGACAAACTGGCACATATTTCTGGATCTTTTCTTTTCCTGTAGGATATCTAAGGTGTCCCTACCAGTCACTTGCACCGATAGACTGAGTATAGTGCTAAATGTGACCCTCAGCTGTAGGGCTATGTATGTTGCAGTGATCCATGGAAGGACAATTTTGGACTTAGATATCTGTCTTCATACTTGTCGACAACTACAGGACGGAAAGCCATAGTAACAGAAGCCAGAGCAGCCATGATACTTATTTTTACACCATATTTTTCTGTGTTTTTGGATTACATTCTTTGGTCGGTTAAATAGAAGGCGGGGATAGCTACTTTCTCTAAGTTGCTTAAAAACTGAAGGTTTTTTTTCCAATCAATTAGACATCTGTTGATGCATACTTTAGGATAAATTATATACATTTCATACAACTAAAATGATTTGTCAACTCCACCCAGCATATGATTACATGTATATTAGTATAAGGAGTTTTGTCTGAGGGCATTCATCACAGACCCTTGGGCATGGGAGAACATGGATTGATGAACAAGGCAATGCAATGTATTCTTCACTTTATTTAAATTTATTTTGTTGTGAGGTCTGGATGTGTATGTACTTGTTCACTAAACATGTTGAGTGTCATTACATGGCAGAATATGTTATATACTGGGAATAGCTTGCTCTGAAAGACTCATGCTGTAGTATGAGTAAAGATGATGGTTACTTCACACAAAGCCTCCAGTATGCTGGCCTGAGTTTCCACCAACACAATGTTATAACACATAAAAATTTACCTCTTCAGGCAGATAAAAGAGTCAGAAATATTAACTCAGTGTTGCTGTGTCTGGCATATAGGATTACCCACGGGCTTTATTTCTACATTTATGAGCTAATTTTAACTTTAGTGTAAAATACTAGAAATAAACTAACTCATGGAGATAAGTTAATTTTGTCGCAAAATATTTTTTTCAGGTTCAATCCACCATAACTGATTGACATCACTGTTTCAGTCTTGTGGTGTGTTACACGCTGAGCTGTATGGTGTAATTCAGTTTCCCAGATTGCACAATAGGCAACAAATATTCTAGGTAACTTCAACAAAATTGTATTTATATAACTAAACGCATCTAACTACAGGAAAGGTACAATAAAAGTATGCTTTAATATTCTTTAAATATGATTTTAAAAATAATGTACCCTTCTAGGGCACTGATAGATAGAATATGCAAGGTAGAGAATTCTTTGGCTGAATCAATGAGCAAATATGAAGTATATGTGTGTATGCTACTGTGAATTTTAGGTATGCTGTATTCTTAGACTGATTAAATTTATTTTAAGATTACTTCAGTGATTAATTAACCTCAGCTTAACATAATGCTTTTCTTTTACATAGCTTATTCGTTTTTAGCGTTTGACTCTCTTTTATAGGGACAGGTTAACACCAACATAAAGTTACACAAAATTATTTTGTAATCTTATTCTATAGATCCTTTATTGTTGCTTTAGTTTTGTGTTTTATTTATGAAATTAGTCTAAACACTCTTATGCACATGATTGCTTACATAAACTTAGAATCGTTATTGTCACTATCGTTTTCTCAGAATATTCCATGGAAGTGTCTTGAGAGACAATAATTCATATCTATTTACAGTTCAGAATAAAGGAAGTATGTGTAGTTGACTTTGCTGTGCTACAGTTTTCTTTGCAATTACAGTGCTGTCTGCTGACCAAGTAAAGAAGAAAGTATAAAATAAAGGATGCTGTAGGTTGAAAGTTACAGGAAAAAGAAATCACTCATGAACTCTGAGAACAAAACTGCAGGACCCAAGCAGATTACCTCATGAAGGAAACCATACCTCCAACCTGCCTGTGTGCAAACCTTTCCTTTTTTGGTCACCAACCTCACTAAAGGGCCAACTGGGTACATTTATATAATATCCTTGGTTACTTTAGGTCATGTGAGAATATAATTTGCCTACAGAATGTTCCCTAAACCAGGCTACCTGTACCTATTTGAACCCCAACCACTTGACTTCCTTCTCCCCTCTTGTTTACATTAGTTCTAGTGTTTTACATGTATATGTCTGTCAGGTGGCTTACATATTTACCTAATTTGGATGCTTCAAGCTAAACCATTTTTCTTTCCAATTAAGATGAAGAACTCAAGTTACTTTTTCTCAAAGAACTTGTCTTAAGTGGACACTAATAAAAAGTCAGCCTGAGGTATAATAATGCTTTCTAGAGAATGAGTGTCTATATATTAAAGGGAGCATTAAAAAGGTAGGTGAATTTAACCAGTGCTTAATGTGTTTATGGAAGAAGCACAATTGTACTAGTATGTATAATTCATAAAGAAATTAAAAGAATCATTCTATTTCTCATTATTGTTAAATACCTAGAAATAGAAAATTATATCTTTCATTCCCATGGGTGATTAGTATGGTAGAAATTTGTCCTTTAAGTATTTCTCAAAAGAAAAATAATAATTTTTTTCATTAGAAATCTCTGTTTTATCATTTGGAATATTACACTCTGTAGGACTCCAAGGATTAGCTAAAGAGAGTGTCCTATTTCCAAAAGATAATTGTTTTCTTCTAGGATAATGAAAAATTAACATAATTGTAATTTGATGATATTGAAATAAAATTAAGCTATTTGTTTAACAAGGATTTATTCACTGACTTATATTCATAGCTTTATTAGTCAGGGTTTTCTCTAGAGGAACAGAACTGATAGAGTGAATACACACACAATCATATTTGATTTATTAGAGTCAGTTATGGCCTGTGATTGGACATCAGAAGAAAGAGAAAACAGAGGGCCTCAGAAGGCTCTGCCCTGCAGACTATCAAAACAGAAGTTGAGACTTATGGCCAACACTTGGACAGAGTGCAGGGAATCTTATGAAGGAAGTTGGAAATAATAAGATCTGGAGAGGACAGGAAGTCCACAAGGAGAGCAACAGAACCAAATAATCTGAGCACAGGGGTCTTTCCTGAGACTGATGGTCCAACCAAGTACCATGCATGGAGGTGGCCTAGGACCCCTGCACAGATGTGGCTCATGGCAGTTCAGTGTCCAAGTGGGTTCCATAGTAATGGGAACAGGGACTGTCTCTGACATGAACTGCTCTTTAATCACCTCCCCTGAGGGGGGGGGGGGGAGCAGCCTTGCCAGGCCACAGAGGAAGAGAATACAGCCACTCCTGATGAGACCTGATAGACTAGGATCAGAATAAAGGAAAAGAGGACCTCCCCTATCAGTAGACTTTGGGAGGGACAAGGGTGCAGAAGGTGGAGGAAGGGAGGGATTGGGACAAGAGGAGGGAGGGAACTACAGGGGTATATAAGGTGAATAAAGTGTAATTAATAAAGAATTTAATAAAAATAAAGTGATCAATTGAAGGCAAATGCCTTCCAAGCTCTCACTTATGTGCAAATAATCCTTGATTATCCATGGTTTCTTGAAGGTATAGTTGAAGTATAAAGATGGAAGGGGACATCTTTGGAATTTTGAGAATATAAGGGATCATATACTCAAATTTTGTCAAAAAAAATCCCCAAAAGATAAAGGATTTCTGGAGTAAGGACAATTATACTTGTAAACATTGTTATGATGGCATGTTGTCTCTGTAAGGAAGAAATATGAGATAAAAGATTAAATCAATTTTAGAAATGCTTTATGTCCATTTCCTTGCAAGGATGGATACTTCTTAAAGACTGGTTGAAAAAGCAGACAAGCAAAAACATAGAACGTCTAATCTCACTGCAGGTGTTGATGAGATTTCTTATCTATCATTTCCTGAAGAGAACAGGATAGTAAATATTTTAGTTTCATTACTCAGATTTCTTCTCCTTCTGTTACAAAAATACCCAAGAGAAATTATTGAACATGAGAAATACTTATGTGGGCTCATTGCTTCAGAGTTCCATGGTTTGCTGGCTCTATTCACTTTCCAACTTTACATACATATTAATATATATTAACATATATATTAAACACATTATAGCCAGTTAGTGCTGCCCATATATATTCCTATAGATGAGTTTGAGGGGCATTCACTGGCGCATTGTAATTCCACCAGTGACCACATCCTGAAAAAAGAGTGATTCTCCCTCCATGAGCAACTGCTTACTACTACAAATAATTCTCAGTAAGAGCTGAAATCTGGTAATTATATTTCCATTTGTGCCAGAATTTTGGCTACCTTGATCTTATGTAGACATTGGGAAGTTAACCATGGCTGCTACAAGCTCATAGGTATACTCTCATAGGTACGCTAGTCATGCCATGTTCAGAAGATAGTATTTCACTGTTCTCTTCCCCCATTCTTCAGTTCTTACAGTCTTTTTGCCTCTTCTCTGCCACGTTCCCTGAAGTTTACAGGAGAAGCATTGAAACAGATATCCTGCTTAGGACTGAGCACTCAGTCTCTTATCCTCAGACATTTGACTAGTTGTAAGTCTGGGATTGTTGTCCATTCCAAAAAGAAGCTTCTATGACTAATGTTGAGAGCAGCCAGGTCTAAAGGTATAAACATCAATATTTAGAAGGTTCTTTGATAGCATGGCTATTTATTAAGATAATGGTCACAGGTTTTATTCCAAGGTTCTTCAGTCATAGGCTTTTAAACAAAATTACAGTACTAGGCACGGAATTCTTTTTTACCAAGCAAGCTTCATATCCATTCAGAAAACAATTGCTTATTCCATAATAGTCATGTCATTGTCGCATCAGTAGGTTTATTATGCCTTGAAGGCGGGTATTGTAGCAGGCAGGATCCAGCACTGGGAAAGAACATTGATGCCTTTTGTTCTGTTTTGTTTTGTTTTTCCTCCTCACAGTGGCCTGCATAACATCTTCTGACACTATAAAACCTAAGCAGCAGGGAGTATTTTTCTAGCAGGTTTCAGACTGACTTCTCCATTGGTTGCTAGCAAAGTGTGTGCTATCTTCAGCAATGGAGTCTTACCATGTAGTTTTGATGAATAGTTAAGGACAATGTCAATAGCCTGTGTTGTTTTGAAGATCTCTAGCACCTTCCTGGTTAAAACTTACAGAAAAATACTCCAGGACTTGCGCTGTGCTTTTCATTCAATAACTCAAATCTTCTGGCAATGGCATTGTCTACTTGCTGATGGTAATTCTGTTCAAACTCTTTATAAAACTATTTTTCTAACTCCTAGGTTTTCACAAAGATTTTTCAGAGATACTTAATTTCAGTAAACCAACCAACTAAACTGGGGATTAAAAGATACTTTGCTTATTTTTAATTGACCTTTAATTAATTCATTTTCTAAATTCTAGGAATTTCAAAATATATATCACAATAAAAGTCATTTATTACACATTTGATATTTGTATATATTTTTTGTTCTTAGTCTTTTCATTGTCCTAATAGCATCTTTTGAAGAGAATGCCCTTTTAAATTTAATGAAACTTCAAGTTGCCTTTAAAGCTCTTATGGACCCTCTTTAACCTGAAGTCATAAGTATCTACATATAGTTACTTGTAAAGGTGTGTCATTTAGTTTTACAGTTGATACTTCGAGTTAACTATTTCATGTTTGCACTGTGTGAGTCAAAACTGCTGTACTGAGTATGTGTGTACATCATTTCAGCAGCATTTGAAAGACAAACTGTTCATTAATTGCTTTTGCATATTTTAGTTAGTTATTTAAATGTGGCTCTCCTTCTAGATTCTGCTCTCTTTCATTACCTTCACCATAATTAGAACGCTCACCGTCCTTCTTGAAGCTTTCATTGATTCTTTCCTTGATTCTTTATTCTTGATTCTTTATTCTTCAACTTCTAGCATTTTCAGTTTTCCATATTATCTTCTCCACCTGGGGTTTCTCTGGACTCAGCCTTAATTCTTACTCCTTATATGGAAATTATTTCAAGGCAGTAACCAAGCCAGTGATTAGCTCATCTTAGCTGTTTCTCACATCTCAGAGATCAATATCTCTTTATTTCTTCAGAACTATTAATTGTTATATTTTGTTCAGGATGCCTTATTTGGTTTCTTTCCCATCTATCTGGAAGCTAATGTTACCGTTTTATAGTGTCAGTTTCTTATATGATTGAAGACCATAGATATGTTTCATAAATTATTCTAAACTATTTGATATACTATAAATGCAAAGTATATACACATATTTAACAGTTTCTTACAGGCCATGGGTAATAATTCTATTAATACATGAATACATGGAACTTTTAAAAAAATTAATTTTATTTATATATTTATTTATTACAATTTATTCATTTTGTATTCCCACAGCAGCCACCCCCCGCCTTGTCTCCTTCCAGTTTCACCTACCTTCTCTTTTCTCCCTCTATGCCCTTTCCCTAGTCCCCTGATAGGGGAGGACCTCCTCCCCTTCTATCTGACCCTAGCTTATCAGGTCTCATCAAGGCTGGCTGCATCATCTTCCTCTGAGGCCTGACAATGCTGCACCCTCCAGGGGGAGGTGATCATAGAGCCAACTACTGAGTTTATGCCAGAGACAGCCCCTATATCCCTTACTAGGGAACCCACTTGGAAACTGAGCAGCCAATAGGCTTCCTTTGAACAAGAGTGTCTAGGTACTCTCCATGCATGGTCTTTAGTTGTATGTCGACAATAAATTGTGTGTGTAAATGTTTCTGTCATTGAGACTCTCTAAAATAATGACAATATTTAGGCCAATATAAAGGTCAATCTGCAAATGTTGATTGCTTTAACAATTTCATTATGCTGGCAGTTTATTGGTTATTTCTTTTTTTATGAAGTGCATTGTGCAATTTTCCCCAAGCCTTGGCATGGTGGTGTGCTGGTACATCTCACTCTCACTTAGAGACCTGGATGGGCAGCATGATGTTTCTTTGGTTACAGGACTGTTTTTTAATTGTATTTCTCTCTAGTGGAATAGGAAAATCTGAGCTGGACAAAAAGAGGGAAAGTTGCCTCCTTAGCTGCCTTGATTGCCAAGCTACACTAAGCCCAAACTAAATGTCTAGATGAACACAAAGTATCAGGTTTCACTAGCTCAACCTCTTTAGAGTATAGCAGAAACATAGATTCCCAAATATCATAATGACAGTTTGTTAATTCCAAAACTTTTAAAGAAGTATATTCAATCTTGGCTGCTTCTGAGTAGAAATTTTGACATGAAGTGCTCAATAATCTGCTACAGATAAAATAGTGTTGCTTTCCCCTCTGTCTGCAGGAACACAGGCTTAGTTCCGCCTTTCTTTGCTCTTCCTTTATATTACTGTCAGTCCTAATAAAATTTCTCAAATAAAATAAACGTTTAATTTTGTTTCAAATAACATGCTAATCAGTAAGAAAACAGGTAAGTTAATATATTCTGAGTTTTAAGAACTCAAAATTATATATATATATATATATATATATATATATAATTTCCTTGTATTTATATTTTTCCCTTGAACCTCTTGTAGGCAGGACAAATTAAGGGTCAAAGTTATGTTTTTTGACTGGGTAGGTGTCCCAATTCCTCTCTTGGAAGTCTTTTATGGTTACACGAGATGGCCATTTCAGGTTCCATATGCCCAATTCCAAGGACTCTAGGACTACTAACCATCATATGTTCCTGGCAGTTTCCATTGTCCTAGGGTTTTAGCTTTTCCCAGAGATGGACCCTACTGATTACAGTTCTTTCACCCAGTACACCCTCTCTCCCATCCTTTCCCCACTAGAAACCTCCTGCTCCCCTTTGCAATTTCTCCCCCACCAAGTTCCCTTCATCTATCCATCCCAAATGTCTATTTTATTTCCTCTTTTCAGTGTGTTTCAAGAGTTCACCCTTCCATCCTCTGTGTTACTTATCTTCTCTGGGCATATTGTTTATAACATGCTTATCTTGTATTTAATAGGTAATATCTACTTACCAGGGAGTATAAGCCATGTTTGTTTTTCTGGGTCTGGGTTACCTCACTCTAGATGTTCTTTTCTAGTTCGACCCATTTGCCTGTAATTTTCTGATGTCATAGCTGGGTCTTGAGGTAGACCTATTCTCAGTTTTCTGAGAAACTGCCAAATTGATTTCCAAAGTGGTTTTACAAGTTTGCACTCCCACCACCAATGGAGGACTGTTCCCCTTGCTCTACATCTTTAGCAGCATGAGCTGTCACTTAAGTTTTTGATCTTAGCCATTCTGAAGGGTATAAGATGGAATCTCCAGAATTTTGATTTGTGTTTTCCTGATGACTAAGAATGTTGAACATTTCTCTTTTTTAAGAAAAGATTTCTTTGAAAAAGATTCATTTGTTTATTATGTATACAATATTGTACATATACAATGTTGTGTTTGCATGTACACCTGCACTACAGAAGAGGGCATTGGATTTCATTATAGACCACTGTGAGCCACCATGTGATTGCTGGGAATTGACTCTGGAAGATCATCCAGTGCTTTTAACTTCTGAGCCATCTCTCCATTCCTGTTGAATATTTTTTAATGTGCTTCTTAGCCATTTGATATTTCTATGTTGAAATTTTTCTGATTAGATCTGTACCCCATTTATCATTGGGTAATTTAGTTTGTTGTATCTAATTTCTTGAGTTTTAAAATATATTTTAGATATCAGCCCTCTGTTGGATGTAGGGTTTCCCATTCTGTAGGTTGCTGTTTTGTTTCTTGATGGTGTCCTTTGCTTTAAAGAATTGTATTGTAATTTTAATAGGGATTGCATTGAATCTATAGATTGCTTTTAGTAAGACGGCCATTTTTACTATGTTTATCCTATGGATCCATGAGCATGGATATTTCAATCTTCTGATATCTTCTTCAATGTCTTTCTTCAGAGATTTTAAGCACTTGTCATGAAGGTCTTTCACTTCCTTGGTTAGAGTTACTCCAAGATATTTTATATTACTTTAAAATTATATTATTAATTTTATTTATTAATTATATTATATTATTAATTATTAATTTAATAACTATATTATTAATCATATGGTTGTGAAAGATGTTGTCTTTCTACTTTATTTCTCAGCTTGTTTATAATTTTTATAAAGGAGAACTACTGATTTTTTGAGTTAATTTTTTTAACCAGCTACTTTGCTGAATTATCAGCTGTAGAAGTACTCTGGTCAAATGTTGGGGGTCCCTTATGTATATTATCATATTGTTTGCAAATGGTGATACTTTGACTTCATCATTGGGATTTTGCTTTGATGAGTATGAAGTGTCCTTCCTCATCTCTTTTGCTTAATTTTAGTTGACAGCCTATTTTAGTATATATTAGATTGGCCACTCCATCTTGCTTCTTGCTTCATTTGCTTGTAAAATATTTTCCAACCCTTTACTCTGAAGCAATGTCTACCATTGATACCAAGGTGTTCTTTTTGTAACCAGAAGAATGGTGGATCCTGTTATATCCATTCTGTTAGCCTGTGCCTTTTTATTGGGGAATTGAATCCATTGATGTTGAGAGGTATTAATGAGGAATTATTATTAATTCCTGTTACTTTGAAGTTGGTGGTGGTGGTGGTGGCGGTGGTGGTGTGTGTGTGTGTGTGTGTGTGTGTGTGTGTGTGTGTGTGTGTGTGTGATTTCTTTTTGTTTGGGTTATATAAGGTTATTCATTTTCTGTGTTTTCTTGGATGTAGTTAACCTCCTTGGGTGAGAGTTTTCCTTCTAGTATCTTCTGTAGGGCTGAATTTGTGGACAAATACTGTTTAAATGTGTTTTGTCTTAGAAAATCTTGTTTTTTCTTTCTACAGTGAGAGAAAGTTTTGCTAAGTATAGTAGTCTGGGATAACATTTGTGGTCCCTTACAGACTATAGTACATCTGCCTAGGGCCTCTGGCTATTAGAGTCTCTGTTGGTGAAGTCCTGTTCTAATTCTGATAGTTCTGCTTTTATATGTTACTTGGCCTTTTTCTCTTGCAGTGTTTAATATTCTTTCTTTGTTATGTACATTTAGTGTTCTGATTATTATGTGGTGGGAGGATTTCCGATCCAATGTATTTGGTGTTCTGTGAGCTTCTTGTATGTTTCTTCTTGTATGCTTCTCTTTCTTTGGACTCGGGATATTTTCTTCTATGATTTTGCTGAAAATATTTTCTGGGCCTTAGAGCTGGAAATCTTTTTTTTTATTCCTATTATTCTTAGGTTTGGACTTTTCAAAGTGTCCAGATTCTTGAATATTTTATCAGATACTTCTTTATTTAACACTTTCTTTGTAAGATGATTGATTTATTTTATTGTATTTTCTATGCCCGAGATTCTTTTTTTTATCTCTTGTATTCTGTGGGGGATGCTTGCATCTGTAGTTCCTGTTCTTTTTTCTTTGATTTTCATCTCCAGGACTCCCTAATTTGTGTTTTCTTTATTGCATCTATTTTTGTTTATAGGTTTAGAGAAGTTTTATTCATTTTTCCCACTGTTTGATTGTATTTTCCTGTATTTCTTTGAGGGATGTATTCACTTCCTCTTTAAAGGCGTCTGTTATTTTCACGAGACTGGATTTAAGGTAAGTTTCTTATGCTTCAGCTGTCTTGGGATGTCCAGGGCTTGCTGTACTAGGCTAGCTGGATCTGGTGGTGCCATATTCCCTGGCTGTTGTTGATTGTGTTCTTACTCTGGCCTCTGGCCATCTGTTTTGGTTTTGGTTATTATAGGTTCAGGTTCTGATTTCTGAGTTTGTCTTTGTAGGATGGGTGATTTTTGGATGTTTTTAATCCTTGCTTTCTGTTTCTTTTGTCCTCAATCACACAGGTCTCTGGTGTCCATCAAGTCTTCTGGGCCAGCAGAGTATCTCCACTCTATGGCCAGTGTGGACTCTGGGGTTTTGTGTGTTTATGTTGTGTCTTGGGCCCCTATTATAAGCATGGCAGGGTGTTCCTTATGTCTGCAAGATAACAGGCAGGAAATGGCAAGCAGAGTATGGGCTACAGTTTCCTGTTTGGGGTATATTTTCAGGGAAGTTTACAGGTAAGAGCTGGGGGGGGGGTTATCGTACCTGGTATCCTGGTGCAGAGATGTCTCCAAGAAGACAGGCAGAGTTGTGGGAAATGAAGTGGAGAACAGGGTATGAGGTGCACTTCCCTGCTGTTGGATGTGCTTTCAAGGGAGCTGGTGGGCAAAAGCTTGGGGTAGGAGGTTTTATCTGGTCTTGTATTTACATTTTTTTCAACTACATTTCCCACTGTCAGAGCCAAACAAGATAACATAAAATCTATGACAAATATTAGGATCTTAGTTATTTTTAAGCCTTTATAAAATATTATGCATTTCATTCTGAGAAAGGGGTTTGGTTTGGGTATAATTTTTGTGCCACATTTTCTTGCATGAGAATAATGTGAGCTGATAGACAAATATCCATACTGGTATCAGAAGACATTTTTTTGTGGTTTCTGCAAAACCCCTCATTAGGTAGTGAACTTGCTGAAGACTCTTCACAGTCTTAGTTACCACAGCCACAAAATGAACAATATGTCTACATTGCCAAAACAGACACTAAAAAATGAGAGCAAGAAATTTATATATGCAGAGGTCTTTTAAAAGAATCACCATTTTGAACAATTAAATGATTATACAGTAAAGTTCTGCAGTGGCCACATAAAACCCATGCTTTCATCCCCTGTTTCTGGGGTGTAGCTGCTCAGTCATATACTAGATTTTTAGGGGTTTGTTTGTTTTGTTTGAGACAGGGCTGTTCTGTATAGTGCAGGCTGTCCTGGAACTCACTCTGTAGATCAGGCTGGCCTCAAACTCACAGAGCTCTGCCTGCCTGTCTCTCCTAAGTGCTAGGATTAAAGACATGCACTACCACCTTCCAGATAGGTATTTGATTGAGAATTCATAATACGTGTAAACTGTTTTAGTCAAAGCTACTCCCTAATCTTTCCTCCTCGACTCTTCCCATATCTCTACTATTTTTTTTTCTTTTCTAACTTCATGTCTCTTTTTTTTGTTTAAAACCCTAAATCCATGTAGTACAGCCTACATGTGTATGGGCATAGAACCATCTGCTGGAGCATGGGTAGCCCTTAGGGATCACATAACTGGAGAAAACTGAGTCCTTCACCAGACTCCAACAGTTGGCCTTAGCTCCTCAGCTATGGATAGTGTTTCATGAGGCCTTCCTCTGCCCATGCTGGGATTGTGTCTGGCTAAAGATTGTGCAGGTCTTCTGTGTGCAGTCACATTTGCTGTGAGTTCCTGTGTGATACAGACCTGTCATGCCGGGTAAATAATATTTTCTGTCAATTCCCATTATTTCTCACTCTTAGCATCTTCTCCTACCTCTCAGTTGATGATCTCTGTTCCTAAGAAAGATGGCATGTGCTATGGATGCCCCATTTAAGGTTGAGTGTTCTACAGAAGGATTTTTTCCTTCTCTTTTGCATCCAGATTATCTCTCCAATCCTCACACAAGAAATGGTAGCAAAAATGATGGCATTTTGAGTCCAAGTAATTAAGACACATTTGTCACTTTGTGCTCATTTTTCCTGGCTATTATTTGGGTATAAAAACTTCTGAGACTAATGTTATAATTGGCCACCCTCTGGAAAAAGCTCTAATCTTTCAATTACTATTTAAGTATCTCAACCTATTTAGCATATTGAAATTACTGTGGCTTTTGAAAGAAGCTGCTTTTCAATATGATGAGGTTTATCAGCTATGAGTAAAGGAACCTGATTAGTACAGTCTGTATGCCTTAGCTTTCAGATAAAAGAAAACAATTGGGAATGATGCTAGATCTCACTTGAAACAACCCAGGATAGTTATCAAGGTGGGTGAGAGAATGGTTCACAAGACAAATGGACTTTAATCACTGAAAGGGAAAAAAAATCAGGGAAAAACTAAAGCCAAGCTAAAATTTAAACAACACCAAAATGACAAAATTCACTTGCTCAAATTAAAAGTCATTATCATACTTGAAAAGAAATCATGAAAACTGTACTCCCTAATGGAGATAAAAATCAATAAAAGAAACTGGCCATATTAGACACATTATAATTAACAGAGAATGGCATTAAGGTGTTATGATAACCCCTTTCCTATGCTAAAAATTAGAATAATAGAAAACATGTGAAAAGTGAACTTTGAGTTTGGGGAATTCAAATTTACAAGAATGAAAATTGCACTGGGTTGGATGAGGTAAAAGCCCAATCAAACAACTGCTTGGCAGAAAGACACACAGGGTATATACTCATTCATCAGTGGATATTAGACATATAATATAGGGTAAACATACTATAATCTACACACCTAAGAAACTAATCAAGAAGGAGGACTCTGGGTAAGATGTTCAATCCTCATTCAGAAGGACAAAGAGGATGGGCATCAGAAGAGGAGGAAAACAGGGGACAGGACAGGAGCCTACCACAGAGGGCCTCTGAAAGACTCTACCCTACAGAGTTTCAAAGCAGATGCCGAGACTCATAACCAAACTTTGGGCAGAGTGCAGGAAATCTTGTGAAAGAAGAGAGAGATATGAAGACCAGGAGGAGACAGGAGCTCCACAAGGAGAGCAACAGAAGCAAAAAATCTGGGCCCAGGGGTCTTTTCTGAGACTGATACCCCAACCAAGGACCACTCATGGAGATAATCTAGAACCCCTGCAGAGATGTAGCCCATGGCAGCTCGGTGTCCAAATGGGTTCCCTATTTATGGGAATAGGGACTGTCTCTGGCATGAACTAATTGGCCTGCTCGTTGATCATCTCCCCCTCAGGAGGGTGCAACCTTACCAGGCCACAGAGGAAGATAATGCAGCCAGTCCTGATGAGAGCTGATAGACTAGAATCAGATGGACTGGAGAGGGGCATAGGTGGAAAAGAGGGAAGAAGGGTGGGACTGGGAGATGAAGAGAGAGGGAACTACAGGTGGGACACAAAGTGAATAAATTGTAATTAATAAAAATATAATATAAATAACAAAGAAACTGCTTGGCACATATCTTGGAGATCTATTTGATTCCTAGCAAGTCCAGTGGCCAGTGTGCAATCCTAGTCCTAAAGAGACAGAAATAAACTGATACCTGGCTAGCCAGCATCACCTAAGCAGTGATCCATATGTCCCAGGTATAGACACCAGAAATCACATAGTTCTCATGTCAATGATCAAAGTGAATGGCCTCTGAAGAAACCCACTTAAGGTTGTAAGGTCTATTTCTGGCCTCCACAATCATGCATTCACCTGTGCATGCATGTGTCTTCCTCGCATGATTGTGTGACATATACATTAGAAACGTCAGAAAAATGGACAAGCATATTTGAAAAAACCAAAAATCTTTTCATAATGAAAATGAGGAAGGTTAGTTATGAAAACATTAATAATGCATCAGGAAGTTGTAGGTAGATTTCAACTAGGTTAATACAAGAGATACAGGGTCCACAAAAAGAAAGGTGTATTCGTGAAATTAAATATCAATACAGTTTTTCAATAGTATGGAAACTGTTAATTTTCAGTTAACACAAACTATAGGAAGACAGGACACCTATGACACAGCATAATCTCAGTGTTAGGAATTACGAAAATGATGGTTTGGAATGCTCAAGATTGCACCAATATTACCTCTTTACCTCTTCTACAAACTGATATATGTATTTAAAAATGCAAGTAAGTTCTAATAAGCTTTGTTTCTTATTTTGTGGGTAGTTTATAAATTAAAAACACTGTGGAAATATGATAGAACCTAAAAGTACCAGAATTAATTTGAAAAAGAAAAAAATAACTATTATCAGATTTATTTCAGTCTTGTATTAGAAAATATAATGTGAAATTGCTGTAAAAACAGACTAAATATTAACAGACAAGATAGACAATCTAGAACCGATTACAAAAGGCAAGTGAACAGGGAAGAAAGTCAAACCATAAACCAAAGAAAATTCTTATAGTGCATGTAACTAGTAACAGACTTGTATCCACAACACATGGAGAACACAAAAAGTCAATGCTCAAACAACGCAAAAGAACAAAGAGGACAAACATTTAAACTTCTCCAAAGGGCTTATTCCTGATAAATAACCACATGAAATGGTTCCTCTTGGCGTTAGTGAGACAAATCAAGCCAACAAAGATGTTTGGTTAGCCCAGTAGAGTGCTGAAGCCATTCTCATTCTCTATGGCAGTGAAGCGGGGGTGTGGAAAACCTTGAAGCAGTCCTTGCTCCTGGGAATATAAAATGGAGTCACCACTTTGAAAGTCATTTGGCAGTTTCTTACAAAATGGCATATGATACTACCATTTCCTTCAGTGAGTATCCATTAAACGAAAGCAAGTGATTTCCCCAAGACTTACATATATTTATGTTTATGGCAGCTTTTTCATGTAACACTGCAATTACCTAAATATCTACAACACTTGAAAGCACAAAATGTGCCCATAAGATGGTGCAGCCACAAAAGATATCTAACTAGTAATACACTCTGAAATTTGGGCTGATATCAAAATAGCCATGCAAATTGAAAGTCTGCTTTCAAAAAGAGATATAGAAGAGAGAATATATAATTTCCTTAATGTAAAATCTAGGCCATGCAGACTAACATGCAGGAATAGAAAGTAGTTGCATGGGAAAGACTGTGGAAGGGAATACCACGTGACATTT
The DNA here is from genome assembly GCA_028658305.1 of Pachyuromys duprasi. Classification (NCBI taxonomy): domain Eukaryota; kingdom Metazoa; phylum Chordata; class Mammalia; order Rodentia; family Muridae; genus Pachyuromys; species Pachyuromys duprasi. The sequence goes on from CM053752.1 coordinate 41,047,093, forward strand.
AAAGGGCAATGGTGGCACAGCTCATTGTCTTGACTGTGGTGATGTTTTCATGGAAGCCTGCTCATGTCAAGTCTCATTAAACTATGCACTTAACATATGGAGCCTTTTTTGTGCCAAGTCAGTGCAACAGAGTTTGGATATCTGCTAGTTATGGGGTTGAAACTTGGAACAACTAGAAAAAAATGTTTTTGCTTTGTTTGCTTTTTGACCTCTCTCCACCATCCACACTCTAACCCCATGCATGCACTTATTCTTCAAGCTTTCCAGAGATCAATTATAATGTCATAGTACCAAAGACTGGAGAAAATGACGGTAACAAACATGGCCTAAGTCCCAGAGCCTTGACATGAGGTCTTTGAAAACTATTCATTCTCATCTGTGAATATAGTGGTTACTCTCCTCTGAGGCATTTCCACTTTAAACTAGAACCCATGAAGGCTTACTTAACACAAAGTGATGCACAGCACATGGTGAGATGACAAGCGGTATTAGCAGGACGTGGGGTGGTTTGGGGTAAACGTTCTCTAGGGGTCATTCTCTTTAATCAAGATGGAACATATTCTTTTCTAAAAGCTGGCTTTGTTTCTTCGGAAAAACAATGACTTATATTTGTATAGGATGGTAATGATTATGAGCCACTTTCACTTTTATTATCTCATTTGGATATGCAAAAGCCTTTTGAGGTGAATTGACCTCCATTTATGGATGACAAATTTCAAAGTTTGCCTTGATTGAACCATTGGTTCTTCTTCAAAGTAAGAAGAGGAATTAATGTGTGTGAATTAGGGTCTCTTTCCATTGACCTTTGAAACAACCATGCTGAGGTTCATTAGTATGTCCCATGAAAAGAGGTTACTCTTGCCTTTTCTTAAGACAAATCCTTTGCCTGGTTTGTGGATATAAGTTCTGTGCATGCTATGTGAACAGTAATTTTAGGTACTGGAATGGAGATATAGCACCCTATTAAGTAGTAGAGCTAACTAAGAACATTATGCTGTAAAATATTTGGTCTTAAATTCTAAGATACATAACTGAAAGAGCAAAATGAGTGTAACGTGAAGAAGTATGTCCAATTCAACTGTGTGTTAGTGTCCTAATAATCTTGAATTCATTGAGCTCATGGCAGTGCAGGGATTTGTTTATGCAGTCAGTAATCCAGCTCCTTGTGGCCTACTTTAAGAAACAAACATTCTTCTGTGTATCCACCACTGGACACACTGCCCATGCAGGTGGTTATGACTCATTTTTGGAAGCAGAAAAAAATAAATAGTCCCCCAGCTTGTATAGGCTATCAATACGACTAGAGAGGAAATATCCGTGAATTGATAAAAGACAAACAAAAAAAACTAGCACTTCTGAAAATATTCAAAATATTTGGTATATCTTATTTAGTACACAGAGTTTTTAAAGAAACCTGAATGGTTCTATGTTGTAAGTACATTTTTTATAGATGAGAGCACTTATTAATAATAAATTGCCCTAAGAAATGCAAGTACAAATTAAGATAGATAGAATTTCAGAACTCCTATAACTCTATAATTATTATATTTTCAGTACTCTAAACTGAAAGGCAAATATGTTTGTATGTTATTATTTCTGAATATGAAAATATAATTCAATGTAGAAAAAACAGTGTTTTTAATACTCACTTTACAACAATTGTGCACTAGAATTATTCCATAGAACTTAACACTCCTTCATGATTTGTTTCAGGAATAATTATTAAATAGAATTTAAAAGGCAGAAATTAAAATTGCTATATTGATTATAAAAGATGTTGAAAATATCTTGTTGCTTTCCCTATAGTATGGTATTACATCAAAGACAGATGACACAAAAGATACACACCAGAACTCATTAACTAGAGTCAAAATGTCCTGTTACTACATGATTAGTGAATAACTACATTAAAAAAAATCACGGTGCCAGATCTGATGAAGTTATTATACTACTATGATACTCCAACATTCTTTGAGGTAGTGCAACATAGCACATGCACTTTGGAAATATTTCTGACATTTCTTTATAATGTTTAATATGTTCCTTCTTTATAACCCAGAATGTTCATCCAGCATTAGTGCCCAAGAAAAATGGGCACTTTTTTTCACCCAAAGAAATGAATGGTAATACCCAAATTGATTTTCATTATTCTAAATGAAACAAAAAGTATTCACCAACATAGTAAATGTGTAAGCTGTGATATATCCATAGAATAAAATGGTATATGACCATTAAAATTACTGATTATTCATATGTAAAAATGTTAATAAATTGCAGGATATGGTGGCTCATGTCTATAATCCTTGGACTTGAGAAGATGAGGCAGAAATATTTGCATAGATTTGAGGGTAGCCCGTTTTACACAATGAGCTCAAGGCTAGCTTGGACTTCAGTGTAATACTATCTTAAATGACAAACAAACAAAAGGCACTAGGCAGATTTCTGAGGAATTATGCATGAGGCATATTATCTCATTGCATTTAAATCATCCGACAAAGTAAAAATTGTACCGAAGGGAGCGGTTAGATATTACCAAATACTGAGAGTAGACTGAAACGTGATGGACTACAGTTATTCTGGTGTGATGGAAATGTCTTATGAACGGATGGTAGTGTTAGATTAGGGCAGTGTAATTTTCTACATGTTCAAAGAGGTAGAATGAAAATTAGAATTTATCTATATGCTAATTATACAACATTTTATTAAAATTTATGGAAAGCAGACTGTGTTATGATATGCCCTCAGACAAGTTCATTCAGAGAAGGAGTTAGATGCAATGACAGGTGTGTAGATGATATGAAAATACAGTTAAGATAATCCACAGGCAGGAGATTACCATCATTCATTTACTGGAAGAGAAATCAAGTGGAATGTCATACACAGCAAGATGAGAAGGAAAGACTGGCAAGTTAATCTTAGGACAATGGAAAGGTTATCACCAATGCAACAGAGGATATATGAAGAATCATAAACTTATAGCTGGTCACAAAGTATGAGCATAGATTATCCCTTATGACAAGCTCATGGTGGAGTCAAGTCATGTATATCTGGTCTTCTAGACTTAGGAATTTAAACTACTGATTAGGAGGTGAGAAATGTCTTAGTGATTAAGAATAGAACAAAACTTCAAGTCTCTGAAGAAAGAAACTGAAGAAGATACCAGACATGGAAAGATATGCCAGTAAAAATGGACATCTTACAAAAAGCAATCTACAGATTCAGTGCAATCCCCATCAGAATACCAAGATGATTTTTCACAGACCTTGAAATAACAATTCTAAACCTCATATGAAAAAACAAAAAACCCAGAATCTCAAATATAATCCTATACAATTAAGAACTTCTGGAGGTATCTCCATACCTGACCTCAAGCTATACTACAGAGCAAGAGTAGTAAATACTGCATATTACTAGCATTTAAATAGGCTGGTTGATCAACGGAATCAAATCAAAGACCCAGAAATAAACACAAATACTATACACATCTAACGTTTGACAAAGGAGCCAAAACCATACAGTGGAAAAAAAAAACAGCATCCTCAACAAATATTACTGGTCTAACTGGATGTATACAAGTAGAAAAATGCAAATAGATCCATATTTATCATTCTGCACAAAACTCAAGTCCATGTGGATCAAATAACTCAAGATTAAACCAGATATACTAAATCTGATCAAGGAAAAAGTGGGTTATAATCTTGAACTCATTGGCACAGGAGACAACTTCCTGAAGGGAACATCAACAGCTCAGGCTTTAAGATCTACAATTAATAAATGGGATCTCTTGAAACTGAAAAGCTTCCGTAAAACAAAGGATGCTATCAATACAAAGAAACAGCAATATGCAGATTAGGAAAAGATCTTCACCAATCCTACATCTGACAAAGAGCTAGTATCTAGAATATAATTAACTCAAAAATTAAACACCAACAAACCAAATAACCCAACTAAAAATTGTGTACAGAGCTAAAGAAGGAATTCACAACAAAGGAATCTCGAATGGTGGAGAAACATTTAAAGAAATGCTCAACATCCTTAGTCATTAGCAAAATGCAAATCAAAACGACTCTGAGATTTCATCTTATATCAATCAGAACGGCTAAGATCAAAAACTCAAGTGACAACGCATGCTGGAGAGGATGTGGAGAAAGGGGAACCCTCCACCATTGCTGGTGGGAATGCAAACTTGTCCAACTACTTTGAAAATCAATCTGGTACTTTCTCAGAAAATTGGGAGTAGCTTTACCTCAAGACCCAACTATACCACTCCTGGGCATATACCTGAAAGATGCACCACCATAAAACAAGGACATTTGCTTAACTATTTTCATAGCCACTTTATTCATGATAGCCAGAAACTGGAAACAACCTATAATTCCCTCAACCAAAGAACAGTTAAACTGTGGTACATTTACACAATGAAATATTACTCAACCATTAAAAACAAGGAAATCATGAAATTTGCAGGCAAATGGATAGACCTAGAAAAAATCATCCAGAATGAGGTAACACAGACCCAGAAAGACATACATGGTATATGTTCACTTATAAGTATATTTTAGTCACACTGTGTAGGATAGACATACTACAATGCACAGATCCCAAGAAGATAAGCCGGATGGGCATCTTAGGTTTCATGTCAGCCCACTAGCTAGGGGAGTGCGGCATATCTCTGACACAGACTCTGTTGCCTGCTTTTTGATCACTTCCCCCAATGGGACTTCTCTATAAGGTCACAGGAGAGGAAGACTCAGTCCTCACATCAGTAAATGAGTGGGGTGTCTGGGATGGGACTCCCTTATTCTCAGGAATAAGGGGTGAGGGAAGGATGGTGGGACTGGGACGGGAGGAGAAAGGTACCTATGACATGTAAATGGAATCAATTAGTATTAATAATAATAATGAAGAACACTCATTGTTTTTGAAGAAGTTGTTTAGCTTTCCAGTATCCACATGGCAGCTTACAATTGACACCAAATCCAGTTTCAGGGCATCCAGAGACCTCTTCTGGTCTCAGTGGGCACCAGGAATGCACACAGTGTACTTGCATACCGTCAAAACACTCTCCCAAATAAGATACAATATAAATAATTTAAAATTTATTTATAAAAATAAAATATAAATAATTTAAAAACTATTTTATTTATAAATTATAATACAGATACATTTTTAATAAAATAATCTACTGATTGATTTGATTTACAAAGCCCATATCATAAACAACATTTTCACACTAAGGTTTTTACTTATTTTTCTAGCCCTGAACCCAAAAAGTATTTGGATAATAAAGCAATCATGGAGGATTCTTAAACTACTAAGACAAAGAAACAGTATGCAAATGGTGAGTAGTATGTAATGTACATGGAGTACAGTAAATTTATTATTTCATTGTAGAAAGTCATTGATAGTATCTTCATTGATAGTTTGGAATAAGCTGAGTTTCACTGTGTGGTCCACTGGGGAACAAATACACAGATCTGTCACCTCATTAAATTAGTCCTTGATTCAGATAATATTGAGTAGAAAGTCTACAGCATATTGTTGTGACTTGCTTAAACTCTATGGCTCCTCTGTTGAGACCTACTTTAGTTCTTAGCATAACTGTAGCTCCTCTGTTGACATCTGCTGTCACCTTTAGCATATCAGAAGCCATTTTGCCTTCAAGTCTTCATTTTGATTATAAGGTGAAATGAAGTTCAAGTTCTCCATCCCTATGTGTCTGAGGCCAGGATTCAATTCAATAGTTCAATACTCGCTGCTTAAAATAAAACGATAGATGATAAATGTATATTCTGTTAGATTCAAGACCGCGGCATTCTGTTTTGTTCCTTACTCATGAAATGGTGAGGAACTGGAAATCTCCAAGCCTTTATCCTAGATAATCAGCTTAAAGCTCTTTGTATAGTTACCTACATACATTACACATGGAAGAAAATAGATTATGTTTAACTAGTCAAAATGATGTCACCCCTTGCTTCCTACCCCTGGTTACCTGGTGTTTCCTGGTTCCAGTATTTTTGTATAAAAACCTGCCTTAGAAAGAGACCAGCATCATAGACTGGCTCCTGAGGTCAGATTATGTCCCTAACCGGTCAGGCTTTTTCAGCCTTCATCAGATAACTTCCATCAGTCTGAATCTAGTGTTCGAGTGGTCAGTGTGAGGCTATTCCTTAACTCATAACAATATCTTATAAATAGTGTAGAATCATTTGAAATTCAAGTTTGTAACTCCTAAATTTAAAAGATTATCCTATGATAATGAAGTGAAATATTGAGAATAATAATTTCTAAGAGCTAATATTCAAAAGATACATAAATTTTGATTCTAAAAATGTGTTCTATATTTTGTGACATTAATGAATTATGGAACAAAAAACCTCAAGTGCATGACAATATGGGATTAAATAGTCCATGAGGTTCCATCATTGTACTGTTTATACTTCATTCAGATTTTTCATTTTTTATTTTACACCCCAATCACAGCTTCCCCTCTCTCTTCTCCCTCCCAGTATTTCCTTCTCACAGTCCCCTCCCCAAACCCTCCTTCTTTTCTAAGAAAAGGGAAGGCCTCCCATGGCTGTCAACCACTCTTGGCATATCAACTTGCAGTAAGATTAGGCGCCTCTTTTATGGAGGCTAGACCAGGCAGCACAGTTAGGGAAAAGGGGTGCAAAGCAGACAATGTAGTCAGAGACACCCCTTGTCCCCATTAGAGGAATCCCACATAAAGAAGAATCAGCTGCACAACTGTTACATAAGTGCAGAAAGCCTAGGTCCATCCCATTAATGCTCCCTGCTTGGCAGTTTGGTCTCTATGAACCTATATGGGCCCAGGTAAGTTGATTTTGTGGGTTTCCCTGTGTTGTCCTTGACCCTTCTGTCTCCTTCAATTCTTCAGCCCCCTCTTCCGCAGGATTTCCCAAGCTCTACTTACTGTTCGGCTGTGAGTCTTTGCAGCAGTTCCATCAGTTGCTGGATAAATCCTCTCAAGTGACAGCACATGCTAGCAAGGATGTGGAGCTAGGGGATCACTTCTCAGATTCCGGTGGGAGTGCAAAGTTGTACCACTAGTTTGAAATTAATTTGGTTGTTTCTTAGAAAACTGGGAATAGATCTATCTCAAGATCTGGGTATAGTCCTGGGCATGTATCCAAAAAAGGCTCTTCCATACCACAAGGACAGTTGTTCAACTGTGTTCATAGCATTTTTTCATAATAGCCAAATGTCTGTCAACTGGAAAATGGATAAAGAAACTGTGCTACATTTACACAATGGAATATTACTCAGCTATTAAAAACAACGACATCATATAAGTTGCAGAAAAATGGATGGAACTAGAAAATATCATCTTCAATTCGGTAACTTAGACCTAGAAAGACACGCATGGTATGTACTCACTTGTAAGTAGATACTAATCATAAATTACAGGATAAGCATGCTGCAAACCACAAACTCAAAGAAGAGAGCTAACAACAATGGCCCAAGGGGAGAAGCTTGAATCTCATTGAGGAGAACTAGATTAGGCATCTGGGTTTGATGAAGGAACAGGCTGAGTGGTGGAGGGGTGGGGAGAGAAACAGGAAGGATAAGGTGGGGAGAGGACACACACAGAGAGAGAGAGAGAGAGAGAGAGAGAGAGAGAATATTGGAAGAGACAAGTGAATTGGGGGGGCATCTCTGGGTTGAGCCAGAAACCTAGGACAAAGGAAACTCCCAGGATTCTATGAGGGTGGCCCTAGCTATGACTCCTAGCAATGGGGTGTATCGAGCCTGAATGGCTATCTCCTGTAACCAGACCAGACTTCCAATAAAGGGATTAGGACACCAACCCATCTATAAAACCTTAAACCCACAGTTTGTCCTGACTACATGATATGCAGCTGTAAAGATGGAGTAGAAATTAAGGGAAAGACCAACCAATGACTTATCCAGCTTGAGACCCAGGACATAAAAGGGAGCCCACCCCTGACACTATTAATGACATTCTGCTATACTTGCAGACAGGAGCTCAGGATAAATGTTATCAGAATATTTTATAATGATAAAAGTCACTTTAGCTGTAACCATGATTGATTGTTTCTGAATGTGCTTCTAAGAGGTTTCTAGACCACGGTATTTTTTTGCATTTATTGCCATTAATGTAAGATAAAAATAGAGTAGTGTAAAAGAGCAAAAAAATTTTTTTAAGAAGTAAAAATTTAATTTGTACCTAGGAAATGTTCTTAGCAAAAATGTATCACTTCCCTGGAACCTGTGTAACTCCCTCAGAGGGTAAAATGAGTTACCGTTTCAGAGGATGAAAATGTTTGTCTATGAATGACCTCTATTTTTATTTTCTCTGAACAATTATCCAATTTCTGGATCCCTATAGATTTCTTCAGCTTCCTTTTCACTTCCATGATACCTCAACACCTTTCTGATTTATTCTCCTTGTGTCACCAGATTCACTTGTATTTCTCTACTCTATCTGCCTATTAAACTTCTTCATCCAAATTTCTCTTTCCTGCTTGCTTCCCAAGAGCCAAGTAAGGTATCTGCATCATTGACTCGATCAGTAGTTAGTTATACTTAGAACCATTTGAAACAAAGTGCATGTTTATAGCTATAATGGCAATGGAACATTAGAGCTGACCTAAATTTGTCATCTTTTCTTATAAAGCCTTTGAAAAGATTATGTAGAGTTGTTTTATGAATTATAAGCTAGTGTAAAGAGAAATTGATCAAAACAGCTAAACACTTAATGTCCATAGTATTCTATAATTTCCCTTGTGTAAAATATATCATAAAATCAGAAATGACACAACCAACAATTTTGTGATATTATTTCTTCACAACTACAAGTACAGTAACTCACTCTTATATAAGCAGCAAATTACCAGCATGAATAAATGTGTCCTGTACAAGGTCAACATCATTGCTTCAGAATATTAAAAATTCCAGACAATAGGTAAAGGCCACAGAAAAGTATAGGTAGTGTGCGCAATGGGATCAGCTACAAAAAATTTAGTACAAAGACAGTTTCTTAACTGAGTTCAAGGTTGTAGTAAATTTCGAACAATCAGCAAAATTCAGACAGCTGAAGAGGGGACAAGAGAAAGATTATTGGCAGGAATGTAGATATTAGAAACCAGATTGTGATTGCATAATAAGAAGGTAATTGATATATTTGTTTTAGCCATTCTTCTTGGTGGGGAAGAAAGGGGCCTTGCTCTTCCTTTTGATGAGTGCCTATCAGCAAGGCTAGGCTTGACATTAAAGATAGAACTGATGTACTCTCGAGTCGGCTACCAAGCTACCTGGAAAATCCTGGAAGTGCTGTCTACGCTAGAGCATAGCCAAGGGCTTACAGAACAGAACATCCATGTATTTGGGACTGAAAAACCTAGAATAAGTACACAGGACACGGAACAATCAGAAGAACAAAACAACAATTGGATTTTTGGAAGTGAATATACAGTAAGACCTAGAGAGATCTCTGCAAACCTGTGGAAGTAAGTATAAAACCTGGTAGTGCGGCCTCACTATAAGAAATAAGAAGGCATCTATTGTGAACATTTAATTGCTTCAGACACAAAGATATCCCAGAAGGAGCAAGTATGGATGACACACAATTAGAGGTATAATTTATAAACTCTACTAATAATTATTTCCAAGTGTATCGAAGTTATTAAACACCTATGGTTTTAAAAATTAGTTGTATTCTTTCAGAGCTTTGTGTATGTATGCAAAGCATTTTGGTCACAACCACCCCCAGTCCTCCCCTTCCACATCTGGGAAACCCCACTAGCACAACCTCATTGCAATTTCATTTTCTCTTTGTTAAAATAAACTACCAAAAACAATGGGTGCTGCATTTTTTGCATTTATAGTACTAATCCATAAATAGATATCATAGTAGTTTATTAATAATCAAAACAATTTTACAGGAAGTTTCTAGTATATGATAATAATATACTTTCACATATTCAGCAAAGGGAGAGATGTTAGTGAGGCGATCAGAGACCTGGGGAATGAAATAATTGGTTTGAGTCATGTTTGCTTGGCTCTTGAAGCTTATTTCTTCAGCTTCAAGACTAATGTTAAGATGATTTGCAGCTGAGTGCCAAAGGGTGGTTCTCAATAGCTTCCTGGAAGTACTGCTGGCGGCTTCATTTTCTTGCTTTTCAGCACTGTTTTATGTACATATTTTTGATTATGTTATTTCTTAACTTATCACTTCATTTATTAGCTATATTTTGATACTATGGTATATTTTGAGAACAGGATGGGAAATGGTACATTAGGATTTAAAGTTATAAAGTACAAATAGGATGCCATTCTTGTAAAAGGTGAGTATTCTTATGTTTATGGCTGTGAGCCTAGCCTTTAACGGCTGAGCCATCTCTCCAAATATTGTGGTACATTTACACAATGGAATATTACTCAGCTATTAAAAACAAGAAAATCATGAAATCTACAGGCAAATGGTGGGAATTAGAAAAGATCATCTCGAGTGAGGTAATCCAGAAGCAGAAAGACACACATGATATATACTCACTCATATGTGGTTATTAGACATATAATATAGGATAAACATACTAAAATCTATACTCTTAAAGAAGCTAAATATCAAGGAGAATCCTAGGGAAGATGCTCAATCCTCATTCAGAAGGGCAAATGCGATAGACATCAGAAACATGAGAAGACAGGGAATAGGACAGGAGTCTACCACAGAGGACCTCTGAAAAACTCTGATGGTGGTATCAAAGCACAGGCTGAGACTCTTAGCCAAACCTTGTGCAGTGTGCATGGAATTTTATGAAAGAAGGGGGCAATAGAAAGACCTGGGGGGGACAGGAGCTCCACAAGGAGACCAACAGAGCAAAAACAAAAACAAAACAAAACAAAAACAAAAACAAACCTGGGCCCTGGGGGCACTACAGAGACTGATATCCCAACCAAGGACCATACATGGAGAGAACCTAAAACCCCTGCTCAGATGTGGCCCATAAACTCAGGCTCCAAATGGGTTCTCTATTAAAAGAGAAGCAGGGACAGTCTCTGGCATAAACTCAGTGGCAGGCTCTCAGAACACCTCCCCCTACAGGGAGAGCAGCCTTACCAGGCCACAGAGAAAGACAATGCAGCCAGTCCTGATGAGACTTGATAAGCTAGGGTCAGATGGTAGGGGAGGAGGACACCCCTAACAGTGGACTAGGGAAAAGGCATAGGGGGAGAAGATGGAGGGAAGGTGGGATTGGGAGTGGATGGGGGATTGGGCTACAGCTGGGATAGAAAGTAAAAAAAAAAAAGTAATTAATAAAAATTAAATTAATAAAAAACAGATGCTAAAAAAGCTCAGTGTTTAATACATAAATATAGTATGTATATTTGCACATATGTATGTAACAACAACAATAATAAAGAGGTCATTAATTTGAAAAGGAGTAAGAATGAGGTATGGGAGGAGTTAGAGGACTGGGAAGGGAGGAAGTGATGTAATTTTATGTTAATATTAAAAATTATAAAATAAATATATAGGAAAAGTAAACAGAATCTGTAATTGGAGTACAAAAGAACCAGTTGAAAGAGCTTTTAAAATTACTATATCCCCTTTAATACCCTGCTGGGTAGAGTCTTTCAGAGGCCCTCTGCGGTAGGCTCCTGTTTTCTCCCTCTTCTGATGTCTGTCCCATTTGCCTTCCTGAATGGGGACTGAGCATCTTACCCAGGGTCCTCCTTCTTGCTTAGCTTCTTTAGGTGCACAGATTTTAGCATGTTTATCCCATATTATATGTCTAATATCCACTTATAAATGAGTATGTACCATGTGTGTCTTTCTGCTTCTGTGATGCTTCACTCAAGAGGATCTTTTCTAGTTCCCACCATTTGCCTGCCAATTTCATGATTTCCTTGTTTTTGTTTCTTGTTTGTTTGTTTTTTAGATAATATATTCTATTATTTAATTATTTTTATTTTTCTTAATTATAGTTCATTCACCTTGTAGCCTCCCTGTACCTCCCTTCCTCCTCCCCTCCCAATCCCACATGCCCTCTTTCCTACCAATGTCCCTCTCCCAGCCCACTGATAAGGGAGGTCCTCCTCCCCTTCCCTCTGATCCTAGTCTATCAGGTGTCATCAGGAGTAGCAGCATTGTCTTCTTCTGTGGCCTGGCAAGGCTGCTCCCCCCTCAGGGTGAGGTGATCAAAGAGCAGGCCAATCAGTTCATGTAAAAGACAGTCCCTGTTCCCATAACTCAGAAAATACCCCTGAGCCCAGATATTTTGGTTCTGTTGCTCTCCTTGCGGAACTTCTTTACTCTCTGGGGCTTACTAACTCCCCCTTCTTTCATATGATTCCCTGCACTCTGCCCAAAATTTGGTAATGAGTCTCAGCCTCTGCTTTGATATACTGCTAGGTAGAGTCTTTCAGAGGCCCTCTATTGTAGGCTCCTGTCCTGTTTCTTATTTTCTCCTTCTTCCAATGTCTTTCCCCTTTGTCTTTTTAAGTGAGGATTAGTCCTCTTACCCCAGGTCCTCCTTCTTGTTTAGCTTCTTTAGGTGTACATATTTTAGTATGTTTATCCTATCTTATAGATCTCGTATCCACTTATAAGTGAGTATGTGTGTGTCTTTCTGCTTCTGGGATACCTCACTCAGGAAGATCTTTTCTAGATCCCCCCATTTGCCTGCAAATTTCATGATTTCCTTGTTTTTAATTGCTGAGTAATATTCCATTGTGTAAATGTACCACAATTTCTATATCTATTCCTCAGTTGAGGGACATATCGGTTGTTTCCAGGTTCTGGCTGTTACAAATAAAGCTGCTACAAACAAATGTCCTTGTATAATTAAGTATGTTTTGGATATATGCCTAGGAGTGGTATAGCTGGATCTTGAGGTGGCACTATTCCCAATTGTCTGACAAAGAGCCAGATTGATTTCCAAAGTGGCTGTACAACTTTACATCCCCACCACCAAAGGAGGAGGGTTCTCCTTTCTCCATATCATCTCCAGCATGTTGTCACTTGAGTTGTTGTTTTTGCTTGTTTGTTTGTTTGTTTGTTTATCTTAACCATTCTGATGGGTATGAGATGAAATCTCAGGGTCATTTTGATTTGCATTTCCCTAATAACCAAGGACTTTGATTATTTCTTTAAGTGTTTCTCTGCCATTCTATATTCCTCTATTGAGAATTCTGTCTAGCTCTGTACCCCAGTTTTTAATTGGATTACTTGGTTTGTTGCTGTTTAACTTCTTGAGTTCTTTATATATTCTGGATATTAGCCCTCTGTCATGTATAGAGTTGGTGAAGATCCTTTGCCAGTCTGTAGGCTGTCATTTTGTTCTGATGACAGTGTCCTTTGCTTTATAGACTCATAGCCAAACGTTGGGCAGTGTGCACGGAATCTTATGAAAGATGCTTCCTTTTGCATTAAGGATCATCATAGAGATTAATAACTGCTCAAAATGCAGGTAATGACTGACCACATGGTATAGACTCCTCACTGACACAGCTAGAGCACAACCTGTGCACCTAAGGTTCAGGGAATATCATGGAAGTGAGGGGAGATTGTAAGGGCAGAAGACCACAATGTCTCTTGTGAGATAGTAGTTTTTATACGTGACAGGGAGCCTCATCAAAGAAATTTCAACACCAAGGACACCTGAAAAAGCCATGCCCAATGCCAACATCAGTTAGCATCCTGAAGTAGATGGGCAAATATCACAGGGCCCCATCCATAGAAGAACTACAGGCAATTAATGGATGCTAAGTGAGAGAGAATTAGTTTTCTCCAAGGATAAATATCCTAATAGGTTGTCCAATCCCAAGCATCCTGGCCCTCAACACACATATGTTGAACAACACTAAATTTATTCAGCAGGTTACATGTCTATATGAAACAATGGCTTAAGGAGGCTATGAATTTGATAGAGAGTCAGTGTGGTCATAAAAGAAGTTGGACCGTGGAGTAGAAATAATGCCAACACAGAATTCCTGTGTTACTTTCTAAAAGATAAAATAAAATGAAGATTTAAAAATTGGATCTTTTACAACATATGTGTATATGTGTACATATGTATACATACCCCCACATGGATACAAAGGAAAGCACAAACATAGAATTAAAAATAAAAGAAACATTTAAAAATAGTGACATGGTTCATATCCATGTTCATATATATATGAAATGTCTATGAATTTAAACCCTAAAGAAAGAATGATTCACCATGCACAAAAGTAAAGATTTCTTGCTTCCTCTTATTCCGTGTGTGTGTGTGTGTTTGTGTGTATTGTGCATATGTGTGCATGAATGATTAGGCACTGCTGCGGTGAGTCAAGACTTACTACCTGAAAATATCCCTGTTGCTTACAAAAACCAATGCAGTAAAACCCAACCTTTTAGTAGAAGTTTAAAGCCAACTTTTGAATCTGTAATAATTTTGGAAAAATTCTATGAAAGCAAACAAAGAATCATGTTTTCTTCATAAAGCAGATCTGCCTCTGCAAAAATATTGAAATTTCCTGTGAAAAATACATGTACAGAGCTAATATTTAATTTTTATATAGGTAAATAAATAATGAACATACAGTATTACATTATATAATATCTATTAATATGCATATATATGATGCAGTATCAGCAACTAAGAGAACAATAAATAATGAACATACAGTATTATATTATATATCTATTAATATGCATATATATGATGCAGCCTCAGCAACTAAGAGAATCTCTATGAGGTCTCAATGGCTATGGCAACAAACAATATTAAATAAGCTAAAACAGGGCGAGAAAATCAATATAACCATAAAAAGTAGACAGGAAGAGAATACTATAAAAAAGGGGAATTTGGGACTTTCAATAACAGCACACAAAAGGAAAATCAAGAGAACAGAAGAAAAATAATTATCTGGGGGACATCACTATCATAGCCACATTTGAACAAAATTCAAACAGAAGACTGAAATGTAACCAGAGGTAGAGTAAAGGGATGTTGCAATTTGTGGGTAGTCGGTAAAAACAGTTTGCGGGGCAGGAGAGGTGGCTCAGAGATTAAGGGTGCACACTGCCCTTGCTGAAGAACCAACTTTGATTCCCAGAATTCACTCTGGATGGCTTACAACAACGTGTAATTCCAGTTCCAAGGGGAATCGGACATCACTGGCCATTTGTACATGGGTACATACCTCCCACAGAGACACAAATGCAACCACAAATGTATAATTAAAAATAAAAGAAACATTGAAAAATAGTAACATATCCCACTAATCGATAAGGCCCATTTGATATAGCAAAGCATGCTATAAATGTACTAGGAAAGCTGAAAAGCCAAAGGACAATGAAACAACCCTGTGACCCACAGTGGCAAAGGGCTGCATCACCTGAAGTTGAACAGTCCAAGAACACGCAGACAAGAGGCCAAAGGCCAGAACAGCTTATAAAAGGGGGGTTCATGGAGAATGCACAGCCTGTGTGTGAGTTGCTTCCCAGAACAAACAAGATCCGGTTGTTGCCACAAGTCACTTCTAACCCATTGCTTCCACTTCCTAATTAAATGGTATTTACAAGTATTTAGGAAGGAAAAAAAAAGTTTTCAAAGATAAGCCTTCCGTGATAGATTCAGGCATGGAAAGAATGAAAAATGAACATCCAAACAGACAGTCCAAAGAATACCACAGAAAATAGGGAAGCACACCAAAACCTCAGAAGAAGCAGCAGTCACACGGGACCTCCAGCTTTTGTGAGTACTGCCATCTGAAGGAGAGTAGGCCAGAAGAGGCAGTTGATGGAATAAGATGAAGGGTCATGGTTTAACATCTAGAAAGATTTCAATAAGCACTCACTTCTGGAAAACACCAGGCTTGGTGAAATAAGGATAGGACTGCAGCTTAAGTATGTCTGGACCAGGAGCTTTAGAAGGAAAATGAGAGCCCAACTCAATACAGAATTCAACAAGGGAATACAGGACCTCAGGTCTGAAAAGATCTTTCAAATCTTACTACCTTTAAAATGGGACAAAGATAAGAAATCAGAAATGCTGCCCTGAAGATTTGTTCAAACAGAAGATAGTGCATGAAAGCAGCAATAATATAAGGCTTTACATAACTCCAAATGGTCTTAGTTCATGAACTGGGAGGAACAACATTGAACTTCAAGGGCTTTGGCATTGTTCTGTCTTCTTAGGCAGCACCAAATGTACATTCTACCCAAGAAGGGAGGGTAGCTGCCACCAGAGAAATAAGGAATGAGTCACAGATCTTTCCAAATGCTTATGTTTGCAACTCATAGGCTGTTATCCAATGAGTGGGGATGTTTTGCATAAGGGTTTTTAGGTGAATGGACACTTACTGAACTAAAGAATAGTCCTGCCTAGGGTGCTTGGTTCAGAGTGAAGAGGAATTACTTGAGTTTCTGGTAGTAGGCTGCAGAGAACATCACAGGAAAAAATGATGGCAGATTAGTCATCTGGCTACTTTCCAGTCAGTTTAGATACAAAGGAAGGCGAGTATTACATCACCAGTGGGCTCTGTGTGAACACTCATACGCACACACACGCGCACACATACCAGGACTGTGGTGAAAGAGGGCAAGAAGCCAGCAGACCAAATATTTTCTTGGTGGTAAAGATTTTTAAATTGTGAAATGCAAGATTTTAACCCTATGCCCAAGATATTTTATTCTAAGGGTCTAAATTATCCAGTGAGCTTTTAAAAACAAATTGTTTTTTTAACTAAGTGTCTAGGAACTAATTTATCAAAACATTAATATTTTTTCCAGTTATATTGA
This sequence comes from Pachyuromys duprasi, assembly GCA_028658305.1. Classification (NCBI taxonomy): domain Eukaryota; kingdom Metazoa; phylum Chordata; class Mammalia; order Rodentia; family Muridae; genus Pachyuromys; species Pachyuromys duprasi. Next base: position 41,063,867 of record CM053752.1, read on the forward strand.
GTTCAATTGAGAATGATTCTGTTTTTAAAATTATCATCATTTTATTTGTATTATAATTTATTCACTTTGTATCCCAGCTGTGGCCCCTTCCTTGTTTCTTCCCAGTCTCACTCACCCTCCCTCATCTCTCCTATTCCCCCTCCCCAGTCCACTGACAGGGGCTGTCCTTCCTCCTCCCCTTCTATCAGGGTCAGATAGCCTCCCAGGTTTCATCAGAACTGGCTTCATTGTCTTCCCTTGTGGCCTGACCAGTCTGTAACCCCCATAGGGAGTTGATCAGAGAGCCTGCCACTGAGTTCATGCCAGAGACAGCCCCTGCTCTCCTTACTAGAAAACCTACATGAAGACTGAGTCTATGGGCAACATCTGAGCAGGGGTTTAGGATCTCTCCATGCATTGATATTGCTTGGGGTATCAGTCTCTGAAGGGCCCCCAGGGCCCAGTATTTTTATTTTTGCTCTGTTGCTCTCCTTGTGGAGCTCCTGTTCCCCTCCAGGTCTTTCTATCTCCCCCTTTTTTCATAAAATTCCATGCACTCTAAAAAAGGTATGAAGCATGTCTCCTGGAATACATCATATTTTAGAGACTCATGATATCTCGTGAAACAAAGGGACATTGCAATACAAATAAAATCTTACTTGTGATTGTCATTATAAAAGCTCAGAATGAAATGCATTATAAATGTATGGATACACATGTGTGCATCTCTACCTCTCCCTGAGTGTGTGTGTGTGTGTGCAGTGTGAATACAGAGTTCTGTGATATTTTTCTAATCCCCATCCGACCTCTCTCTTACCCTACCCTCTTTTGTTTTTGTTTTTTTTTTCTTTTTCCTTTTTGAGAGACAACACCAGCTTTTAGTTATTCTTCAGGAGAAAACTATTTTTGAATTTTAAAGTTCATCCAGTTAATATTAATAAATTATAATAATTGGCTTTTTATTTAATTAATTTATTTATTCACACAATTTGTTCACTTTGTATCCCCTCTGCATTCCCCCCTTTCTTCTCCTCCCATTCCCACCTACCATCATTCTTCTCTCTCTATGCCCTTTCCCTACAATTGATTCCCTTTTTTCTGCAGAAATAGGAAGAAATGGTGAGGCTTAATCCATAATTTACGGATACACCATTGTATTTACATGTGCTCATTCTGTAATAATTTGATAGTTCACTGTATTTGCATATGGAACAGTGTTTGAGTCTTAGTTTCTGACATCTAATATTCCACATTATCTTGCTAATGTACATACTTTAAATAAGTCCAATTGTGCCCAGAAACACATAACTCCAGCCAGCACAGCACATCCTCTACAAACAGAAAAACCTTTAGTACATCTCATTTTGAAAATTCTCTAATTTGTAAAATTCAAATGAATATGGCCATCCTACCTACCTCCCAGCAATACTCTAGTTTTCAGTGTATCTACAGTAGAAAGTATTTTTGAGTGGTGTACAGAGTACACGACAAGAACATTTGCTCAACCATGTTTGTAGCAGCTTTATTCATAATAGCCAGAACTGGAAACAACCCAGATGTCCCTCAACTGAGGAATAGATACAGAAATTGCAGTACATTTACACAATAGAACGGTACTCGGCAATCAAACACAAGGAAATCATGAAATTTGCAGGCAAATGGTGGGAACTAGAAAAGATCATCCTGAGTGAGATATCTCAGAAGCAGAAAGATACACATGGTATATACTCACTTCAAAGTAGACATTAGACATATAATATAGGATAAACATACTAAAATCTGTACACCTAAAGAAGTTAAGCAAGAAGGAGGACCCTGGGTAAGATGCTTGATCCTCATTCAGAAAGGCAAATAAGATAGACATTGGAAGAGGAAGAAAACAGAGAACAGGACAGGAGCCTACCACAGAGGGACTCCGAAAGACTACCCAGCAGTGTATCAAAGCAGGTGCTGAGACTCATAGCAAAACTGTGCAGAGTGCGGGGAATCTTATGAAAGAAGGGGGAGATAGAAAGACTTGGAGAGGACAGGAGTTCCACAAGGAGAGCAGCAGAACCAAGAAAACTGGGCACAGGTGTCTTTTCGGAGACTGATACTCCAACCAAGGATCATACATGTAGATTATCTAGAAGCCTTGCTCAGATGTAGCCCATGGTAGCTCAGTGTCCAAGTGGGTACACTAGTAAGGGAAACAGTGATTGTCTCTGGCATGAACTCAGTGGTGAGTCCTTTGACCACCTCCATCTGAGAGGGGAGGAGCCTTACCAGGCCACAGAGGAGGACAATGCAGCCAGTCCTGATGAGACCTGATAGGCTAGGATCAGAGGGAAGGAGAGGAGGATCTCACCTACCAGTGGACTTAGGGAGGGGCATGGGAGGAGATAATGGAGGAAGGGTGGGATTAGAAGGAGATGAGGGAGGGAGCCACAGGTGGGATACAAAATAAATAAATTGTAATTAGTAAAATAAATAATAAATAAATTTTAAAATAAGAGTGAGCATAGTAAAATTAAAACACCCACAGAAGTAAAACACACATGTTCAGATTTTACTTGTAAACATTTTACATTTTATTTTTCACATTTTATTTGTAATTAGTTTTTTAAGCTAGCACACAAACTAGCAGGTTTTATTACGGCATTTTCATAACCATATCCATCGTGCTTTACTCCTGTGTTTATCCTTCTTACACGAGACCATTACCCCATTTTTCTCTCACTTCCTTTATGATCTTTTCCTCTCTTGTAGTCACCTTTCTACTTTCAACACATACACACACATACTTTTTTCTTTTTAAATTATTATTATATATAATTGATTCACGTTGTATCCCATTTGTAGCTCCTTTGCTCATCTCCTTCCTGTCCCACCCTCTCTCCCTCTTCCTCTCCTATACCTTTTTCATAGTCCCACTGATAGAGGAAGTTCTCCTCTACTGTCTGATCCTAGCCTATCTAGTCCCATCAGGAATACCTGGATCCTCTTCCTCTGTGAGCTGGTTAGGTCACTCCACCAGGGAGAGATGATCAAGGAGTCCGCAACTGAGTTCTTGTCAGAGACTGTCTCTTTTCCTCTCACTCGGGAACCCACATGGAGACTGAGATGTCTATGGGCTACATCTGAGCAGGAGGTCTAGGCCTTCTCTGTGTATGGCCTTTGTTTGATGCCTCAGTCTCTGCAGTCCCCCCTGGACACTGTTTTTTTCTGCTTTGTTGTGTTCTTTGTGTGGCTTCTGTCCCCTCAGAGTCCTTTTATATCTCCTTCTTCCATAAGACTTCCTGTGCTTTATCCAAAGTCTCTACATCTGCTTCAATCCCCTGGTGGGAAGATCCAGCTATATCACTCCTGGGCATATATTCAAAAGATGCCAAAGCATCCACTGGAGAAAAGACAGCATCTTTAAACTAATGTAGTCCTAAGGAAACTGGATGTCTACATATAGATGGAAGTGAATAGACCTGTGTCTATCACTCTGCATACAAATTAACTCCAAAAGAACCTCCAAGTAGAACTTGAAACTGTAAGACAGGAGGAATTCTAGGAAGTGCCCTACAAGACAGAGGTATAGGAAATTACTTCTTTACAGCTCAGGCAACAATCAGTCATTCAAAAAAATCCAGAGTGGGAAAAAATTGCTAGCAATATATTTGATAGAGAATTAACATTCAGATTATATACAGAAACCCAAACACAAACATTAAGGAAAACAAAACAATTTAAAATGATCTACAGATCTGAACATAGAGTTTTCAAAGGAAGACATTAAGTGGCCATTTTTGAAAAAAAAATTATTGACAAATTTTCTTTTAAAAGTTGGTGTCCACAGTAGCACAGGAAACGTAATGACACTCAACTTTATCTCTCATGTAGAAACAATCTCCTGTACTGGGTAAACATATTTACTTTGGGGAGTCAAATAAGCCTCTCAAAATAATTTTTCATATGAACAGTATTTCAAAAAATAGTATTCTTACTTATGCACCCAAGCAGTTATTTTTATGTTCATGCCAACTTCCAATTTACACAGTAATTCTGTCTCATCTTTGGCCTGTTTCCCCTTATTATACATGTAACAAATCTACCTTGTACCTTGATAGAACATCCTGAATCTGATTTACCCCAGTGCTACTCTTGTGATATTTCTTTGTTCTTCACTTCATGCTCTGGTTTTCAGGCTTAATGGCAAAGATATATTCTGGCATACCAGATTTCTCTCTTCTCAAAACCTTGTTCTGTAATAAACCTTTTGTTTAAGCTAAATCATTCTGCCCCACAGAGAACATACTCTGTTTTCTTTGGTGATCAATGCCCTCAATATCCTTAGAGAAGCACAGACCACTTTCTAGCACTTAAGCTTTTTTGTATTTCTTGCAGTTTTATCTGTTCTTGATGCTGATGTTTGTTTATTAACTGAATCACTTACGGGGAGGGATCTTGAATAAGGAAGTTGTAATATTTTCACAGGTGTCTGATTCCTGTATGTATGTCTAGATATTCCCTTGGGAATTGTCCTATTTATTATAAAGGATGATGTATATATAACACAATGTATAATGCTGATAATAGGTCTTCTTATTTCTTTGTCTTCTTTGAGCACTGCAACACTTCCATGGGCAGACTTGTCATGTATGTAACAATCTAAGAGGCGCGTGTCTTCTTATGTAGTTTATCCATACATTATCCCAAGAAAAGTGAAATGTACCACCCAGTGTCTTTTCATCTACCCTTTTATGTTACTGTCGTCTAAAGTTAAGTATTTTTGTGTAAGCCTGTGACCTTTAATATCCCATAATGCTAATCTAGTTTCAATTGCATGAAAAGAAGTTGTATAAAATAAATCATACCAGCCATAAAAAACATTTCAAGATGTTTTCTTTATGCATCACCTTTCAGAACCTTAAATTGCTGAAGAGTAGGTAAATTCTCCAAAAATATTATCCATGTTTATCATTATATTATGGACGACAGTTTACCAATATATTTGAAAGAATGACAATTTGAAAAATCTATAGCTTAGACAAACTGTGAAATGTCAAAATATAAGAATGTCTTTAGGGGCTGGAAAGATGTCTCAGAGGTTAAAAGCAATGGGATTCAATTCCCAGTGTCCACACAGTAGCTCACAACTGCCTGTAACTCCTGTTCCAGGGGATGTGATGCCCTCCTCTGACTTCCACAGGAACCAAGCACTCACATATCAAATGGACATACGTGCAGGCAAAACATTCATATAATAAAAATGAATAAAGAAAAAAAGAATGTCTTTAGTTTCAGTTGTTTTCATTTATCATTCATGTCATGAGAGATTGCTTTTTGTAAATAAAAAAAAAAAAGTGTGGTCATTCATGTCATGTGCCTGCATGAAAAACAAGGAGAAAATGGTACCTAAATTGAATGTGGATAGGAATAGGATGAGAAGGGACGTCCTTATAGTAAAGGACTTGTGTTTTTTCACACGGGAGTCTGTGGCTTAAGAAAATGGGCACCCTTATGGAGACTGAGCTACCCATGGGCTACATATGAGCAAGGGTCTAGGTCCTCTCCATGAATGGTCCTTGGTTGATTCATCAGTCTCTAAGGACTCCCTGGCCCAGATTTTTTTTGGCTCTTTTCATCTCCCTGTGGAGCTCTTGCCATCTTTGGGCCAATTTCCCCTTCTTCTATATGATTTCTTGCACTCTGCCCAAAGTTTGTCCATGAGTCTTAGCATCTGCTTTGATACTCTCTGGGTAGAGTCTTTCAGAGGTCCTCTGTGGTTGGCTCCTGTCCTGTTCCCTGTGTTCTCTCACTTCAGATGCCAAGGACCATCCTTGCAGAGGACCTAGACTGCCTGCTCAGGTGTAGCACATGGACAGCTCAGTCTCCCTGGGGGTTCCCTATTAATGGAATCAGGGGCAGTCTCTGGCAAGAACTTTGCTTTGATCACCTCCCTCTGGCAAGGTGGTGTAGCTAGGCTACAGAAAAAGAGGATCCAGACAGTCCTGATGAGACCTGCTAGGCTAAGGTCAGATAGTAAGGGAAAAGAACCTCCCCTATCAGTGGACTAGGGGAAGGACAAGGTGGGGAGAGGGAAAAGGGGTGTTCTTGGGAGGAGTTGAGGGAGGGACCTTCAGCAGGTTACAAAGTGAATACATTGTAATAAATAATAATAATAATCAATTAAAAATTCCCTGTCCCCCTCAAAACAGAAAGAAAATAGGCATCTAAGAATGAGCCACGTGACATTTGTCGAGAAGGAAAAAGATCAATGCAAAGAAAATAAATGCAGGGGGATGAAGAAAAGGACAGTCTCCCTCTGTTTTGTCCTGTAGAAGATTTTTTCACAGAATTTATTTTAACTTGGCGTCTGCCTGTGAAAAAGGTGATCTCTCAGACCAGAGCATGTCCTCAAGGGTCTCCATCTGTGAAAACAATAAGTATTTCCCAAAAGGGGACCAAGTGGTTCCTAAAATGACCTCTGAGCGTGGATATTCTGACAGAATTACTTTGTGTGGTATGTTTCCGAATATTTAACAACTCTGTACCACAATGTATTACTCTTTTCTAACTTAGCTCAGTATAGATTCTTACAATTTAAATGCAGCTCAATAATAACTTATTCAATACATAACTTTTCTGGTGCCCTACTTGGAGTACATACTACATTAAGAATGAAAATTTGCTTTCAAGACATTTGTATTCTTATTGCCTTGGCTTAACTGATGTAAAAGGTCTTAACCATCTAAGAGTAAATGTAAGATATATCTCTATATCTTTACATCTATATCCCTGAGAGATATAAATGTATTAATATTTGGATGCAAATGGATATATGGATGAATGTAAGATAAATCCATATATTGTGTGTGTGAGAGAGTGAAGGAGAAAAGAAGTGTGGGGAGAGTGGAATAGAGAAAGAAAGAGATAGGTACAAAGATTATTATTTTTAAAGCAAAGGAAAGTTTTATTCATGAAAGATTCAGGGGACATTAGTCAAACGAAGAGAATCGTATACAGACATGGACACAGGTATCAAGAGATATGTTTGGCTAACATAAATTAACAAGCTAGTTTATTTTAGGAAGTTAAGTTTTGATAGTTTTGATAGAAAGCTGTCCTCACTTCTGATAAAATAGCCAACAGAGAAATAAAAAATTTGGAACAGACATAGAAAGGTGAAATGTGATGCCTCACCCTACTCTGGAATCATGGGAAGGAAATGACATGGTGGAAGCTGAAAATAAGAAATGACTGAATGCTCTAAGAAGTTAAAAGTACAGTGAAATAAACTGTGAATATAGTGAGGGGAAGGTACAAAATAAACTTGAAAGCAGTATAATTAATAGTAGCAATTATAATATCTCATTCCTGATTTGTGTGTGTGTGTGTGTGTGTGTGTGTGTGTGACGGTAGCAGTAAAGTTTAGGAGAAAATACAACAGAAACAGAAGACTCCAGGTTTACTTGTTTGTCTGAAAAAATTAGTGAGTTTAGTGGATGAAACAACAGAAATGCAAAACTCTACACTAACATCATTAAAAAGCTGTTTTTAGCAGTGAGTAGAAATATAGAAGCACACAGACCACCTACCCTGCCATATCACCAGTGAACAACCAGACCCTCTCTCAAGTTATGCAGAAGGTGAGAATCACTATCATTTCCAGATTCCATAGTAACCATGTATCCCCACACTCACACATGAGTCCTTACAGCATCACACACACACACACACACACACACACACACACACATACCATACAAGGAAATAAAAAAAAAAAACTACAATACTTGAGGGAAATGTAGAAGTAAATGAAACATGTTTAAATTCAGATGTTATGAAACAGCCAAGGAAAGTCCCATTGATTCAGGAAGCAAAGAAGAGCAAAAACCACTTTAATCCTAAATATTTGTCAGAAGATATGAATCACACTAAATATTTCTTTAGCCAGTGGTGACCTCTGTGCTGTGGCATATACTATTGATGATAAGAGGAATTCTACATTAGCTTAGAAAGCTGCCTATACCTTAGTCCTATCCCCAAATGAATACCCTCAATAACAATTAAGAGCAAATAATGTAGACATGGAATTGTTGAGAGTAGAGTAAGTAAATATTTGAAGGAAAAGAACAAAGCAAAGTTTCCAAGAGTCTGACTGTGTCACTTTCAAAAAATGGCTTTACAATGATATCTTGTAAGCAATGGCAATCTATTTGCTTACCTTTCTAGAAGCTGAGAAAGCCTGGGGCAATTAGATGTTCCTCACTATAAAGGCAGTAATAAAGAGACAATTTTGGGTTTTAAAATGTGGAATTTTTTCCCTTTACTGTTGCTCATTTTCATTTGAGGAAGACCATATTCTTAGATATAATTAGGATTTACAATGATCCAACTTGCTTGAGTCTTGACCATACAAGGATCATGATGAGGATGGATAAACTTCTCTAAGACATCAGTTCTCTAGGACTCCTAACATGAGAAGAGAATGACTCAAGAGCTCTAAGAGGAAAAGAAAACAGAACACAGAAAGACACAAATGTGATTAGTACAGCCACTTGGTTTTTACTTTATTGGTTTTGATCACTATTCTTTTAGTATGTGTAATAGTCCCAGGAAGTGCTTGACACATTTATTGATTATCTCATCATTTAGTTAATTCTCAAATAAATTATATAAGGCAATCATGTGTTCAGGTTCCAGAAAGGGGAACTGAGTGTGAACATACGACATGATCTGATGAAGGTCTTCATTTTTTATATTTTATTTTTTATATTAATTACAGTTTATTCACTTTGTATCCCCGCAGTAGCCACCTTCTTCATTCCCTCCCAACCCCACCTTCCCCTCTTTATCTCCTCCCATGCCTCTCTCCAAGTCCACTGATAGGGAAGGTATTCCTCCCCTTCCATCTGATCCTAGTCTATTAGGTCTCATCAGAACTGGCTGCATTGTCTTCCTCTGTGGCCTGGCAAGGCTGCTCCCACCTCTCAGGGGTCAGTGATCAAAGAGCCAGCCACTGAGTTCATGTCAGAGACACTCCCTGTTCCCCTTACTGGGAAACCCACTTGAATACTGAGCTGCCCTCAGCTACATCTGAGCAGGGGTTCTATGTTATCTCCATGTATGATCCTTGGTTGGAGTATCTGTCTCAGAAAAGACCCCTCTTCTTTCTAAGTGTTAGATGATGTACAGCTTGGCCTTTGTACCATATTCTCAGTGTTTTGTTTCTTTTCCCCTAGATAGGTAAAACAATATCCGTTGATGTTTCTTTGTGCAAAGTTTGAATTTTTCTTTGGGTGATATAATCTCTGAAGAGTGTTTTAGCTATAGTCCATGAAACCATTTTTAATGACTAGTAAAAGTCCTTTCTTGTACCTTGCACTGTCCAGTATATCCTTTCTGTCCTATCTTTGTCTTATATTTTCTTGTTTTCTCCCCTGCCTCATGCAAAATACTAAATGCTGCATCTTCCAAATTCAGTGGTTGAAATTTAGAACCCCTAAATCATGGAATTAGGTGGTTTGATCACTGACAGGCAAGTAGGCAGTTGAAGTGCCAAAGAAAAGAATTAACTTCCTTATAAGACAGATTCCTAGATCTCCTTCACAGACTGACAGAAGATGGGCATCCACAGACTTGAGAAAATAAAAATGAGGAAGGAGGACATAGAAGGAAAAAAATGATATTTCAAATAATCATTACTTGTCTCAGTTGGCTTTTCTCTTGAGGAACATCTAATCATTTATTAAATTAAGTTGGTATCTATGCATTTTAACCTCATCTGGCCACCCAGTGCCTGCATTTACTGTTCTCAGAGTAGAAACTTGACATTCAACATCTGGTCTGCATTCATTTTCCCTTAATTTCCTTTACTCTCCACGACTCCCTTACCCATTCTATCTGCTATGCTTTTCCACAAAAGAGTAATGTAAGTGGTTGTTAATATGTCTCAGCATTTTATATCCAGAACTCCAGGCTGTGTTCTATAGAGAGATCAGAGCCCTGCTTGATTGATCCCCAGATGTGCCAGAAATAAAATGCCTCTGTATACAAGGAACAAAGGAGACCAGAGAGCATATTTATTACAGTTAGATAAGAATTATTCTTTCTTCTGACAAGGAAGCTACTTTGTAAAACAAAATTTACAAATGTAGACATTTGCATCTGCTGAAGGCAACACAATGCATTCCCTCAAAAGGAAAAGACCTTTGTGTGGGTCAAGGATAAACTAATGGAATAAATAGACTTGTATTTAAAGATACACATCTCAACTGGTTCTTGGTAAACTATAGGAAATTATTTTGCAGGGAAGTTTTTGTGTCTTTGAGCAATTTGATGTGGACAAGAGAGTAAGGCTCATTGTCTCAAAGATCGATTCTAATCTTGGCCATAACTTGAATTAGTCACATTGTGAAAAGAAAACAATGGGCAAATCCTAAATATTCAATTCTGGAAACTTACAATTGGAAAAACATCTGCATTGAGAAAAAGGGAACTCTTGGGAAATGTGGCTGCTCTGTCAGCACTGCATAATAAAGGGAAGGAACAAGCAACCGGATGGAATTAGAATTGTTCTACACATATGTGTCAGAACTTGATTGAAGTCCAGCGAGCCTCAGCATTTGAAAAGCTGGATTTCATATTGGGTATTTGCAAATCTTGGCTTCTTCAAGCTGAAACACAGAATTAACTTTTTCCATCCCAATTTTCTACACTGGGTCAAGTAGCATTGAATCAGGCTCCAACAGAATTTATGTTGGTTAACTCTTAAAACTTATAGTCAGTTATACAACAACAACCACCACAAAACAGCCTTTTATTTAAATGGCCTGTATACATACACCATGAGCTGCCACTTAAAACATTCTTCTTTGTTTGGCAAGCTACTTGACACACTGTCTTTTTCACTTTTAGTCACCATTGATTTCAGTACCTGGGGTGGTTAGCTTAATTGTCATCTTGACACCTGAGAAGCAAGAGAGTGAGAGATTGTCTATATTAACTTGGTCTATGAGGAATTACCTTCACTAGCTTCATTGATGTGGGATGATCTAGGTCACTGAAGAAAGTACCACAGCCTAGGCAGAGGTTCCGACCTGTGTAAGTGTAAAGAGATTAACCTTAACATAAGCAAGCAAGCTAGTGTGCATTTCTTAATTCATTTTCCTTTGCTTCTGACTGGAGATGTATAATGGCTCTAGATGCATTTTTTTCTTTCATTTTCCTGAGGTAATGGACTGTGCCATGCAATTTGTGAGTTGTAATAAACTCCTTCCTTCCTCCTCTAGTCAGGATTTTATCACAGCAACAGAAATACAACTTGAAGAGCACCTATGCTCTTCATAAAAAAACAAAACAAAACAAAAAACCAACAACAACAAAACCTTTCCTGTCAATGAAACAATGTTACCACATTTTCATGACTACATTTTTGATCTCCGCTATTCCTCTCGACAATTTCCTTTCATGTGTCTTGCTCTATTTATTATGGGCATAACTGACTTATATGGTTTATTAATTTCATTTCATATTTATCATACATATAATCTTATACCTTCTGAAAGCATGACTTTTGAGAATGTCACAATCTATGTTCTGATTTCACTATTTAGGAATGACACATGTACCTTCACTGGGAGCATTTTATGATCCAGATATTGTTATCAGTCTTTCATGTTTTACCTAACAATAGTACAGTGATATAAAAAATAACCTCCTAATTTCCAACAGATCTCTGTTAATAGCCACCTTATAAAAAGGCCAATTAACATACTTGATAAACTTAACAAACCAAATATATACAAATCCTTAACTTACAACCTTCAGAGTTACAATTTTCAAAAGTTTTCCGTGTAGCCTTAGTATTACAAGCTTAAGACACATAAACTTATGCACTTAAAAATATATTTCCTCATCATATATAACATATAAAATAAATACACAGTATTATTTTCTTCAAAGTTATAATACTCCTTTCATAGCACTATGTGAATGATCTTAGAAATAAGGATGGGAAAAGCAATATCTGAGGGTAGAAATTGATACGGACAAATGCAACTAGTTCTCCTGCTTTTACCTTCTGAGTGAAGAAAAAAGTGTGGACTCTTCTGAACAGATAAACACGTAACCATTTTCATTTTTTATATTGATTACAGTTTATTCACTTTGTATTCCAGCCATAGCCTCCTCCCTCATTCCTTCCCAACCCCACCCTCCCTCCCTCATCTCCTCCCATGCCCCCCTCCAAGACCACTGATAGGAGAGGTTCTCCTCCTCTTCCATCTGACCCTAGCTTATCAGGTTTAATCCGAACTGTAGTGAGTATTAGAAAGTTGCCAACCCTGAATTTATATGTGCTATATTTCACATTCAATTGTGTTTTATGTATCATTACAGACAGTGTTATGTTTTAATGGTAGAGTAAGCTGCAGTTGCAGAATAGAAAGAAAAGGAATAACAAATTTCAAGCCCAACCCATGTTCTTTTTGCCTTAACTTTCCTGTTTATATTTATTTACCACTGTTTCTAGTACAAATTCTTTCACTAAACTTTGACTTTCTTTACTCTATTGAGAAATACTTCAATTCTTCTTTCCAACTGTTTTACTTACATGTTCTGCATATATATTGTAATTTCCACTTCAGCGACCTCTCATAGACTGAGCAGAGGTAAACAGATGTGAATTTCACTCCTAAGAGCACATAATGTACTAGAAAACACAAAAATGCAGTTAAATATGTAATGTGGCAAAAATCACACGTGGGTCAAATAAAATATGAACAACTAATTTTGATAATATTTGTGGTTGACTTCCACATTTCAACTATGCTAAATTGGTGTTTAATTTCATTTCATAATAGCAAACAAGTTCTTTAGTTTTTACAAGCGTGTGAGAACTGGAAAGAAGAATGGGGTGGATATTATCAAGATATATTTTATAAATACATAATAATTTCAAAGAACAATGAAAACACTATTAGAAAGACAAATAAGCTGCATATCCTTACCAGAATGTTATCATTTACTTCCACCAATGGGATAAATTCCTCTAAGTAATACATCAAGTATTTCCTCTTTGATAGTACTAAGGAATTATTATTAACTTCTGATAAACTTAGTGTTTAAAGTTCTTAAAGTTGTCTAAACATACAATAATTTTTACTAAACAATTCCTACATACCAGGGTTACAACAACACCTACCTATTATTAATAAATTTTGAATTTGCTAAAATATATTACAGTGTTGCTCACATTCTAAAACATAACTTAGGTTTATTCCACTGTTATCTTAAAGTTACATGTAGACCTACTTGCATTTTTGTGGTCAGGTATTGAATTGAATGAGAGAAGAATTTCTTTTCTTATTTATATTAATTTTTTTTAATTTATTTTTATATCAACACAGGTTAGGTACTTTGCATCCCAGGCGAAGCCCCTCCCTCACTCCCTCCCACCAACCCACTCCCTCCCTCATCTCCCTCCTCCCCGCCCCCTCCAAGTCCACCAACAGGGGAGGACCTCCTCCCCTTCCATCCAACCCCAGCTCATCCTGTCTCCTCAGGGCTGGCTGCAATGTCCTCCCCTGGGATCTAGCCAGTCTGGCTCTCCCCGGCTTGTATGGGGGAGGGTCAAAGAGTCAGCCATCAAGTTCATGACTGAAACAGTCCCTGTTTCCCGCACTAGGGTCTTCAGTCCAACAATGAGCTATCATGGGCCCCATCTGAGCAGGGGTTCCAGGCCACATCCACACATGGTCTTTGATTGTAGAAACCATCGCATACAAGACCCCTGTGCCCTGCTCAGTTTGGTCTTTGTGGAGCTCTTGTTCTCCCCAAGTATCACCAACCTCCCCCAGATCTATCATTACTTCTCACCCTCTGCCAGAGTCTTGATCGCGAGTCTTAATGTCTGCTCTGATACATCGCTACATTGACCCCTCAGAGGACCTCCTTGGCATGCTCCTGTCCTGTTGCTTGTTTTCTCCTCCACTCAATGTCCATCCCATTTGTTCATCCCAACAAGCATTGATCATACCTACCTGGATCCTCCTTCCTGTATATCCTCTCTAGGTGTGTAGATTTCAGGTTGAACTTCCTATCCTATAGGTCTATATAAGTGAGTATATACCATATGTTTCTTTCTGCTTTTGGGATACCTCACTGAGGATGATAGTTTCCAGGTCCCACCATTTGCCTGCGAATTTCATGATTTCCTCCTTTTTAATTTCTGAGTAGTATTC
>CM053752.1:41078561-41104183 GCA_028658305.1 Pachyuromys duprasi
GTATCCTCCGCTCCCGAGATTTTCTCTTCCATCTCTTGTATTCTATTGTTGATGCTTACTTTTGTGGTTCCTGATCTTTTCTCTAAGTTCTCCAGTACCAGGTTCTTCTCCCTTTGTGTCTTCTTTATAGATTCTAATTCAATTTTCATGCTTTGTACCGTTTCCTTCAACTGATTGACTGTGTCTCCTATTTTGGTTGTTTCCTCTCTGTTTATCTTTGATTGTTCCTCTATGTGGGCAGTTAATTGCTTCTCAATTTCTTTGAGGGCCTTGTTCATTTCCTCTTTTTGTCTCTCTTTTTGTTCCTCCAATATCTGCATAATCAAAGCTTTAACATAATTTTCCTGTGTCTCCGCTGAATTAAAATCTCCACTGCTTTTGGGTGTTTCTGGTGGGGCCATGGTGTCCTGATTTTTGTTGGGTGAGTTCTTTCGTCGATTTCTGGGCATTTGTTTATATATGATCAGGGAGCTGTTTGTGCTTTAAGGCTATACTTCAGTCTGAAACTGTCAATCTCTTGTGTCAGGAGTATTCTTCAAGAAGATCAGGGATTTCCGGTGTTTTGTTAGTGTGTGTTGTTGTCTCAATTGAACTCTATTGTGGGCTCTATGTGCCCAGCTTTGTGCTCTGTGCTAGAAGCTGTGAGCAATGTAGGCTGGTCGCCCCTCTGGATCTGGAGTCTTTACTCCTCACTCTGTGCTAGAGTCTGAGTGTCCAGGTTTGAGATGTCAGCTGGGGACTGTGGACTCTGCCCTGGGCTTGCTGCTAAGGGCTCTCCCCTGGAATGGAGATTTGGCACCCCCTTCTGGGCCAGGGGCTGTGCACCACGGTCTGAGATGATATTTGGGGCACACACAGTGGGTTTGGGTTGGTGTGCATCCGCTGTATGCAGGCCTGTCTGAAATGGTGCCCGAGGCCTTCTCTGTCTGGCCCGTGGACACACACACACACACACACACACACACACACACACGGACTGAGGTTTTTGCTGGCGGAAGCATGTGGTGTGTGCCCACAGTGTGCAGACTGGTCAAAACGGTCCCCCAACCCTCTCAGTCTGGGGTGGTTCTGGCAATCTGTTTGTGCCTGTTGTACACTCGTGGGTTGAAGCAGAACCCGGGTGCAGTGTGCGCTGGCAGTGTGCAGGTCAGTGAAAACGGTACCTGGTTCCTCCTCAGACTGCCCACGAGACTGTGTGATCCAGTCTATTATGGCGGGTGCGGGTGCCCAGCATGGCTGCTAGTTCAGATCAGAGCTGTGAGCCGCTGGTCACCCGGAGATTTTTCCAGGTAATAACTTGGTGTCCCTAGGGTTTTCCCACTTGATTTTCTCACCGTAGGAGTTCTGCTCACCTGGCAATCACAAATGCTGGCGTTTTAGGTCCCAGAGTTCAGTCTCCTGGTTGCTGTGTTGTTTCTGCTGTCCTACTCCTCAGACACAATGTCCTCTCGTGGTAGCCATCTTGGATCTCCCCAATTTTTTATTTTTAATATTAATCACAGGTTATTTACATTGTATCCCAGCCATAGCTCCCTCCCTCAGTCCCTCTCAATCCTACCCTCCCTCCCTCATCTCCTCCCTGTCCCTTTCCAAGTCCACAGCTAGGGAAGGTCCTCCTCCCTTTCCATCTGACCCTAGCTTATCAAGTATCTTCAGGACTGGCAGCCATGTCCTCCTCTGTGGCCTAACAAGGCTGTTCCTCCCTTGGAGGATGGGAGGAGGTAAAGGAGTCAGTCATTGAGTTCATGTCAGAAATAGTTCCTGTTCTCCTTTCTAGGAAAACCCACTTGGATACTGAGCTATGATGGGCCACATCAGAGCAAGTGTTCTAGGTTATATCCATACATGGTCCTTGGTTGGAGAAACAGTCTCATAGAGGACCCCTGTGCCCGATATATTTTGTCCTTGTGGAGCTCCTGTCCTCTTCTAGTCATACTAACTCTGCCTTTTATCAGATGATTCCTTGCACTCTACCTAAGGTTTGGTTATGAGTCTCAGCATCAGCTTTAATACGCTGTTAGGTAGAGTCTTTCAGAGGCCCTCTGTTGTAGGTTCCTGTCCTGTTTCTTATTTTCTCCTACTTCCCATGTCAATCCCATTTGTCTTTGTAAGTGAGGATTGATCATCTTACCCCAGGTCCTCTTTCTTGTTTATCTTCTTTAGGTGAACATATCTTAGTATATTTATCCAGTCTTATAGGACTATATAAGTGTGAATATACCATGTGTGTCTTTCCGCTCCTGGAATGCCTCACTCAGGATGATCTTTTCTAGATCCCACCATTTGGCTGCATATTTCATGATTTCCTTGTTTTTATTTGTGGAGTAGTATTCCATTGTGTAAAAGTACAATGTCTATATCCATTTCTCCATTGGGGGACATCTTGGTTGTTTCCAGGTTCTGTATATTACGAATAAAGCTGCTATGAACATGGTAGAACAAATGTCCTTGTTGTGTACTTGAGAATCTTTTGGATATATGCCTAGGAGTAATATAGCTGGATCTTTGGGAAGCACTATTCCTAGTTGTCTGAGAAAGTGCCAGAATGATTTCCAAAGTGGTTGTAGAAGTTTACCTTCCCACCAGTAGTGGAGGAGGGTTCCCAATTCTCCACAACTTCTCCAGCATGTTTTGTCACTTGAGTTTTTAACCTTTGCCATTCTGACTGATGTAAGGTGAAATCTCAGATTTTGATTTGCATCTCTCTGATGGCTACTGACATTGAGCATCTCTTTAGGTGTTTCTTTTCCATTCTATATTCCTCTACAGATAATTCTCTGTTTAGCTCCATACCCCATTTGTTAATTGGATTACTTGATTTACTGCTTTTTAGTTTCTATAGTACTTTATATATTCTGGATATCAGCCCTCTGTCAGAAATAGGGTTGGTGAAGATCCTTTCCAGTCTGTAGGCTGCCGTTTTGTTCTGATGACAATGTCTTTTGCTCTACAGAAGCTTTTCAGTTTCATGAGGTCCCATTTATCAATTGTTGCTCTAAGAGCCTGTGCTGTTGAAGTTCTGTTCAGGAAGTTGTCTCCTGTGCAAATGAGTTCCAAGGTCTTCCCCACTTTTTCTTCTAACTGATTCAGTGTATTTGGTTTTAGTTGAGGTCTTTGATCCACTTGGACTTTAGTTTTGTGCAGGTTGATAAATATGGATCTATTTTCATTTACCTGCGTGTAGACATCCATTTGGACCAGCACCATTTGTTGAAGATGCTGTCTTTTTTCCATTGAATAGTTTTGGCTTCTTTGTCAAAAATCAAGTATCCATACGTATGTGGGTTTATTTCTGGGTCTTCTGTTTGGTTCCATTGATCTATTTTTCTGCTTCTATGCTAATACCATGCAGTTTTTATTACTATTGTTCTGTAGTACAACTTGAGATCAGGGATGGAGATACCTCCAAATGATCTGTTGTTTTACAGGATTGTTTTAGAAATTCTGGGTTTTTTGTTTCTCCATATGAATTGAGAATTTTTCTTTCAAGGTCTGTAAAGAATTGTGTTGTTATTTTGATGGGAATTGCATTGAATCTGTAGATTGCTTTTGGCAGGATGGCCATTTTCAGCATGTTAATCCTACTAGTCCATGAGCATGGGAGATCTTTCCATCTTCTGATAACTTCTTCAGAGACTTGAAGGTTTTTTTCAAACACGTCTTTCACCTGCTTGGTTAAAGCCACCCCAAGGTACTTTGTATTATTGGTGGCTATTGTGAAGGTTGTCATTTCTCTGATTTCTTTCTCAGCCCTTTTGTATTGGGTGTACAGGAGGGCTTTTGATTTTTTTGAATTAATTTTACATCCAGCCACTTTGCTGAAGGTGCTTATCAGTTAAAGGAGTTCTCTGTTTGAATTTTTAGGGTCACTGATGTATAATATCATATCATCAGCAAATAGTGAAACTTTGACCTCTTCCTTACCGAATTGTATCCCCTTGATCTCCTTTACATGTCTTATTGCTCTAGCTAGGACTTCAAGTACTCTGTTGAATTGATATGGAGAGAATGGGCAGCTTTGCCTTGTCCCTGATTTCAGAAGGATTGATTTAACTTTCTCTCTATTGAGTTTGATGTTAGCTATAGGCTTGCCTTATATTGCCTTTAGTATGTTTAGGTATGTGCTTTGTAACCTTGATCTCTCAAAGATTTTAAACATGATGGATGTTGGACTTTGTCAAATGCTTTTTTGGCATCTAAGGAGATGATCATGTGGGTTTTCTCCTTCAGTTTGTTTATATTGTGGATTACATTGATGGATTTCCATATATTGTACCATTCTTGCATACCTGGGATGAAGCCTACTTGGTCATGGTAAATGATATATTTTATGTGTTCTTGGATCCGGTTTGCCAGTATTTTATTAAGTATTTTTGCATCAATGTTCATAAGAGAGATAGGTTTGAAGGTCTCTTTTTTTGTTGGATCTTTGTGTGGTTTAGGTATCAAGGTGACTGTAGCTTCATAGAATGAGTTTGGTAAACTTAGTTCTGTTTCTATTTTGTGGAATAGTTTGAAGAGAATTGGAATTAGCACTTCTTTGATGGTCTGGTAGAATTCTGCACTGAATCCATCTGGCCCAGGGCTTTTTTTGGAAGGGAGACTGTTGATGACTGCTTATTTCCTTGGGAGATATAGGGCTACTAAATCTTTCTACCTGAGCTTGACTTAATTTTGGTAGAAGGAATCTATCTAGAAAATTGTCCATTTCTTTTAGATTTTCAAATTTTGTGCTTTATAGGCTTTTGTAGTACGACCTAATGATTCTTTGGGTCTCCTCAGTGTGTGTAGTTTTTTACCCCCTTTTCATTTCTGATTTTGCTGATTTGGATGGTTTCTCTCTGTCTTTTACTTAGTTTGGCTAAGGGTTTCTCTATCTTGTTGATTTTCTCAAAGAACCAGAACTTGGTTTCATTGATTTCTTTGAATAGTTTTATTTGTTTCTAATTGATTGATTTCAGCCCTGTGTTTGATTATTTCCAACCATCTGTTCCTTTTGGATGTATGTCCTTCTTTTTCTCTTTTCTAGGGCTCTCTTTCAGTTGGGCCATTAAGTTGCTTGTGTGAGATGTTACAAATTTCTTCTTAAAGGCACCTAGGGCTATGAATTTTCCTTTGAGCACTGCTTTCATTGTGTCCCATAAATTGGGGTATGTTGTATCTTCATTTTCACTTAATTCTAGGAAGTCTTTAATTTCTTTATTTCTTCCGTAACCCAACTGTCATTGAGCAGCAAGTTGTTCAGTTTCCATGTGTATGTAGGCATTATGTTATTTCTATTGTTGTTGAGGTCCAGCTTTAGTCCATGGTGGTCAGATAGAATACAGGGGATTATTTCAATCTTCTTGTATCCGTTGAGGCTTGCTTTGTTATCAACTATATGGTCTATTTCAGAGAAGGTTCCATGAGGTGCTGAAAAAAAGTTATACCCTTTTGAGTTTGGGGGAAAACTTTTGTAGACATCTATTAGGTCCATTTGAATTAGGGCCTTTGTAAGTGTCATTATTTACCCAATTGCAGTAGAATGTTGGATCTTATTTTTGCATGCTTTCTATTAGTCTGTGTCTTTTTATTGGAGAGTTGAGTCCATTGATGTTGATAGATAATAGTGACCAATGAACATTAGTTCTTTTTATTGTGGTGTTGGTGGTCTTATTGTGATTCATTGTTTGTTTTCTTTTAATTTTTGTAGGGATGTTATCTGTATCCTTCGTTTTCTTGGGTATAGTTGTGTTAGTTGGATTGGAGTTTTCCTTCTAGTATCTTCTTTAGGACTGGTATGCTGTGTAGAAATTGCTTAAATTTAGTTTTATCATGGATTTTTTTTCTCCATCTATGTTGATTGAGAGCTTTGCTGGGTATAGTAATCTGGGATGGCATCTGTCGTCCCTTAAAGCCTGCATGACCTTTGCCCAGGTCCTTCTGGCTTTCATAGTTTCTGATGAGAAGTCCGGTGTGATTCTGATAGGTTTCCCTTTATATGTTACTTGGCCTTTTCTCTTGCTGCTTTTACTATCTTTTCTTTGTTTTGTGTATTTAATGTTTCGACAATGATGTGATGTGAAGATTTTCTTTTCTTGTCTAGTCTACTTGGTGTTCTGTAGGCCTCTTGTATGTATGAACATCTCTTTCTTTAAGTTGGGGAAAATTTCTTCTATGATTTTCTTGAAGATATTTCTGGACCTTGGAGACTGGAGTTTTCTTTTTCATCAATTTCTATTATTCTTAGATTTTGCCTTTTTATGGTGTCTTTGATTTCTTGGATGTTGTATGTTTGGGACTTTCCTGATTTTATGTTTTCTTTGAGAGAAGTATCAAGTTCTGCATGTGTATCTTCAGCACCAGAGATTCTCTCTTCCATCTCTTGTATTCTGTTGGTGATGCTTACTTTTGTGGTTCCTGATCTTTTTTCTAAGTTCTCCAGCTCTAGGGTTTTCTCTGTTTGTGTTTTCTTTATTGATTCTAATTCTATTTTTATGTCTTGTATCATTTCCTTCATCTGTTTGAATATGGCTTCCTGTCTCTGTATGATGGCCTCTATTTTTTGTTTCTTCTCTATATGCCACTAATTTTTCCTCTACTTGTACCTCTATTTGCATGGCTATTTATCTAAGAGATTTGTTTTTTCCTCTTTATGTGACTTTAATAACTGGATAAGCATATCTTTAAGGTCTATTTCCTGTGTTTCTGAAGAATTGGAGTATCCATGGAATTTAGGGGTTGCTGGTGAGGCCATGATTTCTTGATTTTTATTAAGTGTGTTCTTTGGCCGACCTCTGGTCATTTCTTTATCTGTAACCTTCACTGTTTGTTCTTGGATTCTGCAGTTCAGATTGGTACCATCTTTCTCTGGTGTCTGAAGAAATCATCAGGGAGATGAGAGAAGTCCAATGGTTTCAGCATGTGCATTGGTGCTTCAGCTGTACCTGTGGGAGGGAAGTCAGTGGGCACAGAAGGACAAATGCGGGCAAGGGTGTACACATGCGTGTGCATGGAAGTTTGCCTTGAGGGACAGGGTGCTAGAGAATGTAGAGGCTTTTAGTGTGAGGGAAGGGCGCCTTGCAGTCACTGAAATGGTCACCAGTGTTGAAGTTTTCACATGCGCTGGTGGTCCTGGTGGTTATCGCATGTGCTGGTGGTTATGGAGTGTGCAACTTTCCTGGGTGTGTCAGTGGCCTACAGGCTATTGGTATTCCTCTCTAACTGAGCTCCAGGAGCTATTTGGCTAAAGTCCACTGGTGGCGCCACAGAGTCAGGGTTTCCATGTCCCAGGATCCCCTCTGTTTCCCTCATTGGATTTTTGAGTGGGAGGTTTCTGATGTATGGCTGCTAGCTTAGAAGCACCCTACATCTGGGGCTATGCATGCACTTGGAGGCACACTCACTCTCTAGCAGGTTAAATCGTAAAGCACAGGGGTTCCTCCTGTTCTCTGAGTCAAATGTGTGCTCCGATAGCTCAGTGATGTTGTAGCCCCTGTACCCAGGAATCCAGTTTCTGCTGCAGAACTGGGGTGTCCAGGTGCCTGCCAGGAAGTCCTGTGGAGCCAGTACCTGGGCTCGGCACTTGGTGCACCTGGGTGGTTTTGCAGGTCTGCCACACAGTGCATTGCACAGCCTGCTGTCCGTCACTGAGGGACTGAGTGGGCCGTACAGTACAGTCAGGCAATGTGGAGTTGGGTACAGCTGGCTGCTCTTGGGCGTGGGACCCAGGCAGGCTTTTACCCGGCTTTTACCCCAGATCTCGGGCTCTGCAAGCGAGTTAGGCTTGTTGCTGAGGCTGTGGTGCTAGTATTCCTGCCTCTGCTGTCTCTGTTCTCAGGCAACAAGGTCTGTGTCAGTGGCATTGTGGGTAGGCTCCTCCAGGGAGGAGGGAGCCATGAAGAAGGAAAGTGCCCCTCTCTGTTCCCAGAGAAGTCCGCATCTGACCTGAGTCAAAGAGTTCTCTGCTCCTGTGCTGTCCCCCCTCCCTCAGGAAGCCACAATATCGATTTTCTGCCTTCAGATGCCCCTCCAACTCACCAGTTTCCGGCTTTCAAATCCTGTGGCTCTCAGAAATGATGGGCGCTGATCGCCGCCATCTTGCCCCTCCAATAATTTATTTTCAATCAAAGAAAAAAAAAAGTAGTCTTGTATCATCCTAAACTGATTTAATATCTTGATAGCTGTATTTCTCATTGAATGTTTATTCTAATGGACAATTTACAATAAATCACCTATTGTTCTCTGAGGGTTCCCTTAGGTCATTCAAGAATGTGCAATGTCTGCAATACAAATGTGGTAAGTGACTTCTAAATAAAACTTTGAGTTTGGGAGTCCGATAAAGTGAGAAGTTTTAAAAAAGTTCGATTTGACTTAGATTTTCAGAAAAAAAAAAATCAGACTCCAGTAACATAAACAGTGAGCGTTGCTAACCAGGAAGTGGAATGTGGCTTATCGAAAGTACAACCAAAATGATCAAATGAGTAAACTACCAAGGGGCACGAGTGGATTGACCTACACTCCTAGGTCGCTGGCCACTTGTGATGAGATGAAGAAATTCTCTGTGCATCCATATTAAATTAGGGAAAAGGTGTTTTCCCTAGAGCTGTATCTCCATCTACAGGAATCAGATTCAGTACTGCTTAGAACGAAACCTTGTCATGGTGCTGTTTTGTTTTATGTATATTACATAGAACATTTGTTTTCAAGGTTATTTTGCATCATACCTACTCTACTCCTATTTAGTCTCAGTTATGCAGTATACATAGCGAACAGCTAGGGCTTTAGGATGCAGAAGCCTTGGAATAAAGCTCTGAAGAAATGGGACTCAAAGGCACATAACTCACAGGAATAGATTAGGCCAAGACACAATGCCAGGTGACAGGGCTCAAAGGACATTCTTTAGTTCTTTGCTTATTCACATGCATGCAAGTCAAGGTTGGTTTCTAAGTACTAAACTCAATCTCCCACCCTTTTTGCACAATCTTTCTTTAACATGCTGCTGTCTCATGTAAGTAGCATATAGTCACTGATAGAACTGGTTAGGTATGACAAGTATGGCTGCAGACTAAATAGCATTGTATCTAAAAGCACATCAGACCAATGTTTTGGGGTTTTGTTTTGTTTTTCAGCCCTATTCCACTTCATCATAAAATTTCTTAGAAGAGAACCTACAAAGTTTTCCTTTCTGCAACTCTGGTGGTTTTTGTTTGTTTGTTTGAGTTTTGATATGCAGTCATTTGTATTCTCTACTTGGTTTATAGACGTTTTCCAAAATCCATATTAAACTACTAAACACATCTGCCTTGTTATAGAACAGACTCTGTATGTCTGTTTTGTGTGTTTGTTCCATGAAATAATCAGTGAGTAGCACAGAAGACACAGCCCATTCCATCTTGGACTTGCGTCTGGATGTAAAACAGCAGACACAAGTGATGGCCATTCTCAAAGATGGAGTTAATTTGCATTAGTTTTTCTTAGATTAAAAAAAAATAACTGTTTGTTCAACTTCTTATCTAGTTCTGTCTACTCTGTTAGCTTCCATAACATATTCTGTCCAACACTCCCCTCCCAAGAGGAAACACTAAGAAACTAAATGCTGATTTTTACTAAAAAAGATTCTGGAAGCTACCTTGAGTTTTATAATAGTTCAGCTACAAAACATAGGCTTTTACACCTGGAATACAGAGGGAAAGCAAACATATTAATCAAGGTGGCTTAGTAACATTTGGAAACTATTCCTAGAAAGATGTGCACAGACCTTGCTCATTATAACCCCTCATTATTTATTGCACCATCCCAGGCTGACTATTCCTCATGTTGGAATCAATGTTGGGAAAAATACAACTTCCCAAATGCTACTGACTTGTCTGTTCTACTCAGTATCATGTGGCTTTACAGGTCACACTATTCATCCCATTACACTATGACTCATTCATGCTTCCTACTTAAGCTTTGCCAATACCCATCATATACTTTTACCTTCAGCTCCAAATCCATGGGCTTTTTCTGAATCTGAACAACTGAGTTCCTTCATAGCCAAAGAGCTTACTGTTTTGCCATCAGTCTCCACCATCAAAACTTGCCATGCAAATTTGAAGGAGGAATTGATATGCCGATGCTTCAGTATGTAGGATATGTAAAGGCACTGTAGTATATTATTTTCTGCTGTAATTAGGGTCCATGTGTTCACAATTATGCCTTGGACTTTGCTAATTTTTGAGCCTATATTGAATCTCAAATAGGTGTTTAACACTGTACCTCTATGTTAGAGTGGAAGGAAGAAAAATGCACTTGCAGAGACATTATTCTGTTAAAGTGGGCTGTTAGGAGTTCCCACATAAAATATTTGTTCTCAATATATATCCAGCATGATATACTAAGAAGGGTTAAGCGAGTATAGGCTTCTATGCAGACCAAAGCTTGGGCATCTTCTTAGTAGTGCATTTCAAAAGATTAGTACAAAGACGTCCTTATTCCTCTTGTTTTAAGAACAATTAAAGTAACATGAGAGATGAGTGAAAGTTATCCATATTGAAATTATCCTAGTCCAACTATGGGTGTACACGTCTAAAATCCAAAGTAAGCCTATGGATAATTCAGAGGTTCAAATTCATGTCTACTACTTGCTAATGTTGCTTTTTTCAACTCTAAATGTCCATTATATATAGTTACAGTGATGAAACCAGTACTGTTTCACTCACCCATAGTTGTGAGTAGTAAATAATTGAGGTAATTAATAATGTTCAGCATCTAGTACACAATTATGAATGGCAGACATTGTTAAGAAACATTTTCTTCAGTGGTATTAACTTATAAGTTTCCCATTCTCCTGTAATACTTCTTTACTCATTCTCTAGCTATATTGTTTCATCAAGAGAGACTCATATGGAAACATTTCTTTGATCTGTAACTGGTACACTATAGTAGTGAACAGATGTTTGTTTCCAGGAAAATTGTACAAACATTCTGAGTTCCTTCCTCTGTATTGTCCACTCTGCCTGCTCATAGGGCTCTGTGTGTGTGTATGTGTGTGTGTGCTCACATTTATGTGATTTCTCATGTGCGTTCCACAGATATCCTTTAGGAGCATCACCTTACTTTGTAAAACAGGGTCTTGCATTGTCCGGGAGCTATGATGGCTTGCCAACAGGGATCACCTGTTAGTATCTTCCCAGAGTAGTATTACATGCACAGTACCACACTCACATTTTTACATGGATTTGGGGAATAAAACTTTAATGCCAGCACTTTACTGCCAGAAATATCTCCTCTCCCTCTCTCTTAGTATCTCCAAGGGGCTTTGTTGTGTTTCTCCAAATTCTGTGGAAGATAGCCTTAGTCTGAAATTGAAAGCAGGCTCCAACTGAGGCGTTTTTCTCTATTGTATTCACAGCCTTTGGTAATATGTTCTCAACTCTAGAATGAAGGAGAAAAGGCGGTCTGAAGATAAGGCCCTAAAAAGAAGATAACAGGAAGAACAGTTGGAGAGTATATTGTCTGGGACACAATCATAAGAACTATTATTTACATCAGTAGAATTCTTGATTCTAAAACTTCATCTGCAGCACCTAAAATCCAATGGTTTCATGAACTACACAGTTGCATTTTAGTAAATACCCACTGACATTCAAATAAGCATAAATGAGATAACTTTATTGCAATGTAAACAGAATTCAATGCTACTACTATGTCACCATCTGAAATATTATGTTTCAAGCCTACTACATTTTCCAAGATCAATCCCATTTCCTAACTCTTTCTCTTTGATACTTAATCATTTGGTGGACATATTTCAGTCTTAAACTCTAAATTGTGCTTTTTGTCTTTATTAATTCAATCTTCAAGTCAACATAATTTGGTGAAGACCAGTATTGTGCCAAAGATATCAAACTAAACAAAACTAAATTCTTGTATTTAAAATCCTCACATTATTTTTCTGAAGACATCTATAACATTAACATGATTAGGTTGATGTGCTCTAAGAAATCTGCTTTGTAGGGGAAGGTGTGCCCTTCTGTTTTTATACAGAAGTTAGTTGTATATCATTCTGTCTCTTTCCCAATGGTTCAAGCAAACAGAGGCACAGAGAATATCATTTTGAAACCAACACTAGTATTAAATATATAGTACACTGTGTTCAGAGTAGTACCATACTTAGACATATAATGGGAACAATGGGTACAACTACTACATAAAGATTCATAAGCAAATGATAATTCATAAAATTTGTAAGCAAATTAGACAGTGTTCTTGTAAATAAGTTGGGAAATTTTTCTTTTACACTTTAAGAGTTCATGTTTGCTGATTATATCTATCTATCTATCTATCTATCTATCTATCTATCTATCTATCTATCTATCTATCTATCTATCACATCTGGCTACAGTTTCCCCTATCTCCTTCCAGTTTCTTATCCACTACTTCCCTCCTCCATCCGTTTTTCCTCCTTTTCTCTTCATAGAAGAGCCAGCCTCCCATAAATATCAACCAGCCATGGCATATCATTTATAATTGAATATATGTATCATGCTTGTCTTTCTGGGTTTGTGTTACCTCACTTAGGCTTATCCTTTCTATTTTCATTTTTTGCTTGCAAATTTCATGATGTCATTGTTTTTAACAGCCGAGTAATAAACACTCCATTGTGTAAATGTACAATATTTTATTTATTCTTTCTTTGGTTGAGGGACAGCTAGGTTGTTTCCAGTTTCTAGCTATTATGAATAAAGCTGTTGTGAAGATAGTTGAGCGAGTGTCCTTGTGGGATGGTGAAACATCCTTTGGTTGTTGAGGAATGATATAGCTAGGTCTTGAGGCAACACTGTTCTAAATTTTCTTTAAAAAACACTAAATTGATTTCCAAAGTGGCTATATAGATTTGCACTTCCACCAGCATTTGAGAAATATTCCCCTTGTTCTACATTCTCATCAGCATGCACTGTCATCTGTGTTTTTGGTCTTAGTCAGCCTGATAGGTTTAAGATGAAATCTCAGAGTCATTTTGATTTGCATTTCTCTGATGCCCAGGGATGTTGAACATTTTCTTTAAGTGCTTCTCAGACTTTTGATATTCTTCTGTTGAGACTTCACTGTTTATATCTATATTCCATTTTTAAATTGGATTATTTGTGGGTTTGATGTCTAGTTTTTTAAGTTCTTTATATATTTTGGATATCAGCCTTCTGTCAGATGTGGGGTTGAGAAATATCTTTTCCCATCCTGTAGGCTCTAATTTTCTCTTTTTCAAAGTGTCCTTTTGGCAACAAGTCTTTAAGAACGCAGGTATAGCTAAGGGAGTAAGGCTGGATATAGAAAATCCCTGAACTAAAATACAATTACAATGGATGTCATATTTATTCCACAGTGAGCAATGGAGGTAAACTAGATTATCAGAGTTGTAGCACTGCTTGGAAATTGAAGGTCTCACAATTTAGGCAAAACAGGTTCTACCAACTGAAAAAGTTTAGACAAGTGATTATCTATTATTTGTGAATGGAATTCATCAGCAGTAGTGGAGAGTAAGTGCCTATGAACTGAATGAACAGCTGATGATCACACCACAGCTTCCATCACAGTACCTGTCACACAAAACATACTTGTACCTAAATGCTCACTGCTTCAAAGTTTTGTTTCCCGTATAGGCACGTATCAATGGGAGACATACTTTTGTTTTCTGAACTTTAGCACTGTGATCACTTGACATTTGTTATTGTCTCTTGCTAGTTAGTAGACAAGGCTCTCCTACCCATATTCCTCAGCAATTGAACTTTTAAGTAAACCGTGAATTCAAGGAAATCAATCATGATCAAGGAATTCACAGTTGGCTGGCAACTGTAATGGCAACTATTAAGGGGCAGTGACATTACATTCTAATGAGCCTGGAGTTCCTTGGAATTAGGCCCAAGTTAGAGGCAGTAATGACTCTTTCCAAAAACCTAAATCAAAGAGAATGTTTTCTTCAGTAAAAATCGGTTTAATCAAAACAAAGCGAGATACAAAAGAAGTTAATGAAACACACACACATACAACGTACATAAATACACGCCAAACTTGCTTTCTTAACTGATTTTACTCAAAAGTATCTAGACAGTCCGTTGTAAGGTAATCCTATGTCACTGAGTAAATGTGAAACATGTTTTGAGCACATCCAAGTGTAAGTTGCATGTTTGAAAAAAACAGTGACTTGTCATTTTCCCATAGTCTGTCCACTGACTGCAATCTCAACTGCATCCGAGCAAATATTCTGGTAGCTGTGTTGCTTTTCCAAAGCTGAAGTTCCAGTGATCTACCTGGAGAACAATCCCTCTAAACGTGGAAAATGTAGCAAAAGAAGGAGAAAGTGGGGTGTTGGTTTTTACTGGATTGCAAATGTCAAAAAGAAAGAGTCTGTGAGGAATATCAAGAAGTCATTTAGCATATATTTAGAGTGAAAATATGAGGCTGTCTCCATTTCTACCCCTGCTCCAGCCTTTCCCTTTATAAATTATGGATATGTTGCTCTGATATTACCTTTGAAGGTAAGATGATTGCTACACAACAGGCTTGTTAAATCTATGACCAACCCTCACTAATGCTTTAACCCTTTAACACAGGTCCTCATGTGGTGCTCATTTCCAACCATCAAAAATATTTTGTTGATAGTTCATAACTGTCATTTTGCTATTGTTATGAATTGTAATGTAAATATCGGATATGTAGAGTATCTGATATGTGAATCCCAAAGCGTTTTTGAACCACAGGTTATGAGCCAATGATCTATGAGTTGCCTCTTGTCTTCTCATAGGGCTTTTGCAAAAATAAATGCAAATTAGACCCAGCAATTATTCCTCCTTTCCCTCTATCCCCATCTCGGTCAACACACACACACACACACATATGCAAACACAGGGTTTTCATATCTTCTTCAAAAATATTTAGGAAACCATGTAATCCTACGGTAATTAACAGATTGATGAGACTAATTTAAAGAGTGTTGTTTGGCATGAATTTACAGGGTGATAAAGACAAAACTTTCTACATCTGGAGCTAGCCTGCTCCAATCAATCAGTTTTTTTTTTAATCTGGAGTCTCTATCAATTAAGACAGGACAGCTCCAACCTGAAAAACATGTATTTCGTCTCGCAAGGATAACTCTCATTGAAAGAGTTATCATCAAACAATCTGGCAAAGGCTCTTCATAGAGATGAAACGTGGCACAGTACTTAAGGATTGTCCTTATGTTGTCAGGAAACTAACGACACAGTTACAGCTGGGACTTTTTGATGTGAAGCAAGAAAAATGCTCTTGTTTGGTTTTTTTTTTTCTTTTAAATGAGGGTTAAAATACTACTTACCTTACAAGTTTGATATATCTGCTACAGATAATATTAAATAAAAACAAATGGTTCTGGTAGGAATCCCAAAGTGAAGCAGTCGCCTAACAACACCACAGTAAGGCAGTGAATCCTAAGTGCTGGTTGCCCTAAAATTTCCTGGAAAGTCCCAGAATACTTCCAAAATTAGGCCATTTCTTAAACAAAGTTATAATGTTTTACATGAAATTAGTGAAAACATTTTACAGGATGTTGTAAATTACTAAAGACTTAAAAGCATTTCCAAAATCATATTTGCTTATACCTGTTTAGATGCTCACTTAGGAGAATAGGTTTCATTCCATTTTTCCTATCGCTAAGGTTTCTAATCCTCAAATAAGCGCATTATAACTTCCTTCACTTTCCCTAACAGAAGCAATGTGTGTGTGTGATGGCTATTGATGAGTGATGTACCATGTAAGGTCATACAAGTGAAGTGGCTTGTTTTACTTTGGGATAAAGCATGCCTACAAACTGGGCTAGGAAAGATTATAGGACTCTCACTTATTCCCACTAAATACTTTCGTACAAAACCATAAAATGTCAAAACCCCTTATGAAAGAAGCAAACTATGTCTTTGTTTTCTTCTGAAATGGCTTCTTAGGGGCTTAGATCCATCAAAAGCAGGCCCCTGGGCCGTGCTTCCTTGCAGGAAAGCTTTGAAGGTATTGTTTGCAGTGGCTCTAAATGTGCCCTAGCTTTGCTGGCTGTCCAGACTAGTTTTAATCACTTACTAAATGGAATCATTTGTAATGCCAAGAAAAAGACCGACATGTGCAGATTAATATTTTCTCTAGAACCCTTATAGCTATCACAGGGAAATCATAAAACACCTCATATCTTAATGCATCAGTACATCTGCCTGAATTCTCAGGCCGGAGAATTAAAAGACAATAGTACAAAAACACTCCTAATTAGAGTCTCTGAATATAAAGGCAAATAATTTTACATACGGTGCAGAATGATATATTTTGCATTCACCAGGGAGAAACAATATTTATCCTTCCCTTCAGGAATGGATGTGGAGCATGGAGCTTTGATTTTTACTGAGGGGCAGAACATATAAGGAGATCCAATCAGATAGCCTTTGGCTTTATATGGAATAGAAAAGCAGTTTTAAAGACTGCAGATCAAGACTTTCTGTGCTCTTGGGTTAGCATATTCCACATTGTAAAATAGGTTGTATCGTTAGGTGCTCTGTGCAGATTCAGTGCAACCCATTCATATTCACACAGTAACACATACACACACATACACACACACACACACAGAGCACACCCCCAGCACTCACCACCATACCTCTCACACTCTAACCACCCCTCACAACTCATAGCCCACACCCCACATATACCACACTCACATCCCTCTTGCATTGGCAAAGACAACTAAAGCACAGGAGAAGCAAAAGTAAAGAAATGAGATTTTATTAAGATAAAAACATTCTCCTCCCCCCCACCACAAACAAGGCAAAAAACAGAAAGGAGAGAAAAGTCTATGGATTAGACAAAAATATTGGGAAACTATAGGTCTGGGATAGTTCTAATATCTAAAATATTCAAGGAGCTTAGATTGATAGTGAAGAAACTACAAATCAAAGAAACAGGTAGGGAAGTGAACAGACATTTCTACCTCCAAAATACTGCAGATGGTTTTAACAAATGGAACAGGGAGATGAACAGATGCCCAACATTGCTAATCATTTGAAAGATATACATTAAAACAATTGGTTCACACCTATTAGAATGTACTTTCATCTAAGAGGTGAAGCAAAAAGTGTTGTTGAGGTTGAGAACAAACAGAAGCTATTCTACGCTGTGAGTGGGAATACAGATTAATGCATCCTCAAGAAGGACAATATGGAGATGCCTTAAAAAATAGAAATTGGAGTGTTTATATGATCCCAGAATCCCACTGACGCTACATTCAAAAGAACTTGAGCTGTCATATTGACCAGATATATGTACTGCTATGTTTATAACAGACAAAATATGGGCAACAATACACGTGGCCATCTGTGAATAAATGGATATTTTAAAATGTGGTGTGTAGGCACAACGGGAAAGATGAATCTCTTCAAAGGAAGAAATTACTTCATGTATGATGACCTGGATGAACAAAGGGTATAACACTTCACAGTAACGATAAGCATTGGTGATCTATGTCACAGAACAGAAACTATAAAGCAGCACTACTTCATCCCCATGTTCTCACTACAAAGCAACCCATACACATGTGAAATAACAGGTATGCTCAGCAGCCTAATTTAAGCAAAAAATAACATTACTCCATAGATGTATCAACTACTGCCAATTAAAAACTACATTTAAATACCAGTAGCCAGAAAAGAAACCTCAATGACTGTCAGTTGAATGTTTAGATAAAATAGTACAAATGGGGTGTGTTCCAAGTCATTTTTCATATAGCAGTCAATCTGAGCAGTAGAGAGAGAAGAGAAAGTTATTTTATATAAATATGTGTGGATATGTTCATCTCTCACATCTTATTCTTTCTCATTAGTAAAATGTGCCTGACATCAAATAATACATTTGACAGAAAGTGAACATATACAAACTATATTAAATACATATATTAAATTATAATTCATAAGCACATTCAAAAATATTAAGTCTGGGCAAAAAATTAGTTTGCTTTTGCATAACTCATATTTCTCATTTCCTGCTTTTCTATGATATTCATGGATTTTTCTTTTCCTTAATCAACTGTACATTTTTGGATACATTTTAACTATTTATATAAATCATAAACAATTGATATCTTCCTCAGTTGTTTACCTCATTTAAAATTTCTATTCATTGAATATGAATTCAGAATCTATTTTATTTTAATAGTTTTACCTGCTCTTCAAATTTTCTCCAAAACTTACTGTTTACTATTCCAAACTAAGTGTAATTTATATTTTGCAAATGCTTTTGCACATTGACAAATGAAGGAAATTTATTCAAGTAAGTAATTTGTATATAAAAATATGGTTCATGGAGTCAAGTAAAAAAATATCAATGAACCATTTGCTAAAGCTATTAAGCATGTAAGATGTTTCTCCTTAATAATAAATCAGTAATTATTTAATTAATATTTAGTTAATTAATTATTAATTAGTCAAAGTATTTAATTAGTCAACATAATTTTATAAATAAAAGTAGAATCTAGTATGAGTTCTTAGGAATGTTCTTCAAAGGTTATGCTTACTGGCCTGGGAAATAAATTAGCAAATAAAGGCTCTTGCCAACATTCTTACAAACTGATGGAAGAAGAGAAGCTACTCCTGTAACATATCCTCTTACTTCCAGAGAGATGGTATGGCATGCACATGACAACACAGACACTCACACACACACAATGTGTAAAACTCTTAATTAAATTTTGTTTCATTTGTTCATTATGTACACTGTTCAAGGAATTCAGAAGCATGTAATGGTAACTGGGATTATATCATTGTTCTGTTAAGCGATCTCACTTTCTGACCATAAAGATGAGTCTTTATCAATTGTTTTATGATACCATTTAGCAGAAGGACTTGGAGAGTGAAAAATGGCAATAATGAGTATTGCTAAACTAGAGTCAAGGAACTACAAGATGCTACCAATAGAGGTGAGAACTTAAAACGTTTGGATAATGGGCCTAATAAAGATAACACGGTGATTCCCTGAGACCCAGGACTACAGGTGGGTCCATCTAGCACTGGTCTCATGAGAGGCCAGCTTCTGAGAGCTATGCAAATATTGTCTGGAAACAAAATATTCTTAGCAGGGTAAATATTCCATAGCCACACACTTTAACTATGAGAATTTCTTGTAAGAAAATTGAGTACAATATCTATAACCAATCTATAACTAAGCTCAGTCAATTTTGTTCTGCCTTATTAAGCTTTTTCTTTTGCCCATTAAAGCCTCTTTCTTTATTTGCTTTTTTGCATGCTGAAATATATAAATGCCTAGTAATATTTCTGACTAGAAAGATCTAGAGATAGGATGCATTACTAAAGACATTTTAACCACTCCCTGCGGGGGAGCAGCTTAATGAAGAAGGCCTTTAAGTCTCATATGAAATCACTTATACAAAGTAGTGGATGCAACTCATCTCTGTAATCAGATTGTATAGACCAAATCCCATTTTCATTGTATATCCATTGAATGTGTTTCCCAAAATGCACACATGCCATTTATTTCTCCATGTTTAAAATAGATTGCTAAAAGTATCTGTTACAAAAAAAATAGTCAAAGTTTTAAAGTAAACTGATGACAATAAAGTAGTTAGTGAAACATCTCCCAGATATTTTTATCTGTTTGTGCTTTTTTGTCCTCAAATATTAATTTTCAATCAATATTTTATGTAAACACTTGTCCTCTTAAGAAAAACCTGTCTCCACCATTTCTTGAACTTGAATTCTGCTGAAGTTTCAGCCTCAAGTCTAGCATTCTGTAATTCATGCAACCTTATTTCTCTTTGCTAAGTAAATTAAAAACTCACATAACAAACAAAAAAGTACAATAACAACAAAGCCCTTGAGACTCTGAGGTATTCAAAGAACTGCATTCATTGATTTACCTGTCTGTCTATTGCAATAAAGTGCAAGGATTTTACAGGCCGGGTTATAATTTATTTTCTGTTGCTTCTTCAGGGCCAAAGCCATTGATCAGACATGTTCCATGTTTTTATATGCTTTCCATGCTCAATAGCCATTTATTTATCTGAACGCGTTCATAATGGAGTTATTTATTTGTACAATAAAGCAAGGTAGCACAAGAGAAATGTTCAGCAGTTAGGAGAGTGGTTCAAAACATGAGAAAAACACACCTACTGAACAAGCTGGTGTCGTCATTAAATTGTTTTTAACCCTATGTAATAACAACCAAAGTGTGATTGATATATAAATATTTTTGGAAATTATCTGTAGTGGGTCTGAGGAATAATCTTATTGGATGAACAATTTTAACATGTCTGTGGAAGTGACCAAGTTTCAAATGGGACAAATGTTATTGCTCATAGAAAAAAAATCAGAATCAAACATAACCGTCTAAAATTGTCATTGAATACTAGGATGTGAATAATGTACTGTTCTTCATTTCTATATTCTATTAGGCATATATATAAAGCTTAATAGACATTCAAAAAGTTCACTACATGTTATTTCACATTCATAACATGTAATTTCAGTTTTAATCTAAGACCCTTTTAATGCATGCTAGCTGATGGGAATGACTGCCTAATTTTTGAAGTTGCTGGATAAAAAACAAACAAATAAACACCCCTTATACTCAGAGGGGATGAGGAGAGTAATGCTTTCTACAGAAACAGCCATCCTATATTACACTATCATTCCAAGGGAGTCACAAGTCATTTCCCCCCTTCATTTCTTCTAAGAATACAACAAATAAAGTCATAAATGGAGGATATGCTTTCAAGCTTTGGGTAGAGCTACATAATTTGATATATTAATTCACAGGGACTTTCTCGGAGTTTTTTTTTCTCCCGCTGTTGTAAAGAGTCTAGAGATTTGGGCTTCAGAGAGGTACATATAGGGTACAAACATTTCAGAACAAATTATTAGGATTAGAATATACAGTGCTAAATCATAATATTAAAAGCAATACCTATATTACCATGAATCAGAATGGTTCAGGTCTATGTGTGCCTGACTATCATGCCAATAGATAACTTGTGTTTAGCAACAAAAAGCAAAACCTGTAAGTATTGCGTGAGATAATATTAAATGTACACCTGCAATGGGAGAAATCCTGAACAGTAAAATTGCATGCAGTCATCAACATAACAATAATAATGTGATTCAGTATTGAATCACATGCTAGATGCTACCTAGTTTCTGCTTTTATGGATATTTAAAAACCCTTCACTTTAGGAAGGCCACAGCATTCAAATGTGCATTACAGAGACGGGGACACTAAGATGGGACCTATATAGATTTATACATATTCTTATGGCAAAACAAGCAAAACAACAAACAACCGACACATGAACTAAGTCAGTGAGGATCTGAAACCTTCATTCTACGTCATCTCTCTAGCTCTAGACAAGATTTATTTCTACCGATAGTCCATGAACATCATTCTGCTGTCTAAGGAGCAGCTGCTGAAAAGCATTCTTTAATTTGCTGACAATTTCTTTGCATATTTTAATGGCAGATGCACAACAGAAATGAAAGAGCTTTGTCATCAGACATCTGCAAGCTTAAACATCTATCATCGGGCCACACGAGTTGTTAAATTAGTAAAGAGCTTTGCAAAGCCCAGCTTGGGATATTTTTCCTTTATGCTTATATTTAATAGAGACAAAATATATTAGTATTTTATGAAATAAATTTTATGACAGATATTTAAGATAATGAGAGCACACATAAGACATTCAACAAAATTAAGACTTTTTTTACTTTAGACATTTTAAATAATTAATCTACATTGTTTTAGAAAACATACAAAATAATAAATGCCTTGCAAGTTTAAAGTATTTTAGAGTAATACTTAGTATGTGAAAATATTAATTTTTTAGAAATAAGCCAAGGAGCTTAGAACAATTAAAAGTAAATATACAATTAGAAAAGAGAAGAACTTGACCTTTTGTTTTAGATTATCAGAATACATGACACTGCCTGTGAAATCAACTATTAAAAATACCCTCCTGAGTTCACTCAGTTTTAACATCTATGCACAGAATAAAGACCTAGATCTAGAGCTTCCTGTCCCTGATGCTGCAAATAAATTCTTTGGAAGTTCTTTCCTCTTGTCTTTTCCACGTCACTGCCACATTCATGCAACAGTGACTTGGAACATGGGATGACTGTCCAAAGTGTGGTTAAAACCCCCAAAGGAGTCTCCATATGAAACTGAGAAGAATTGAATGAATCTGTTGCTTGTAACTCATGAGCTCCCTGGAGAGATGGTTAGATGACCCAATACAGCTTGCTCATTTGCAGTTTCTATGATGCCTAAACAAAAACAAAACATTCTCTCAAGTGAAATGTAAGAAACGTTGTTTTCTGAGAAACACTTTCACGTGTTCCTTTCCCTCACAGTCCCTCTTCAGTGACCCTGCCCATATTTTCAGCAGCATGGATGACACATTTCTCTTCCTATTGTCAAAATATTTAAACGTGTAGTAGACATAAGAGCTGGTTTGGAAATGATTTAAAATTTCAAAACTTTCTTTAATAATGTAAGAGATGTCTTAAATATCGGACTTGCCCTTTAAAAAAAAATAATGTAAGAGACTATGTGCCTTTTCCTCTGTCTCTGTTTCTGTCTCTTTATTCTCACATCATATTTATCTGACAGAACAGTTGGGGTAATGATAAAGAATCGAACCATGAGTTGCCAATGGGTTGAAGGACTTTGGCTTATGAGATCATCTGAGCTCCATAAAGTGTGAAATGACTGGGAAGAATCTCACAGAACTTCTACTCTTGAACTTTAAAAGTTGAGAAACTTAAGTCCAGAGAGATGTCTTGACCCCTGAGCTCATTCTGCAGGATTTGGCCCAACATCTCCTCATTTTAAAAGCTGCCTCTGCCCTCTTGTTAGGAGAGTTCACCATGCCTTTGCCTGGTCCACCCTGCGACAAATACGTACTTCTAAAGTTACCAGTGTGTGTGTGTGTGTGTGTGTGTGTGTGTGTGTGTGTGTGTGTGTGTGTGTATGTGTGTGTGTGTGTGTGTGTGTGTGTGGTGTACACTTCTCATTTCTGTTACTGTGAGTCCATAGGCTATCCCTACACAGACTTTCAGTTCTCTAGCATTTTAATTAAACAAATTTTTCTTTTTTAAGATTTATTTATTATTTATACAACATCTGTCTGCACAAAAGATCTTACTATAGATGGTTATGAGCCACCATGTGGTTTCCGGGAATTGAACTCAGGACATTTGGAAGAACAGTGAGTGTTCTTAACCTCTGAGCCATCTCTCCAGCCCACCCTTGGACTTGTGAAATGAGTTCTGTAGTTGTGTAGTGGTAAGTAGTAAGAAATATGTCTACACTTTGGTATACAGGAGGGCTTCAGATTTGGGGGGTGGTTATAAGCCAATCAGAAACATTAAAATCCAGATTCATAATTTCTCTTGTAGAATCCATTCATTCTTTTTTTATTTAAGTAATTTATTTATTTTTATATTAATTACAGGTTCTGTACTTTGTATCCCAACCATAGCCCCCTCTCTAATTCCATCCTAGTCTCCCCATCCCTCCCTCATCTTCTCCCTGCCCCCCTCCAAGTCAACTGATAGAAGAGAACCTCCCCCCCACTTCCATCTGGCCCTAGCTTATCATGTCTCCTCAGGGCTGGCTGCAAAGTCCTCTTCTGGGATCTAGCTAGGCTGCTCCTCCCTCAGAGGGTGGGGGGTTGTCAAAGAGGCAGCCATTGAGTTCATGACAGAAATATTCCCTGTTCCCCTTACTAGGATACCCAGTTGGATACTGAGCTACCATGGGCCACATCTGAGCAGGGGTTATAGTTTATATCCAAATATTGTCCTTGGTTGGAGAAACAGTCTCATAAAAGACCCCTATGCCATGATCTATTTGGTCTTTGTGGAGCTCTTGTCCTCACCAAGTCTTACTAACTCCCCCTTCTTTCATATGATTCCCTGCACTCTGCCAAAGGCTTGGTGGTGAGTCTTAATATCTGCTTTGCTACATTGCTAGTTAGAGTCTTTCAAAGGCCTTCAGTGGTAGGCTCCTGTCCTGTTGCTTGTTTTCTCCTCCATTCAATGTCCATCCCATTTGTCCATCTAAGCAAGGATTGATCATCCCACCCTGGGTCCTCCGTCTTGTATATCTTCCCTAGGTGTATAGATTTCAGCATGTCCATCCTATCCTATAGGTCTATATAAGTGAGTATATACCAAGTGTTTCCCTCTGCTTTTGGGATACCTCACTCAGGATGATCATTTCCAGGTCCCACCAATTGCCTTCGAATTTCATGATTTCTTCGTTTTTAATTGCTGAGTAGTATTCCATTGTGTAAAAGTACCACAATTTCTGTATCCATTCCTCAACTGAGGGACATCTGGGTTGTTTCCAGGCTCTTACGAATAAAGCTGCTAAGAACATGGCTGAGCAAATGTCCTTGTTGTGTACTTGAACATCTTTTGGATATATGCCTAAGAGTGGTATAGCTGGATCTTGAGGAATCACTATTTCTAATTGTCTAAGAAAGCACAAAATTGATTTCCAGAGTGGTTGTATAAGTTTGCATTCCCACCAACAATGGAGGAGGGTTCCACTTTCTCCACAACCTCTCCAGCATGTGTTCTCACATGAGTTTTTGATCTCAGCCATTCTGAGAGGTGTAAGGTGAAATCTCAGGGTTGTTTTGATTAGCATCTTCCTGATGACTAAGGAAGTTGAGCATTTAAGTGTTTTTCTGCCATTCTGCAATCTTCTACAGAGAGTTCTCTTTTTAGCTCCATATCCCATTTTTTTAATTGGATTACTTGATTTGTTGCT
The DNA here is from genome assembly GCA_028658305.1 of Pachyuromys duprasi. NCBI lineage: Eukaryota > Metazoa > Chordata > Mammalia > Rodentia > Muridae > Pachyuromys > Pachyuromys duprasi. The sequence goes on from CM053752.1 coordinate 41,103,369, forward strand.
TTTTAATTTCTTGAGTTTCTTATTTTTTTTATTTTTTAAATGTGATTTATTTATTTTTATATCAATCACAGGTTAGGTACTTTGCATCCCAGGCATAGCCCCCTCCTTCATTCCCTCCCACTCTCCCCATCCCTCCCTCATCTCCTCCCCTTCCATCTGACCCCAGTTCATCTTGTCTCCTCAGCGCTGGCTGCAATGTCCTCCCCTGGGATCTAGCCAGGCTGTTACTCCCTGGCATGTATGGGGAAGGGTCAAAGAGCCAGCCATCGAGTTCATGACTGAAACAGTCCCTGTCCCCCTACTAGGGTCTTCAGTTGGACACCGAGCTACCATGGGCCACATCTGAGCAGGGGTTCTAGGCCATATCCATACATGGTCCTTGGTTGGAGAAACTGTCTCCTATAAGACCGCTGTGCCCTGCTCAATTTGGTCTTTGTGGAGCTCTTGTCCTCACTAAGTCTTACTAACTTCCTCTCTTTTTATTATTATTTCTTGCCCTCTGCCGAAGGCTTGGTTGTGAGTCTTAATATCTGCTTTGATACATTGCTATATTGATTCTTTCAGAGGCCCTCTTTGGTATGCTCCTGTCCTATTGCTTGTTTTCTCCTACATTCAATGTCCATCCCATTTGTTCATCTAAACGAGCATTGATCATACCAACCTGGGTCCTCCTTCTTGTTTATCTTCCCTAGGTGTATAGATTTCAGCATGACCTTCTATCCTATAGGTCTATATAAGTGAGTATATACCATGTTTCTTTCTGCTTTTGGGATACCTCACTTAGGATGATCATTCCCACCATTTGCCTTCAAATT
>CM053752.1:41104683-41116451 GCA_028658305.1 Pachyuromys duprasi
ATATGCCTAAGAGTGATATAGCTGGGTCTTGAGGAATCACTATTCCTAATTGTCTAAGAAAGCGCCAAATTGATTTCCAGAGTGGTTGTACAAGTTTGCATTCCCTCCAACAATGGAGGAGAGTTCTGCTTTCTCCATAACCTCTCCAGCATGCGTTGTCACTAGAGTTTTTGATCTTAGCCATTCTGGTGGGTGTAAGGTGAAATCTCAGGGTCGTTTTGATTTGCATGTCCCTGATGGCTAAGGAATTTGAGCATTTCTTTAAGTGTTTTTCTGCCATTCTATAAGACCTCAACATAAAACCAGACTCACTAAACCGTTTAGAAGAAAAAGTGGGGAAGACCCTAGAACTCATTGGCACAGGAAACTACTTCCAGAATAGAACACCAACAGCACAGGCTCTAAGATCAACAATCAATAAATGGGACCTCATGAAACTGAAAAGCTTCTGTAAAGCAAAAGATACTGTCATCAAAACAAAACGACAGCCTACAGACTGGGAAAGGATCTTTACCAATCCTACTTCTGACAGAGGGCTAATATCCAGTATATATAAAGAACTCAAGAAGTTAAAAAGCAAGAAATCAAGTAATCCATTTAAAAATGGGGCATGGAGCCAAAAAGAGAACTGACTCTTGTATCCTTGATCTCCATGAATGGGTGTTGGATTTTGTCAAATACTTTTTCAGCATCTAAGGAGATGATCATGTGGTTCTTCTCCTTCAGTTTGTTTATATGGTGGATTACATTGATGGATTTCCATCACCCTTTCATGCCTGGGATGAAGCCTACTTGGTCATGATGGATGATTATCTTTTATATGTTCTTGGATTTAGTTTGCGATTATTTTTGCATCAGTGTTCAGAAGATAGTTCTGAAGTTCTCTTTTTTGGGGGTATTTTTGTGATTTAAGTATCAAAGTGACTGTGGCTTCATAGAATGAGTTAGGCAATGTTCCTTCTCTTTCTATTTTGTGGAATAATTTGAAGAGAATTGGAGTTAGCTCTTCTTTGAAGGTCTGATAGAATTCTGTTCTGGTCCTTGGCTTTTTTTGGAAGTGAGACTTTTGATGACTGCTTCTATTTTCTCGTGAGATATAGGACTATGCGATCTATTTACATGATCTTGATTTAATTTTGGTAAATTGAATCTATCAAGAAAATTATCCATTTCATTTAGATTTTCAAATTTTGTGGCATATAGGATTTTGTAGTAAGAGCTATTGATTGCTTGGATTTTCTCAGTGTCTGTTGTTATGTTCCCCTTTTCATTTTTTATTTTGTTGATTTTGATAGTTTCTCTCTGCTTTTTACTTAGTTTGGCTAAGGGTTTGTCCATCTTGATTTTCTCAAAGAACCAGCTCTTGGTTTCATTGATTCTTTGAATTGTTTTCTTTGTTTCTAATTCATTGATTTCAGCTCTGAGTTTGATTATTTCTAGCCGTCTACTCCTCTTTGGTATATCTGTTCTTTTTTTTCCCTAGGGCTTTAGGTGTGCCATTAAATTGCTTGTATGAGATGTCTCCAACAGTCTTTCAACATTGGAACCTTCCCTTATTGTTACACTTTGTTTTCACAATCAAACTAGCAAAACAGAAGAAAATCTAAAAGGTTTGCTATTTTGCTATAAATTAATATCCCAGGTTACAATCATGGCCTTTTTTCCTTGGCTGTACTGGATATGTCTTCAGATCCTTTTTCCAACTTTCTAATTTCTTCTCTGTCTATTTTTCCTTGGTTTAATACCTTTACCAACATTGTTATAATATTAAATAAATTGTTTTAATTTTATATTCATTGTTCATTTCCCAATATGCATATTCCTATACTGTCTGGTTTTAGTTATTATTTTGTCTTGTTTCTTTAATGTACAAACCCATAAGAAATAATTATTAGTATATGTCTGCTGTTCATTTTAAGTAACACTTTCTTTTTGTGAAATTAACACCTTCTAGAGTTGCTTTTTCCTTCAACCTAAGAGGGCATTTTATATTCTATCCTCAGAAGTTGCATGTCATTAGAATTTCAATATTGAGTACTGTCACACCAAACTTCATTTGTTATGGAAAACTATTGTATTCTTTTTTTTTATTACAGTATACTTATTATCTGTTGATTTTTTATTACATGTTTCTAAGAACACAGTTCTTTGAAGGCTTCACATCATTGGCTGTTGTGACCATTTCTACATAACTTGTTCCCGAAACATGTTGAAACATAAGTCTCTGAATGAATCAACTGTTAATTCATTAGGTCAGCCAACACCTCAGGCTAAATCCTAATTTTTCTCTTTGTTTATCATTTTCCTCCTAAGAATTTCCTCTTTTTTTCTTGTTAATTTACTAACAATGGTATACACTTTACATTTTGTCATTTCCTACAGTGTGGTTTTGCTTCCTTTAATTCAAAAAGTTCCAATCTTCAGTTTACTTTGCCTGAATTGTGTTTTTTAATACTATGAAATTCAGTTCAAATTCATCTTTTACTTTAGACAAAGTCAATGAACACATCTGAGATCGATGTCAACCATATGAAAATAGGAATGATAGTAATGGGAGTGATAATTCCGTTTTCTTTGAAATGAACTAGGTTACTGTCAGCTTTATGTGGTATAAAGTATGGCACAAATACAATGAATTACTGTAACATGGTCTTCATAAATTTTATATTAGAAACACAGTCTCAAAAATCTTAATTTCTGCTGGTGCATACCTTTAATTCCAGTACGTGGGAGTCAGAGTCAGGGGGATCTCTGAGTTTGTGGCCAACCTGCTCTACAGAGTGAGTTCTTGAGTTCAAAATCCTACTCAACATTGAGAGATATGTAACCTTTTTTTCCTTGTTTGAAACATGGAAAGGGTAAAATTACCTATCTTCATTGCAGGTAATTTGAGTCTTATGCACAAATGTCTATATTCTGTTTAGGACAATAAGACCCAAGCATCATTTACACTAGCCTCTTCATATACTGTTGATATCCTGTGGTAATCAGAAAATAAAGGAAAACACCAGAAAGTTCTGTAAGTGCTTTACAGCCACATGTTATCTAATGTTAAATTGGACATGCATCCTAATGGCATTTCATTTTAATTTAACTGTGAGTTTTGTTTCATTTACTTTAATAAAGTGTGATGTTTATTATAGAGAACTTGGGAAACACAGATTTAGATACTGTGATATAGAAAGGGTTAAATAACCCTATATCTATTTTTAATGAGCACTGTATTAAAATATCAAGGGAATGTGGGGATCAGCAGAGAATGATTACTACAGAGGCTGAAAGATGAAGGGGATTAATTTCTTTCTTGAGTTGTTGATCTGTGATATGTCCTCAACCATGAGATTTGTTTCACACACAAACATATTTCAACCCTTCCCAGGAAGGCTGGATCTCACTTAACAAACACACCACAAACTACCCCCCCCTTAGCTTTTCTGCCATGGAGTCTAGATCTTGGGGGGAAAGTAATAAGATGGGGATGACCTTCTTTAAAATTTGTTTTAGTTTTGTTTATGTGCACATGTGTTTGTCTGTGTGTGATACATCAGGCCACAGCAAAAGGAGAGGCAGGTTTTATTTTATTAGCCTGCTGGTGGGAATGCAAACTTGTATAGCCACTTTGGGATTTTAATATAGCAATTCATCAGAAAACTGGGAATCTGCCTCAAGATCTACCTCAACACCCAGCTATACTCATAGACATATATACAAAAGACTTTCTATCCTACCACAAGGAAACTTGCTCAACTATGTTTGTAGCAGCTTTATATATCACAACCAGAAATTAGAAATAACTCAGATGTCCCTTCACCAAAAAAAAGAGATAAAGAAAATGTGCTACATTTACACAATGGAGTATTACTCAGTTGTTAAAAAAAATTACATCATGAAATTTTCAGGCAAATAGATAGAACTAGGGGGAAAAAAAACTTATCCTGAGTGAGGTAACCCAGCATCATGAGTGAGGTAACCCAGACCCCAAAGGACAAACATAATATGATATGTATTTATTATAAATGGATATTAACTGATAAGCAAAAGGTAATCATGCTACAACTCACAGATCCAGAAAAAGTTAAGTAACAAAGAGGACAAAAGTGGGTATGCGTAGATCTCCATGGGAAGGTGAAATAGGATAGAGTTTTGCAGGGGAACTGGGGGCTGGTGGGGATGAGAACAAGAGGGATCAGGCAGGGAGAGGTTGTAGGAGAGAGTACTGGGAGTGTCAACTGGAATCAAGGGGTATTTTAGGGGTGATGTTGAAACAGTGCAATGGAACCTCTGTGGAATCTATGAGGTGATCCTAATGAGTACTCCTATTAATAGGGAATATGGAGTCCAAACTGGCTATCTTCTATAACCAGGAAAGGCTCCTAGCAGTGGAACTGAGGCATCAACGAAGACACAAAACCTTCAACCAACATTTTGCCTTGCCTGCAAGATTTATGGATGAGTGGTGGGGAAGAGGGTGGGGAGAGGTGATGGCCCAGAACTTTGAGGGAGTGGCCAATCAATGACTGGTCCAATTGAGGCCCACACTTGACAGTGCTTGGCTGACCAGGAACTAGAGGCTGGATAGCCCAGAGACCTAGGATAGAACCAAACATGACTGGTCAAAAAAGGAAAAGAAAGAAACTCAATGAAATAATTCCTAAGTTATTTTGCTATAATCATAGAACAGAGTCTAACCCAATTATCAACAAACAGGCTTCATCCATCAATTTATGGTAGCAGATGCAGAGATTCACAGCCAAATACTAATCATAGCTCAGAGAACCCCACAGAGGAGGGGGAGGAAGAACTGTAGGACTCATAGGGGTCCACGAGCATTAGAACAGCCCACAAAATCAACTAAGTAGGGCTCATAAGGGCTCACAGAATCTGAAGCAAAAATCAGGGTATCTGTTTGGGTCTGAGCTAGATCCTCTGCATATATGTTAAGGTTATGTAATATTTATATGGGAGGCCTGACAGTGGGAGCAGAGGTGTCACTGACTCTTTTACATGCTTTTGGGACCATATCCTTCTACTAGATTGCCTCATCCAGCTTTGATATAGGGTATATACTTCGTCTTATTGCATCATGTTATGTTGTGTTCCATTGGTACCACTTGGAGGCCTGCTCTTTTCTGATCTGGGGAGGAGGGGAGGTGGGAGGGGTGAAGAGAGGAGAATCTGCAGTTGGGAGGTACTATGTGAGACAAAAATAATTATTTTTTAATGGAAAAAAACCCACTTATTTAGAGATCACGGATTAGCTGGTGTCACCATCCTTACGTGATAGAGCACCCATTTCCTGTCCTCTCACTGGGGAAAGGGTTGGTTTTCTGTTTTGTGTTTGTATGCCTTTTTCCAATCTAGCTTTCTGCCCATGAAAAGAGGATCAGAAACCCACTCAGAAAAATGTCTCCTTTTATTGTATCAATTTTTACTAAATGGAGGAAAACCTATGGTCCACAAATATAAATTCTGGCTCTTGTCATAACTTTTGACTATAATGTGAGGATAAGTATTTAGAGGAGACCTCCTATGATTTATGGGAGGAGGATGTAATTATAATGACAATTTTAAAGCGATACCTGAAATATCCCACATGAGTTAACTATAATTTGTGAAAAATGGTAGTATTGATAAAGATGAAGTTTCACTTCATAAGGATACAGTGACTGATGGAGATACACATACCAATATTTATGGAATAATTTCTAAGATAAATTACAATTCAGACCTATCCTTTTGCAACCAATGTTATTAACTGTTAGAACTTTGTTCTATTCTGTATTATAGACTGTGTCTCCCCAAACTTTATGTATTGAAATAAAAATTCCTACTATAACAGTATTCAAAAAATAATTTCTTTAAATAAAGTCATTTATAGGTGGAACCCTTATGATTTTTAGTTCCCATGTCAGTATCATTAAAGTGCTTGCTATATTTCTTTCATTTTCTATGACTTATGTCATGACTGTGATGGCTTTTGGAAGAACCTGACTCAGTAATAGCTACAATGGCATTCTATCACTTCTGACACTTTATTCTGAAAAGAAATAGACTTTTTTTCAAGTTTCAAGGATGCATATAATAAAAATATCCTTCTCTGAAATCTCATGATGGAAAAAAAATACATAATCACCCATTTTAGTCCATTTTTTTTGCTATTACAACAGAAGACCTGATATTGAATAACATAAAAAACAGTCAGGACACAAATTGAATAAATTGTCATAAATGATAACAATAAAAAATTTAAAAAATATCATGTATTTCTACTTTCTGGAAGCTAAGAAGTCTAATGTGAAGAAATAGAATTCTCCAAGGTTATTCCTGTATTCTTCTATGTCAGGGAACCAGAAGACAGGAGGTGATAGTAAAGGAAAACGGTTATGATGAGCATGAGAAAAGAACAAACATAAAAGACAAGGACAGGAGTGAAGGCAAGCATGTGGGAGAGAGGTGGGCATGTGATAGTATGAGGAGAACCTAACTCACCCTTTTATAAGGAATAAAATCTCTGTAAGGAAACTCTGACAATTAAGACAAATCTATACACCTAGGGAAGATAAACAAGAAGGAGGACCCCAGGTTGGTATGATCAATGCTCGTTTAGATGAACAAATGGGATGGACATTGAATGGAGGATAAAACAAGCAACAGGACAGGAGCATACCAAAGAGGGCCTCTGAAAGAATCAATATAGCAATGTATCAAAGCAGATATTAAGACTCACAACCAAGCCTTCGGCAGAGGGCAGGAAATAATAATAAAAATAGGGGAAGTTAGTATGACTTGTGGAGAACAAGAGCTCCACAAAGACCAAATTGAGCAGGGCACAGGGGTCTTATAGGAGACAGTTTCTCCAACCAAGGACCATGTATGGATATGGCCTAGAACCCCTGCTCAGATGTGGCCCATGGTAGCTCGATGTCCAACTGAAGACCCTAGTAAGGGGAACACGGACTGTTTCTGTCATGACCTTGATGGCTGGCTCTTTGACTCTTCCCCATACACGCCAGGGAGTAACAGCCTGGCTAGATCCCAGGGGAGGACATTGCAGCCAGCGCTGAGGAGACAAGATGAACTGGGGTCAGATGGAAGGGGAGGAGATCCTCCCCTGTAGGTGGACTTGGAGGGGGCCGGGAGGAGATGAGGGAGGGATGGGGAGAGTGGGAGGGAATGAAGGAGGGGGCTATGCCTGGGATGCAAAGTACCTAACCTGTGATTGATATAAAAATAAATAAATTACATTAAAAAAAGACCCCATTTCCATGGAAATATCTTTAGTCTACTCATCAGGACCGAGTCCTCATTCCCTAACCACTGCACCTTATCTTTTCCTCCCAACAATTCTGTATTGAGAACTAAGTTTCAAAGATATTGTTTTGGAGGCTGCATTATTTCTGTTGTATTGAAAATAATCTAACAACTGAAAACAATTTAGAGTAGAAATGATATATTTTAACCCACAATTCTAGGGTACAGTTCAAGGTAGCAAGAAATTTCAGATAGCATAATTATACCGCTACTTCTTGCACAGCCAGAGTCAAAGGAAGGAAGAAATGAATTCATTCATGTTTGCTGCTTACCTTTCTTTCTCTACTCTTTAGCAGTTCAGGATCGAAACCCAGAGAATAGCGTAGCCCACTTTTGGTTGGGGCTTCCCATATCAATTAACATAATCAATACCCCCTTCCTAGTCATGCCCACAGTTCAACCTGATCTTGATAAACCTTTACTGAAACCTTTCTTTTGTGAGTCTAGATTAAGTCAAGTTGGTAATTAAACCAAGCCGCTGAAAGTATAGCATAGACCGAAGTTCTCCAGGTGAAAAACATGTCCAGTAAGACATTCTCTGGCTCTCAGATGTCTACCCATACATATTTTAATGAACAAGGACTCAAATAATCCTAGTTTCTGTCATTTTTTTACTGCTATTATGTAAGATATCTGAGGGACCTAGTAGCTGATCTCAGTTAAGTCCAAGAAACAAGAAACATAATAAAACTGTTGTTTGAAGCCACATGTTGGAGATGTTTTGTTATGTAGCTGGAGAGAAACAAAATGTTTATTTTCAGTGCAAACTAATCAATAAAATTGGCTTTAGCAGTAGTGCCAGTGCCTCATTTTTAAAACAGTGTTTATGTGTAACCCAATACATAAAACATATGAAGGAAAATAAGCCCACTCCAATGGAGCAGTCATTCTTTTTGGATGCAACAAAATACAGAGGGAAGTCTTTAAAGCACACTGCAAGCAAATTCACTTCAGATGCCTTTGTCCTAGAATTGTTTGTGAAGGACTTGAGTGAAGTAGAATGTTGGACTACATCATGCATTGACCACATTTGAATAACTTTTATGAGCCTGATCTGCACACTAAGCACAAATATTAAAACGAGTAAATCCTAAAAATAAAAAAGTAAAATCACCAGAGAAATACAAAGGAAACCAGTGAGAACATAAATACAAAAGAAAAAACAATTGGCCAAATCAAATAAAAGTGGCTAGAAAACGCCTTAGGACAAAGAACTTTAGAATGGTATTGTAAAACTACTTCAGCAAAGCAACAATGTCATCAATAGGGGATATTGAAAACGATATCTAAAACCTATCTCTCTTATTATTTTTATAAGTGTTTATGATTCTATGATTCCCTTAAGATATTTTCTTTTATTTTTAATATGACAATAAAATTACACTTCTCTCTTCATTTTTTCTCTCCAAACCATCATTTATACATCTTTTTACTCGCTTAGAAATTGATACCAACTTTCTCCATCAATGGTTATTATATGCACATATGTATATATACACAAATTTTTAAAATATAACCTTCTCAGTTTGTATAATGTTACTTGTATGTATGTATCCAGGGCTAATCACTTGCATTGGTTAACCAGTTGGTGTGTTTTTCCCTGGGGAAGACTATATCTCCTGATCTCAGTTGCCTGTAGTTCTTTGTGTTGGGTTGAAGACTTGTGAACTTAGCCACCTCCATTTTGGTGTGTTTATTGGGATTATCCTTGTTTAGCTCATATTTGGATAGTCATGCCAAATTTTTATTTCATGTGTGGTGATAATGTAGAACCCCTGCACAGATGAGCCCATGGCAGCTCAGTATCCATGTGGGTTCCCTAGTAATGGGAACAGGGACTGTCTCTGACATGAACTGATTGTCCTGCTCTTTGATCACCTCCCCCTGAGGAGAACATAGCCTTACCAGGTCACAGAGGAAGACAATGCAGCCAGTTCTGATGAGACCTGATAGGCTAGGGTCAGATGGAAGGGGAAGAAGACCTCCCCTATCAGTGGACTTGTAGAGGGACAAGGCTGGAGAAATGAGGAAAAGTGGTATTGGGAGGGGGCTACAGCTAGGATAAAACTGAATAAACTGTAATTAATATAAAAATAAACATTATTTTATTTATGTATTTATTGGGGAGTGTTGTTGGCCAAGGCACTTAAGTGGAGGTCAGATGACAAATTAACAAATCTTTCTGGTCACCATGTGTATCCCAGGGATGAAAATAACACAGCTAGGACTGGCAGCAATTACTTTTGTCTCCTGAGCTGTCTGATAGGTCAAACTTAATATAAAATTCTGTTTCTACAAAAATCAGTAAAACCATGGACATTTAATTAATTGTTGACTTTTATCAAGAGATAAAGCCATAAAATATCTATACCAAAAATTAAAAGTCATATTGATACATATCCTACATATTAAAAATGTATATGACTCAGAGAAGAAATTACTATAATGTTAAAATTAAAACACAATTAAAAAGCAAGCTGAATAATGCTGTTGAATTAAGATTGTAAACTTCATGTAAGGGTCCAAATATATTTATATGATTATTGGCAAATTCCATCAAATATTTATGAAATACATAATTTTGTTTTGCTAAAGAATAAAAAAGAAACACTTGCCAATGTTTTTATGGATCCAACATGACCTTAATACATAAAACATGGAGGAATGAAAAAAATAAATTATAGATCAAGTTCTCATGAATATATGTGCAATAAAATCTAAACAGTATACAAAAAGTAAATTCAGAAATACCAAAAATAAAATTACTATTGATGATCACATTGAGTTGGTTTCAGGAATCAATTGTAACTTAACATTTGCAAATAGATCACAAATTAACACATATTAAAAATATAAAAATCATGCAATGATGTCATGAAAGTCATTTGTAAAATTTATAAGTAAGAAAACCCATAACAAAGTGAAAATATTTACAGTTTTATTTAATAGTAAAATAACTACCTCAAAAGCAAAATATAAGAAACTAATTTCTTGTAATTTTATCAATGCTAACAATTACACATAATATTGAATTAAATTACTTGAATAATTTTATTATGGACATTTCAAATAATACTATAAATAGAAACTAAGTGTAATATTTAAACACCTGTATATTGTGTATATGATAACGTAACATCTAAAATTCAATTATGTTTAACCTGCTAGCAAAGAGTAGGTAAAATTGAATATCAAAAACATTTTATTATTAAACATTCATCAAAGGTAACTTCATATTTAATTTAACAAAGATCATCCTTTATTACAAAGTGCTCTTATGGAAAAATATTCAGAATATCCTAATGGAAATATGTAGCAGGTACAGTATCTGAAAGTCTTAATATTTTAAAGTGTTAATTTTTCGTAATTTATTTACAAAATATGATCATAGATTTTCAGAATTCTGACTACAGGTCCTAAACATTTTACAGATATGCAAAGGTCCAAAATGGGAAAGAAATGTTGGAAAAATAATGTTTTAAATATATCTAATATCTGTAAAATGCAAGTAGCAAATTAATTTAAAACCATGATTTTGCCAAAATTTTAAGCAAATACTATAAAAGACAAAACAGAAATACCTAGAAATAGACTCAGAATTTTTGTTAATATATAAAAAAAAAAGCCACAGTTGTAGCATAGGAAAAAAGAAGTAATCTTGACAAGCGTCCTAAGATTAAGTGTATAGATTTACATAATTACCTAACACTTTTTACATAGTATACCTCAGAACTAATTCAGAATGTGTGGACTTAACCTAGTTACCAAGCCTGTGACAGACCATCTAAAAGCTCTCATGTTCTCTGACAAAGCAAAGATAGGAAAGTCAAATGTAGGCGAATTAGATTAAATTTTTTTTCTACATCAAGAGGCATCATTATGTGTTACAGTTTAAACAACAGGAGGAATATTTCAATCAGATATTGACAAAGAACTTGTTTCAACATATACAAATAATTTTTATAAATTGATTATGCAAATACAAGAAGCATAATTTACAGAGTTGCCAAAAGTCCTCAACAAGCCCTTCACAAATGAGGTTTTCTAAGAGCAGAAAACATAAGAAAAGGTGTTGACAGTATTTATCACTAGCGAAATTCTAATTAACAGTTAGTGTGACTACAAGTTATTTCCACTGCTGGGGAAGCTGTGTGGACCATACCAAGTAGATGGCTCATTCTCAGGGACCTCAAAGTTTCAGCCTGTGCTAAATTCATGATGGAATGCATGTGTGCTTCTCGGAAGTTACACAAAAGATTATGCAGTTATTAATAATCACAAAAAGTAAAAGAGTTCAGATGTCTACCATCATAGGCACACTTACGACATGAATATTATACAGGACAGGCGAACAAATGAATGCCTGTTAAAAAATAATAATGGAGAATAATCTAAAACGAAAATAATAAAACCAAATTATTATAACACAAAAATAGAGACAAAAGCTCAGGCCATGT
>CM053752.1:41116551-41165948 GCA_028658305.1 Pachyuromys duprasi
AAGAGCTCCACAAAGACCAAACCGAGCAGGGCACAGGGGTCTTCTATGGGACAGTTTCTCCAACCAAGGACCATGTATGGATATGGCCTAGAACCCCTGCTCAGAAGTGGCCCATAGTAACTCGGTATCCAACTGAAGACCCTAGTAAGGGGAACAGAGACTGTTTCAGACATGAACTCAATGGCTGGCTCTTTGACTCTCCCCCATACACGCCAGGGAGTAACAGCCTGGCTAGATCCCAGGGGAGGACATTGCAGCCAGCGCTGAGGAGACAAGATGAACTGGGGTCAGATGGAAGGGGAGGAGATCCTCCCCTGTAGGTGGACTTGGAGTGGGCGGGGAGGAGATGAGGGAGGGATGGGGAGAGTGGGAGGGAATAAGGGAGGGGGCTATGCCTGGGATGCAAAGTACCTAACCTCTGGTTGATATAAAAATAAAAATAAAAATAAAATCAGATTAGCAACATTTTAAGAACTTGCCTACAGGGAAGAGGGGCCAGGGTTTTCTTACTAAGTGTTGTAACGTGCAAGCTCTAGCACTTGGCAAGACCACTGATGTCGTTCACATCCAGTGAATTGCACTGTGCAATCTCGACAGCAAGGAAGAAGATTCCTGTCAACTTGAGGTTGATTTCTTTATTATTCAACAGCATGTGTGGTCTCTTTAGCAATAGGGTCAAACCATGTATTTAATGTCAGGCAACCAAGATGAATGGCAATTGTGTGTGCCATTTTAGAGACTCCTGAGGCCTCGATGACAAGTAACCCCCCGGGAGGAAGCCATGCCTGACACCGAGATTGTTTTCCAATAACCTGTTTCTTCTGGGAATATTGTTGTCCACCTATACAAAGGACCTCCATTAAAACATCCTGAGTTACGTATCCCCAAAGCAGAAAGACACACATGGTATATACTCACTTATATAAACCTATAAGATAGGATAAACATACTGAAATCTATACACCTAAAGAAGATAAACAAGAAAGAGGTCCTGGGGTAAGAGGATTAATGCTCACTTAGAAAGTCAAATGGGATGGACATTGGATGTAGGAGAAAACAAGTAGCAGGACAAGAGCCTACCACAGAGGGCCTCTGAAAGACTCTTCCTAGCAAGGTATCAAAACAAATACTAAGAAACATAACCAACCCTTTGGCAGAGTTCAGGGAATCATATGAAAGAAGGGTGAGTTAGTATGACCTGGAGAGGACAGGAGCTCCACAAGAACCAAATATATCAGGGCACAGTAACCCCTTTTATGAGACTGTTTCTCCAACCAAGGACCACGTATGGTTATGGCCTAGAACCCCTGCTTGTACGTAGCAAGTGGTGGCTCAATACCAGAGAGGGTACCCTAGTAAGGGGAACAGGGACTATTTTGGACATGAACTCAATGAACTCATGGCTGGCTCTTTGACCTCCCCGCCCTCCCCCCCCGGGGGGGGGGGGAAGAGCAGCCTTGCTAGGCCGCAGAAGAGGACATTGCAGCCAGTCCTGAAGATACCTGATAAGCTAGAGTTGGATGGAAGGGGAGGAGGTCCTCCCCTATCAGTAGACTTGGAAAGGTGCAGGGAGGAGATTCTGGAGGGAAGGGTGGGATAGGGAGGGAATGCAGGAGAGGGCTATGGCTGGGATGCAAAGTGTATAATCTGTGATTAATATAAAATAAAAATGTTAAAATAAATAAATAAATAAAACTCATTTTAAAATGTTCACATAGCTTTCAATCTAGTGTATCTCCACAAAGCCTTTCCAATTCCTACTTATTTTTGGTTATCATAGCTATTTTTCACACTCATCACTTTGTCTCTAACTCTGCTTTTAAGCCCAGCACTTATTTCATATCATATGTGTTCTACTATGTCCTACTACTTTTAATTGGATAGCAAAATAGTAGGTTTCCGTATGATTTTTAATATGTCCTTTATTTTGGCTAATGCCTTCCTCATTTCCCTATTATCTGTTTACTGAAATTTTTTGTTTCCTCTTTTGAGAGCACTTGTTCTATTCCATAGCCCACAATTGATTTGCTCATTTTCTTATGTTTAGGTTTTCTTTTAATTCTTTGTATATTCTAGATATTAACTCTTTGATGGATTTATAGTTGGTGAAGATTTTTTTACTCCCATTCTGTGAGTTGCTTCCGCTCGTTACTGGCAAATTAAAGTGTGTGTGTGTGTGTGTGTGTGTGTGTGTGTGTGTGTGTACTCAGTTTTGACCAGAAGCTTTTCAGTTTTATGTAATTGTATGTGTTATTGTTGTTCTAATTTTTCCCTACCTGACCATTATTCTTTTGTAACATAATTATTTATTACAATTTATTTACTTTGTATCCCAGCTGTAGCCCCTTATCCCCTCCCAATCCTGTCCTCCCTCCCTCATCTCCTCCCATGCCCCTTCCCCAGTGCACTAATAGAGGAGGACCTCCTCCCTTTCCATCTGACCCTAGCCTATCAGGTCTCATCAGGACTGTCTTTCATAGTCTTCCTCTGTGGCCTGGTCATGCTGCCCTGTCTCCAGGGGGAGGTGATCAAAGAGCCAGCCACTGAGTTCATGACAGAGACAGCCCCTATTCCCCTTAATAGAAAACCGACTTGAAGACTGAGCTACCATGGGCTACATCTGTGCAGGGGTTCTAGGTTATCTCTATGCATGCTCCTGGGTTGTGGAGTATCAGTCTCAAAAAGACCCCTAGTCCAGACTTTTTGGTTCTCTTGTTCTTATGGAGCTCCAGACCCTTCCAGGTCTTTCTATCTCCTCCTTTTTTCGTAAGATTCCCTGCACTCTGCTTAAAACTTAGCTATGAATCTCAGCATCTGCTTTAATATCTTAGTGGGTAGAGTCTTTCAGAGGCCCTCTCTGATAGGTTCCTGACTTGTTCCTTATTTTCACCTTCTTCCGATGTCTATCCCATTTGCCTTTCTAAATGAAGTTGAGCATCTTACCCAGGGTCTGTCTTCTTGCTTAGCTATTTAGGTATACAGATTTTAGTATGATTATCTTATATTATATGTCTAATATCCACTTACAAGTAGGTATATACCATGTGTGTCTTTCTGCTCCTGGGATACCTCAACTCAGGATGATCTTTTCTAGTTCCCACCATTTTCCTGCAAATTTTATGATTTCCTTGTTTTTAAATAGCTGAGTAGTGTTCCATTGTGTAAAGGTACCACAATTTCTGTATCCATTCCTCAGTTGAGGGACATCTGGGTTGTTTCCAGCTTCTGGCTATTACAAATAAAGCAGCTACGACCATGGTTGAGCAAATGTCCTTGTTGTTAACTTAAGGATATTTTTTTAAATTATTTATTTTACATATATGAATGCTCTATCTGCATGCCAGAAGAGGGCATCAGAACCCAGTATAGATGGCTATGAGCCACCATGCAGTTGCTGGGAATTGAACTCAGGACCTCTGGAAGAGCAGCCAGTGTTCTTCACTGCTGAGCCATCACCATTATTCTTAAAGTCCTTATCAATGCATATATGTTGACACATACGCCTTATTCTTTCTTCTAGCAGTCTCTGGGTTTTAGATTATATTCCAGTGCCTTACTTCATTTGAAGTTGTGTTTTGTAAGGGTGAGAGATAAGCATCTTGTTTCTTTATTTCTCCTTCCCCTCCCCCCGCCTTGCATGCTGTAGTTCAGTTCTTCCAACAACATTTGTTGAAGATGCTGTTTTTTTTTTTTTCTCCTATATATAGTTTACTGTCTTTGTCAAGAAATCATAAGCTGTTCTTTAGACTCATGTTTGGGGCCTCTATTCTTCTCTTTAAGAATTTATGTATATTTATATCTCAATCACAGCCTCCTCCCTCCTTTCCTTCTGGTCCTATACTTCTACCTCACTTTTTCTTTCCCTCCTCCCCTTCTTCTCAGAAACGGGGAGCACCCCCCAAGCCACCCCTTCTTCTCTTTAAGAATTTATGTATTTATTTATATCTCAATCACAGCCTCCTCCCTCCTTTCCTTCTGGTCCTATGCTTCTACCTCACTTTTTCTTTCCCTCCTCCCCTTCTTCTCAGAAAAGGGGAGCACCCCCCAAGCCACCCTGTCCCATCAAGTTGAATCAGGACTTAGTACATCCCTCTACTATTGAGGCCCAACAAGGCAGCCCAGCTAGGAGAAAGTGATCCAAAAGCAGGCATCCAAGTCCATGTCAAATACAACCCCTGCTCCCCTTGTTGTTATGGGATCCACATGAAGACCAAGCTTCTGGGGCCTATGCCAAGGACATTCATGTCTTTTTTGTGTGCCAGACCATGCTATAGTTTATTAGTATTATATAATTTGGAATCGTTGTATCTCAAGCATTAATCTCTTTGTTCATCATTGCATTGGCTGACCTTAGTCTTTTGTGCCTCCACATAAATTTGCGATTGCCTTTTATATGTCCTTGGTGAATGGCCTGAATATTTGACTGTGATTGCACTGACTCTCTATAAGGATTTTGGGACAATGACCCTCTACATAAGATTACTTACTGTGATGCATGAATATGGGAGAACATTGTTCTTTGAATTTTCTTTTTTATTCTTTTCCTTCAGGGTCTTAATTTTTTCATTTTAGAGACCCTTTGTTTTCTCAGTTTTCATTGACAAGGTATATACTTTGATTCCTCTAATTGTCATTTTTTTTTATTTCTGGAACCATACCTGAATGTTAGAGACCGTGTTTGGAAGGGTACAAGCTATCCACATTGTAAAACTTGGGAAATAATGGTATATCGTTCTCACAGAATAATTTATTTGACATTTTTGATGGTTTCTTAAGTGTTGTGGCAGAGAAACATAGAAAAGAGTTCTTAATAGTACTTAAATTAGTTTGTGGCAAGCCAAGAAGTCTCAGCTATGGATTTGATATTATAGCGGTTAGAAACCATGACAGCTTTTAACATAGCAACAGCCACATTAAGGGCAGCAAGCCTGCCAACTAATAGTACACATCTCTAAGAGCTTAGTGAGTAAAGCCAGAATATAGTGGTGATTGATGGTGTGTGTGTGTGTGTGTGTGTTTGTGTGTGTGTGTGTGTGTGTGTGTGTGCATTCTCATTCATCAAAAACTCAAAGGAAATGGAGGTAGGCAATAAAAGTGAGAATGCCTTAGAATCAGTTTTGCAGATGTCGAAACCAGGCTCTCTTTCTGCCACAGTCTTCTGAGATCCATTAACCAGGGAGTGAATGGGAATCCCTTCGAAGATGTGAGGCCACATCTCTATAACATGAACAGATTCACATACTCACCTTGCCTAGGCAGCAGGGTGTCTGCCAAGTTTTCCTGGAAATAGGTTTCATCACATTAGACTTTCTCTGCTAAAGCTATGATTTAGGGTGTGGGACAATCTAAAAATGTTGTCATGCAAGTGAGAGTTTCAGGAGACTGTTTTATATGGCTTCTTTATGATTTCACCTGATTTGATGACTGCAGCAAGCCTCATGAAATTGACTTTAGGAATGGTATCTCAAGACGCCTTTCTCATAGTACTTGTTTGAAAAATTCTTGGAAGATGATTCAGTTTTCACCACACCATGAGCCCTGGGCAGTGAGCCCAAGCTGTTTTAAATCTCAGTTCAAAGTTCTGCCCCTTTGGCTGTCACTGTTTGCCAAAACTAAGTCTAATAAACAAGCAAGGAGAGATGCCCTAGAACCAGAAGCAGGAATGTTAGAGAAGGGTTAAGGGGGCAAGGTTACTAACCTTTGACATTTTATTAATGCTCTTTATTGTATTCGGTCAATTGAGTGTTTAGTTTTATTTTTCATTTTTTTAGACAATTGCTGTAAATGTCCTGGGACAAGGTTTCCTCAGTGCAGCTTTTAAATTAATTACATCAGGTACCAAATGCAATCATGAAGGTGTTTCTCAATTTTCTCTTACAGAAAACAGAAATCACATCTGTATAGAATACCTATTAATATGTCTCTACAGGGAAATTTTATAGAAGAACATGAAATGAATCCAATAGTATTAATTGCTGAGTGCTTCTTACATATGAAGTAACAGCCATGAGGAATTCAATAACTATTTAGGACATGATTTCTAGTTCCTGGTATGTAGGGTGTGACCTACAAGACATACTATGCCAAATTCTACATAAACTGATAGAGTGGACACCTCCATATTCACTCATATTTCTGGCACTACTTCATTTGTTTGTCAGAACAGAAGCATTCATTCTCCAGATGCTCAGAGTGTTGGCGGCAGACATTCACAGGACCATTCTTT
Source organism: Pachyuromys duprasi (assembly GCA_028658305.1). NCBI lineage: Eukaryota > Metazoa > Chordata > Mammalia > Rodentia > Muridae > Pachyuromys > Pachyuromys duprasi. The sequence continues at coordinate 41,122,778 of CM053752.1, forward strand.
GTCCCCTTTAATTTCAATTGACATTATTTGTTTCTACCACAGGCAAGACACAATTCCTAGATTCTGTATTGAGGGATTGATGGACAGAGGAATGTAAGTAAAGGCACAGTCCCACTTGTAAAAATTCTGCATATTTCAGAGGCTAGCGAGGCATCTGAGCTTTCTGTGTGCTTCTCTGTGGTCTTGTAGAAGCATCATTTCATCTGGACTCTCCCTTTGCTGAGTTTGCTTCCCTAGTCTTTCCCAGAGCTGCTGACTCCTGGACAGCTTTCTCACTAAAATTGGTTGATGTAAATCTCCATCTCAGAGCTTCTGTCTCAGGATCTCTGATCTATGTTTAGTAATAATAAAAGGAGAAGTGTGACAAAAGCACAGAGGATATTGGTAGAAATCATGTTCTGGGGGATAAGATAAGGAATGCTGTATTGGGACTTGTGACCACAGACAGAGTTTGGTAATATGTGGAATTTTGGATATTTTAAATAATATATCATGATCTCAGGTTATATTACAAGTCTAGAAGATTCTAAGTAAGTTATTAAAAATGTTTCTTCATGATAGAAGTGGGTTTAATGTCAATATTCAGGTTATACAAATTGAATCTTTTTTTGTTTTTAAAATTGGTAATTATCTAAACAAGCTGAATTCCAAATTCTTGGCATGGAGAGAAACAAACAGTGAAAGATAGAGGTGGGGGTAAGGGAAAGAGAGTAGCAAAGGTGGGGGGAGAAGGAGAAAGGGATGGACAGATGAAGAGAGGAGTAGAAAGGAAGGAGAGAAGGTACCATGCAATTAATTCTAATTATAATATTTTACTTTATAAAATTACATAGATTCACATCTCTTTCACTAACTTTTAGTCAATGAATTGTGTTTTCTAGAATGTAAACTGAGACTAAATCTTGGCTGGCTTCTATAATCTATCTATCTATCTTTCTGTCTGTCTATCTATTGATCTATCTACGTATCTATCATTTGTGTATTATAGTTTAGACAACTTTTTTCTTCTTAATTTGCAGGATGAGGATTATAATCAAATATTAAGTGAATAGTGTATGGAACACTTCTTGGGTTTGGTGTATAATAATAAAATAACAACTCTGTTGATGTACTTCTTACTGTTTAGCTCTGTAACAAATGGTCTAGCTGACCTTGAGGATAAGCGATGCAAGTGTGGAATTCATACTCCTTATCTTGAAAAAGAATTTAAGAAAGGTTTTGTTTCATATTCATTATTTCGTATAGAAATAATGTGTTAAGATTCACATATCCCAGTTCAGTCAAATAGATGCGCTCATGAGTATACTTAAGATGTGGGATAAAGAGACAATGATACTTGAAAAGGAAGAACCAAGTGTTGGTGAGTTTACGCCATAGCAAAGCCTGGAAGAACATGGGTCTCCGAAATTAATTTTTTACTATTTTTTATTTATTACAATTTATTCACTTTGTATCCTAGCTGTAAGCCCCTCTTTTGTCTACACCCAGTCTCACCCACCCTCCCTCCTCCCTGCCTATGCCCTTTCCCTAGTCCCCTGATAGGGGAGGACCTCCTCCCATTCTATCTGATCCTAGCTTATCAAGTCTCATCAAGGCTGGCTGCAACATCTTCCTCTGTGGCCTGGCGAGGCTGCACCCCTCCCCCCAGGTGGAGGTGATCAAAGAGCCAGCCCCTGAGTTCATGTCAGAGACAACCCTCTCCCCCTTACTAGGGAACCTGCTTGGAAACTGAGCAGCCAATGGGCTTTCTAGGCACCTCACAACCTTCAGAATGGCTAAGATAAAAAACCAAGGGATAATGGATGCTGGAGAGAATGTGGAGAAAAGGGAACCCTCCTTTATTGCTGGTGGAAATGCAACTTTGTACAAGCACTTTGGAAATCAATCTGGTGCTTTCTAGGGAAATTAGGAATAGTACTCTCTCAAGATGCATCTATACCACTCCCAGGTATATACCCAAAAGATGTCCCACTATTCAATAAAGACGTTTGCTCAACTATATTCATAGCAGCTTTATTTGTAATAACCAGAATCTGGAAAAAAAAACCTACATGCCCCTCAGTGGAGGAATGGATACAGAAAGTGTGGTACATTTACACAATGGAATACTACTCAGCTATTTAAAACAAGGAAATCATGAAATTTGTAGGCAATTGATGGGAACTAGAAAAGATCATCCTGAGTGAGGTAACCCAGAAGCAGAAAGACACATATGCTATGTACTCAATTATAAGTGGATATTAGACATATAATATAGGATAAACCTACTAAACTCTATAGCCCTAAAGAAGCTAAACAAGGAAGACCCTAGGGAAGATGATAATCCTCATTCAGAAAGGCAAACAGGATAGACAGTTAAAGTGGGAGAAGACAAGGAACAGGACAGGAGCCTTCCACAGAGGACTTCTGAAAGACTGTACCCATCAGGGTATTGAAGGAATACTGAGACTCATAGCCAAACTTTGGGCATAATGCCAGAATCCTTACCAAAGAAGAGGGAGATAGAAAGACCTGGAGGGGACAGCAAAGCAACTTATATTATTCTTTCATTCGAATTTATCACAAAATACTTGTCTCCCTTGCTGTTTGGTTTTGTCTTCAAGCCAAAAGCTCTCTTATCTTCTGCATGGTCATTGGCTTTTTTTAGGTTATATATCACTGTGCCAAACACTGGAGACAGCCTAATTCCGGAACAGATTCCCAATCCTCAATCCTTCTTCTGGCTGTTCTCCTTTGGATATCAGATAAAGCTTCTGGGCATCGAGGACGTCAGTGTATCAGCTCTTCTTGGGATTTATTTGGGGCCCAACAGTGTGAAAGTAACAAAGAAACCCTGTGCTTAGCAGGGGCAAATTCCTCTTCTCACTTCTCTCTAAACGATAATGGGTTATGCAATATAGACATATACAATGTTCATTCCAGATATGAAAGGAATTTGAAAAGAGCCATCTTTCTCATACTAATTTGTTACATCTTCTTTTTCTTTTTTAGTTATTTTCTTTTTTAATTATCATTTTAATAATTTATTCAATTTGTATTCAGGGTGTGGCCCTCTCCCACCCTCTTCTCCCCCTATGAACTTCTCCTAGTCCATTGATAGGGGAGGACCTCCTCCCATTCTATCTGAAGCTAGCCTATCATGTCTCATTAGGACTGGCTGCATTGTCTTTCTCAGTGGCCTGGCAAGGTTGCATGCCCCAGGGGGAGGTGATCAGTCTGCCACTGAGTTCATGCCAGAGAACCCCTCCTCCCCTTACTAGGGACCCAACTTGAAGACTGAGTCTATGGGCTATATCTGAGCCGTGGTTTTAGGTCCTCTTCATGCATTATCATTGTTTGGGATATCATTCTCTTTAGGACCCCCAGAGCTCAGTTTTGGTGACTCTGTTGCTCTCCTTCTTGAGCTCCTATCCTCTCCAGGTTTTTCTATTTCCCCCTTCTTTCATAAAATTCCAAGCATTTTGCCCAGAGTTTGATTATGAGTCTCAGCATCTGCTTTGATACCTCAATCAATAGACTCTTTCAGAGGCCTTCTGTGGTAGGCTCCTGCCCTATTCCCTGTCTTCTCCTGCTTCTGATGTCTATTGTGTTTGCCCTTCTGAATGAGGACTGAGCATCTATGCTAGGGATTTTCTTGTTGTTTAGCTTCTTTAGGACTATAGATTTTAGTATGGGGTTGTTGGTGAAGCCATGATGTCTAGATGTTTGTTCTTATGCCTGCCTTAACCATCTGAGGGTCAGTAGTCTTTGCTGTTTGTTCCTGGAGCCTGTACAGCAGACTGGGTATGTCTGTCTCTGGAGTCTGGAGTATTCTTCAGGAAGATGAGAGAGGTCCACAGGTTTGAGAGTAAGTGTTGGTGTTTCAGATGCAGCTAAGGGACGAAAGTTGCAGGTCCAAGTGTACATGCGCAGGAGTATGTGTGGAAGTGTGACTGCCTGGAAGTGTGAAGTGTAAGGGAAGAGTGCACGAGGAGGTTGTAGTGCAGGCACCATTTGCAGGTACAGTGCCTTGAATGGCTCAGTGGCCCACAGGCCTGTGGTGGTATTATGCTCTAAGTACTCAGATCTATCTGGGCTGCACCATCTTGGTTCCAGGAATTGTTTGGATGGAATCTACTGGAAGACCCACAGAACAAGGTCCTCAATGTTGAGAACCCTGTCCCGGAGATCACTATGTTGCCCACAGTGGGGATGTGAGTAGGAGGGATCCAATGTCTGGCTGCTCACTTAGAGGGAGACCAATCTGGAGCTCTGTATACACTCTCTTGCAGAAGCACTCATTTACAGGGGTATGCTCAGAGGGCCCACAATTTTCTACTCTCAAATTTGGGTCACCTCTTTGGCCATTAGAGTAAGGAGGCCGATACCTGGGTTATGCAAACCTCCTCCACCCCTGCTTTTGCAGCTGCTCCCTGCAGTTGCTGTGCCCACAGGAGGCAGTGAAGGTGCAGCCGAAAGTGCAGGGGGTCAATAGTTTGCCACTCCCAGACCCTGGAGATGTCCAAGGGATCATTGATGCAATCTGTCCTAGCTCACAGGTTGTCCCCTCTCACCCAGGAAGCCTCAAAGTTGATGCTCTGGCTTCAGCCACCCAATTACTTACCAGTTTTTGTGTTTGGGATCTTCTGCCCTTCAGAAAAGGTGTTCACTGGGGCGTTGCAATCTTGGAGTCCCCTAGAATTTCTTTTAATAAGGGAGTGGATGCAAATGGAATGTGACAAAATGAGATAGATAAATCATTTACCATAGGATCTATAGAGCTTCTTGGTTCAGAGACTGCTTGGACTTATGAGATAAGCTTCTTTGTGTGTGTGTGTGTGTGTGTGTGTGTGTGTGTGTGTGTGTTTCATTTGTATATACCACATATTTTCTATGCCACAGACAAATATTTCTTGATGCATGTATCATTTCATAGAATCTAAAAGAAAATCATTTAAAAATGTGGATCCTAAGTTCCTTCCTAATGTTTGGTAACACTTCTTATAATCAAACACAACTACTACAAAAGCAACTGTTATATGGTTGAAAGTCATTGAGTTTGGCGCTGGAAAGGATGGGTGTTCGCATTGGTTCTTATTATAAAAACTCATTTTAGGGGAAGGGGCTAGAGGAAAGAAGGAGGTAAGGTGAGACTGGGGGGAGTTAAGTGAGGGTCTACAACTGGGATATATAATGAATAAATTGTGAAAAAATAAAATTTAATTTAAAAAACCTCATTTTGGCAAGTTGTCTACCCACATGAGTCTTTGTTCACTTTCTGTAAATGAGAATAATGGCCACTTGTGGTAATATTGGATGAAATTACAAAAGTGTTCTGTTGTTTTTTTATAAAATGCTGTGGACATATTGTGTCATCATGGTTTCAAAATTTTATATCCGAATCTTTGGCCAGAATATACAACCTTTGGACCTCCACCAGTATGCATCTTTCCAAGTCCGGTGTACATAAAGAGAAAAAAGAAACAAGACTCATCTTTCATTATCCATTGGCTGATGTATTTTGTATGGCTTTCTGGAAATTATACAGCTTTATATCCGGTGAAGCAATTATTTCTTTCATAAATGGCTAGAACCCAAAACAAATGCCCTCATTGCCTTTTTGAGATAAATTTTCTAAAAGGCCATTGTTGATTCTCTGGGAGATATCTTTTTATTCATAAAGAGCAAAGAGAGAACTACAAGTTGGCTCCTGAATTCTACTGTTCCATATACCACATCAAAGAACACTTATCTCTCTAAGAGGATAAACTCTATCCAGATTTAGAAGATCTGGCAATCCTAAGTGAAGGGAGAGAGAGCAATTTATATATCTCTAAAATCTGCCATCCTTAGGATTGTCTTTCTGCCTTCACTGACTCAACATTACTTTTCCTAAGGCATTGCTGGAAACAACGATAACCCCGTAGAGAAAACAGTGATGTTAACATACATGTGCTGATTTTACTCTCCCACATGCAGTCTTGCACCGGCATCTGACATGTTTCACAAATTCCACCCATATTTATGGTTTGTTCTTTAGAAAAGAGAACATTTAATTGTGTCACTATTTCTCCAATCTTTTGCCCATGGCTTGTAAACGGCCTGTCCCTCTTTCTCCAATCTTTTCCCTGTGGTCTCTAAATGGCTTAATATTACAAAATTAGTTTTCTACTTGATATGTTTTCCTATACCCAGAATTCTGATGGCCCAATTGACTCCTGCATTTGGGAGTGCTGACATGGCCTCCTATAGCGTGTATATTTTTGAGATGAACAATGCCTTCACATGTATGTTACTTATCCCAAAGCAATTTTCTTATATTGCAAGAGATGGATTTTGTATGTATAAGAATACAAAGATAAAAGTTTTTTGAAAAAACAGTGAGAGGAAACAGAATTTGAATGTAGTAACTAAGCTATAGTCTTTATAATATTATGTGAAAAGGTTTTGTCTATTCTCATAATTTGTATTGTGAGAACACTACAGTGTTGTCAATTAACTAACAGATTTCACATTTTCTGATGAAAATATGAAATTCACAAAACCTCAATATCATGTTTTACCTATTATATAAATATGTGGTGTGTGTGTGTGTGTGTGTGTTAATCTGTCACTGAACTAGAGACACTCTATCCTTGATCATCTTTCTATATCTAGATCATTCAGTAAAACATATTCTTCATTCACCCTAACAGCAGTGGACAATAACAAAATAATTACACTCAATGACAGGAAAAAGAAAACTTAAAAACATTGAAGAAATATTTTTTGTTGCATTACATACTATGTTTGGTAAACTGTCTAAAGAGTAATTGATGAGTATTCCAACATAGCATTAGCTCCTGATTTGAAGACATCAAGACAGTCTATGTCAATATTATTATGTTTTAAATAAATCTGATGACTAACCAAAATCCAATAAGATATCTACCTTTTATAGCTTATGATTTTTCTTCATTCTATTTTATTCACAGCACTACACCAATACCTCAAAATAAACAGTTACCATTAAAAAAAAATGAATTACCTGAAAACTGTGGGGAGACAGTGTTTATGGACTTTCTAGTATTTTATTGATGTGAGCATCCAGTAATTTTCTCCATAGAATGAGTATGTGTACCCTGTACTCTAAATCCCCATCAATAGAAGCACAGAAATATGGTTTTAGTACTTTGTTGGGCAAGAAAGTACTCAAAAAATACTTAAAAGCTATAGTGTCTCTGAAGAGCATGATCTAGAAGGTAGATAAAGGTGCTCTGAGAATTTTCTAGAAAATGGTAGCAAGAAAGTCTCATTGCAGACTTGCAGCATTTAGAACAAAGAGATGCCTTCATTGGGAAGTAATAACTGTCCATTTGAACTATGGCTGCTAATGTGCTACTAAAGACTCATCACTTGATCATGGACTGTTCAATGGCTACACGAGCTAAGTGATTCATCATGGCCTAGTGCTGATCCTTTAATTGAGTGTGTTCAGTAGAAATACCCTTGTGATGTAGAGTGCACTTGATATAGAATTTGAGCATATCTGATGTATTTCCCACATGACCACATGACCTTAAACTGCTTTACTACTGACAGTCACTAGTTCCTAATCAGGAAACAACAGACCTCACAGTATTCTCCTGAGGATGAAGCCAGCATTGTGATGATTTTATACTACACAGCCATGTTTGCTCTTAGAGAATTAACGTCATGCTTTGAATAAAGGACCTTTTTGGTAAAATGTTTACTCGTTACTACATTGCCCCATATAATGTTATCTCAGGCAAGAATACACTTTTATTCACAAGGAGGATCCACAGTGAGAGCCTGTGCCTCGTTGTGCAGAAAAAAGAAAAGAAAAAAGAGTCTATTGGTGGTTCACATAAGACACCAGATAATGTGCCCCAGGTCTTTGATCACTTTCCTTCACACTGTGGTGACCCCAAAGTGTTGGCTAAGAATAAGAAGGATCCAGAATAAATGGAAGAGGAACACAGATAAATGCCAATTGAAGTCTTAATGCCATCCTGGCACAGACAGTGCAACCTTTTGCTAATCTCTCATCCCCTCAGGCCTCCAGGAGATGACAACAAAGTACAATATTGATTGTGGTTCCATCTGTCATTGCAATTGGGGGTTTCCAGGTTTGAGAGTTAAATAATGTGTTTGTTCATTCTGAAAAAAAAATATATCTAATAAAAATATTCTCATACTGTAAAATAATGGCAGTTATTTTGAAGGACATTTGATGTGGTAACTCAATTAATCTACTTTACTGAATGCAAAGGATTTGTTCTGTGAATGCCTCATTTTTTCCACGCTACTACTTGTCTCTCAGTTTCCTATAATGGCCTTTGTTCGTGCACTGTAAACTTAAGTATGAGGCTGAGCTCTATTCACCTTCAAACTCTGGGGGAATGCTGTGGGAATGTGGCTCTGCATTACTAATTGGCCCCTGTGGGATCAGGAGGCATACCTTGTAGGTTTAAAAGATTCCCAATTTCCTAGGATAAACCCTGGCCAATGTGAACTGCAGACTAGAAGGAGTCAGGCATATGCTCAACCCTCCTTCTTTTTTGCTTCCATGGGTTTCTGTGAGAGGCAGTTTCATGTATAGATCCATTGTGTAAATTACTGTGTTCGAGGAAGCATCTCTCCCAAGCATTCTCATGTTTTCTTTTATATATATATATATATATAAGAATGGGGAAAATCCCATTACAAACACACACAGATCCATAGTCATTGGCCAGTAGAGTAACCTGTAACTCAGTGATTTGTCTTATCTTTATTGCTTAAGTTCTGTTTTTTCTTATATGTCTTTATGTACATTATTAAACTTGTGGCCTGCCTCCAAATGTCATTTAATATGTTCCTTTTCCACTTCTTTGAGCTTTGCTTTTAGAGACTATGTTAAGAGCATACATACCTCCTCAATTCTACAGTACCTCGAGCAATGGTCTGCCCAGTGTACTCTTCAACCATCTTGAAAATGCTAAGATAGGTTGAAAACATGGAAATTAATGCCAGTTGTGTGAGCATTTTCAGGTTGTTTCTTACTCTGAGGTGAAAGGCATTAATTAGCAAAGGAAAGGCAGTACTCAAAGCAAATTTCCTTTTCAGTATTAGGAAATCAGAGTTCTGGTATCTGCTTATTATCAGGAGCCTGGACTGCACATAACCCTCCATAGATCAGGAGATTAGTGAACTCTGCCACAAACCTTCTGTGGGAACAGCATACAGCCAGCCATGTGGCTAACTCCTCCAGAAAGCTCTCTCAATGCGTTTCTTTCCCCTATGCCAGTCCTAAGCAGTTTCCTACTTTCCTCTTGACTGGTGATCTAATTCAGTCTTTATTTGCTTAAGGTTCCGGAAACACTCACATACACTCATATGACATCAGATATAATGTCTTTATCCTACCTAATTAAGGAACAGGGTGTTGGTTTGTCACCTGAGCCCACCACAAAGGAGATGTGTGAGGAAGAATCTGACAGCCTGGGGAAGGGGGTGGGGGTGGGACACTTGTTATCTCCTGTTCAGCTTCCTTCCTTGATCTGTCTGGCCTTCCAAAGCAGAAAGTGTGTGCAGGTGACATCCCTTCTCCAAAGTGAGATCTTTATCACAAATATGACACCAATTAGTTCCTCATAATGAGTCTGAAATGCCACCATGTTCTAATATCCCACAGTAACGACCCTACACTTTTGTCACCGCTTGTATAATCAGCTCAGTGGAAAACTCCCATGTGTGTCATCTGTCCTTTGATATTATCATATATAATTTGCTAATTACTTCTCAAGGTACTTAGTAATCAGGGACCACTCATGACAGGCTAGGAAACTCATTATTTGAATTTTTTTTCAGTCTTCGTTGATCAATAAAACAGTTTGTAAGTTTCCTACCAGCTTCCAGCTTTAGCACTTTTAAAAATATACAGAACTTTATTTACTGTGTTTCTTTTATGGTTTTATGTATGTATATATAAAGTTGTATATATACATACACTTATTTTGTTGGAATTCTGAATTCTGCTTTCCCCACACAATTTCTATCACTTGCCATTTTCTTCTTCTTTTTAATTGAAAATAGATTCTTTTCTCATACAGTACATCCCAATCACAGTTTCTCCTCCCTGCAGTCCTAGCTACTCTGACCTCCCCTACTTTTCCGATCCGATCCACTTTCTCTCAGGTTCCTCTTCAGAAAACATCAGACCTCCAAGAGACAATAATAGCCAAAGAGGACCAAAAAAAAAAAAAAAAAAGATATCGAGGATGGATAAGGCAACCAAATAGAAGAAAAAGAGTCTGAAGAGCAGGCAAAAGAGTCATAGATACACCTGCTTTCACTGTTTGGAGTGCCAGAAAAACACCCAGCTAACCACCAGAGCAGATATGCAGGGGACCCACACAGGCCCTGTGCTTGCTGTTTCAGTGTCTGTGAACCCAGGTGAAACATACTAAGTTGATTCTGTGGGACATATTCTCCTCATGTCCCTCATCCCCTGTGACTTCTACAGTCTTGTCCTCCCTCCTTCCATGGGGTTCCCTGATCTCCAAGGAGAGGAGCCCAATGGAGTCCTCCAGTTTAGACCCCTTTCCTGCATAATGTCTGGTTGTGAGTCTCTATACCTGTTCCCGTCTGCTGCTGGAGTCCTCTTAAATTTTGTGTATGATTCATTCAGTGTTCATACTGAAAAGTGTTTTCTCAGATCGTAGGATATCTGTTTACTAAAGCATCCATAAGACCATTTGTTTAGTTTCAAAACCTTATCCTGGCTATGGACTCTGGTCTAGAACTCTGTCCCACTGTTGTGTATCCTGATGCCTTAAACTCTTGCTTTGGTACTCTGTTGGTGTCTTCAAATTTCTCAGCCTTAAGAACACAATTCTGTGAATTTCTTCTCTCATGCATTTATGTCTCTTTTGTTTTGGGGTGGCATCGCTGGTTCTCATGGATTAGACTATATAGCAAAGATAGCATAGAATTTTCCGTTCTTTAGTTTGGACTTATTCAAGGTTCAGTTTTCAGTTTCTTTTCTAGAAACCAGGGGCCTTTGTTTAGAATTTGCTGTTTCGGGGGTGCTGCTCTAGCTTCAGTACTCTTGGCAACATGCCTGATGCCCGCTGCTTAACACAGAGACTTGCAATGACTTGTCGCCTGCTGTAGGGCCCTTCTCCCCTTCCATTTGCAATACATTTTCATCTCTTAACAATAACTTCTGTGTTTTACTGTTGAGTAACAATGGCCACTTGAGGCTTATGTCCATTTATTTTGGCAAGAAGCAATCTAAGAGATAAGCCTGTTACAGAGATGTAGGGTTCAGTCTGCATGCCTGTGAAAAACTTAATACATTACCTGTAAATATTTTAATAATGATAGTAATAGAATGACAGCAAGGGCAGCTCAGAATGAGACAATGATGGTTTTTGTTCACAGCAAAGAAAATATGAAAAATCTGAATGAAATCTGTGAACTCTTTATGAATGTATCTCTCTGTTTGCAGAGGGTCTGGCCTGTGGTGTCATGCAAAGCTGCTACTCAGAAAGATTTATGTTAGTGATTCAATAAATTAAGGAATGAATGAATGAATGAGCAAATGAATGAATGAATGAAACTTTCAATCCATAAGTGTCAAAGGAAGCACTTTGTTCCAAGATTTGACCTGATTCTGAAAGTAGTCTACTATTCAGAAAATATATGTGCCCCTATGTATGTACCTGTATTATGCATGTATGTATGTGTGTATGTATGTATGTGCCAATGTAAATATAATCTTTGTTAAACATTTTGATTTAGAATCATTTTCAATTTATGTACAATATGGAAAGGTAGTCCAGAGTGTTTTGTGTCTAACAGCTTCTCTCTTGTTACTTTGTTCGTTACTCTGATCTTACTTAGCTGTTGTGCATCTGTCGCAAGATGTGAACCAACATGGATGTATGCTGAGACTCACAGCCACACTGGGTGAAACATAGGAAATTTTGTGGAAATTTGGGGAGAGAGGGGGAAGGGTGGGATAGAAGGACCTGGAGGGAACAGGAGCTCCACAAGAAGACTAACAGAGCCAACTAACCAGGGCCCAGGGATGCTTGCGGAGACTGAAGCACCATAGGTCTCCTAAAAGATAGGCAGTTTCAACTTCAACTGGGTTCTTTTGTAAGGAGAGTGGGGATGGGGTGGGGGTGCATCTCAGATAAGGACTCTGTTGCCAGCATCAAAGAAGGATGCTAAGGTTCCTGATGTAACTTGATGTGCTAGTGTGGATTGGTGTGTGTGTGTGTGTGTGTGTGTGTGTGTGTGTGTGTGTGTGTGTGTGTGTGTGTTTGTGTTCGGGGACTTTTTTGAGGAGTAGGGGAGGGAGAATCAGGAGGAAGAAGGAGGGAGGATGGAACAGAGAGGAGAAGAAGGGCGGGTCTTTGACCAGGATGTAAAGTGGATGGATAGATAGATAGATAGATAGATAGATAGATAGATAGATAGATAGATAATAAAGCCAATCTTGGCATTCTGTAGTTATTGCGTAGAGCTAATTTGTTCACAGTTCAGTGAATTTGTTTCTCTTTGATTATGGAAGAGGACAGTGATCAGTTTCTAATTGATACCATATGGCAGAGGAGAGAGAATGATCGTGTCACAGTATGTACTCCGCCATCTTGCCCAGCTGAAAGCCCCTAGAAGCACTACTGGGTAGCTCAACAAACTTAAGAGCCATTCTGTAAACATTTATTTATCAACGAACTATGGGCAATCTGTACTGACCAAAACTATGCTTTCGTTTACAGCCAGCAATAGGTGAGGGCAATTAGCCACGGAACAACTTGTGTGAGCTTGGGAACTGAAGTTTCTCCAGTCATCCCTGCAGATGAGATCAAGCCACGGCAACTGAAATCCTGATTGCAGCCTCACAAGAAAACCTGAGGCAGCTGTGCTCAGGCTCCTTATCATGAAAACTGTGGGTTGTTAAATTTGTGTTGACAATGTTTTAAGTTTGTATCTATTTGTTAGACAGAAATAATAACTAGAACTATAATTTCATATTAAAGTAAACTCAATAATAATACACTCTATAGAGATGTTTTTAAATCTGTATTTGAGCTCAATAATTAATAGCCTGTGTAATTTACTTGTGTTTTGACCTTGGGTAAAGGCTTGGCAACACTTAGTCACTTTATTGGAATATCCTTCAGCAAGAGATTCGAGTACCTTTATTTTCGCTGCCAAAAATTTTGTGTTCTGGATAATATTTCGAGGGGTATGGCCTATCTGTCAACCTAACTGCCTTTTCCTTATTGTCATAGATCTCATGCCAAAAGACAAGGTTCATAAATTCCCCTAAATGCTTTGATTAATTTTAATTACAACAAATGTATTGATGTGAAACTAAATGCCGTTTCTAACTGCAATCACACTGCCAAGAAATCAGCAAATCTAGAGGAAGTGGCTTTCAAAACCAAGCCCACAGGCACACTCCTTTGTCATCCAGCATCTGCTCAGGGTGCTTTTCCTGTGTTATATATCCTGGGCATTCTTTCACACTACAGCTCTGTCTACTCTTGCCAGAATGGTATCACTTTAGCCTTTAATGTTTCTCCCTAGCTGCGAAGTTCTTCTGAAATTGTTAGGAAGTTGAAAGAATTTAGTTGTGGCCCTAAGGATGAGAGCAATGCAAGTCAAAGAAACCACTCCATCCAAGTCTAGCTTGAGTTTATAAGGGTTTCTTACACGCATTTGGGAGAGGTGAGGAGATACTTGTAGGAACATGGCAAATCATAACAGTGACACCACCAAACTGCTCTCTCATTTGGTACAAATACCACATCATAAAACTACAAAGAGAGAAAATTAGAGGAAGGAAGGAAGGAAGGAAGGAAGGAAAACGAAGAAACATTGACTCACAAGCCTTTTAGCTTAGCTCTAGTATGTTATCCAAGTGTTCATCATCCAAATGTTTGGTCCCATGTAGTGTTACTATTTTGAAGGGGTAGAAATGTAAGTATGTAAGGGCCAAGATGGAGAAAGAAGGTTACTGTGGAACTGACATTCATTGTCGGTTTGCTCTCTCTCTCTCTCTCTCTCTCTCTCTCTCTCTCTCTCTCTCTCTCTCTCTCATTCTCCTCTCTCTCCTCCCCTCTCCTTTTCCATTTCTCTCATGATGTAAGTAGCCTTGTTTCAACACACTCTTTCACCAAAATATAAAACCATGATCCAGGCCGAGAGTGTGCAAAGACCAAGGCCCCTGGACTAAAAATTCTGGAAGAAAGTGGCAAAATAAGCATTTCTTCTTTTAAGATGATTTTCTCAAATATTTTGTAAAAGCAGCGGAAATCTATAACTGAGACTTGAGGTTCAGCCAACCTAAACCCCGAATCAGTTTAATCACAGTAGCATACTACTTAAGTTTGTTTAATTCCTAGTCTTTGTAAATTTACTTTTTAATCAATCTGGAATGATTATCCTTCTGTGAACCTGGAACTAGCTTATTCTGATGGTTATATATTTACTTATATAACCATAAATTACATTAATTTATTTCTAGTACATGGACTGATTAACCCCTTTCAGAGACTATTTGAGACAAGTAGAAAATAAGTGAAGTTATAATATTTTGACCTATTTGCTACACCTTACCTACAATATATATCACAGTGATCTTGTGTTTAAAAGTTGCAGTCATCATTTTATAGATAAGCAAAGGAGGCCAAGGGAAAGATACTAGGAGCTCTGTGAGAGTGGGGAGCATTATACCCAGGCACATTTACCCCAAACACAACATTTTCCCTGCTAAGCATGTTGCTATGCTTTCTGAGCATGTTTAAATGATAATTTAAAATTCATCAAGGTGTATGCCTATCTTGTTGTTTACATAAATACTAGGAGGAGCACATATAGAAAATAAGAAAGAGTAGTTGAGAGTGGGAAGGAAAAAGGGGGAAAGGACAGGGAGATTCCTTATTAGTTATCTTGACCTATTTAGTAAGCACCCTTTCTCCAATAAGGGGGAAAGGGAAGGAAGGACAGGAGAAAGGGAAGGAAGAAAGAAGTAAGGGAGGGATGAAGGGAAGACAGCAGGATGGAGGGAAGGAGGAGGGAAGGAGGCAGCGAGGAAGATCTGAAGGACAGAATTGTAGAAACAAGAAAATAATGATTCAGTGTTTTCTCTTCAGCAGACAGAGATATGTAAATTGAGACAAAATTAGCGCCCATGTTTCGACATTTTCCCACATAAGTTTCAGGTTAGACTCTTTCTTTCTTTCTTTCTTTCTTCCTTTCTTTCTTTCTTTCTTTCTTTCTTTCTTTCTTTCTTTCTTTCTTTCTTTCTTTCTTTCTTTCTTTCTAATGTGGTCTTTGAGGGAAGGCTGGGGGAAGAAGACTGGTGATTGTCTTTAATTATGTTCAAAGAACGTTACAGAATACTCAGTGGATGTCAGGCTTGGCGCTGGGAACTCTGTAACTAATGCCACTCCACTATCTTGCCTTCCGTATTATTGCACCAAAGCAATGCCCAGAAAACGCCCAGGAGAGCTGTTGGTAGGCGAGGGCTCAGTGAGAAAAGGTAAAAAAAAAAAAAAAATCTCTAGGAAACATGTTGCCTATTATTCCTCATAATGAGAACTGCCCTAGCTGATATGGGGACACAAGGCTCTTAATGCATCCCACATCAGCATGTCATTTGCAATCTTGAACCACAAAAAGAGATGGAAGCCTTGGAAGGTAGAACTTGTTTCTTCATACTTCAGTGTCAGAAAGGACGAATAACAACCACACTGTTTGCTCTCCCCAACCCCATCAGCATTCAAAGGAAACCCATTGACCACACTTCACATGCCCCAGCGTTTAACAGCCTGCCCTCTTGGGCAGGCAGCAAGACTCCATTCATGGCTGACGTGATCCAGGCATGTTTCAGATTTACCGCGGAGGCAGCCTCACTGAAGGAGATGACAAGGAGCAAAATCCTAATGACTTAAAATTCATGGCACCTTCCAGGGGGGTCTCCAGTGGTAACTCCCAGAAAGAGTAGGCTGGTTTACATTTTCTCAGAAGAAAAATGATCCCACTTCTATCAAACTGGCCCACCTAAGAGCTTGCCTGTACATGGGTCCCTATCCAAGCTAAATTTGCTTCAGCTCTCCATCTGTTGAGATGCTGTGGAGGGTCAAGGCACACACTGCAGAGAGTAAATCCTGATATTTTCTTTTAGTGCTGAAAACAGACTAAATGAAGAATAAAGTATGGGCAGGAAAGCCTACCTGATGGGACACTCTCTTCTGGAGTTTCCCAAGCCAAACTGAGCTTAGACCACAATGGCTGTACCATATCTATTTGACACTCATAAAGGCATTTCTGTTTATCTCCCTTCTCTCTTTCTTCACCTTGATTCCAGATATTGAGTCTCAGATAAATCACTTCAGTCAAACACTCCATCACAAGATTCGTATTTTGTATATCGAGCAGATTTCAGGAGGCCTTTCTCATTCACACACCTTGGAGAGTTCCCTGCTTTAATGTTTCCTCCACTGGAATAAATAGAACACCTCAGGATGATGTCTGTGATTCCTCACATCCCAGTCCTCATCCAAACCAGTCACAGAATGTTTTTAAGTTCACTTTAAAAGCTTTATTTCAACCCAAAACTTTCACTTAGAAATTATGGAAGAATGGATACAGAAATTGTGGCACATTTACACAACTGAATATTACTCACCTATTAAAAACAAGGAAATCATGAAATTTGCAGGCAAATGGATGGAACTAGAAAAGGTCATCCTGAGTGAGGTATATCAGAAGCAGAGAGACATTTATAGCATATAGTCACTTATAGTGGATATTAGCCATATTACATAGGATAAACACACCAAAACCTACAGACCTAAAGAAGCTAAACGACAAGAAAGACCCTAAAGAGGTTGCTTAATTCTTGTTCAGAAGGGAAAACAGGATAGACACCAGAAATGGTAGAGGAGAGGAAACAGAACTGGAGTCTACCACAGATGTCTCTAAAAGATTCCAAACAATGGGGGAACAAAGCAGTTGCAGAGACTCTCAGCCAATATTTGGACAGAGCGCAGGGAGTCTTATGGAAGAATTGAGGTATAAAAGAACCCAGAGGGGACAGGAGCCCGAAAAGGAGACCAATGAAGGAAAAAAAGGCAGGCCCAGGGGGGACTTCAGAGTCTGAGGCATCACCAAAGAGCTTATATAGAGAGGATCTAGACTCCCCACTCAGATGTAGCCCATGCATATATATATATGTATATGCATATATATGTATATATATATGTATGTATAAAGCTGTGGCAATATGTTTTATGCTTATTTTCATTTATACATTGTACATTTTACAAAATGTATTTTTTGCAAACAGTATTTCATCAACTCGCTTTTTGATATAGAAGCATGAACTGAAAGTGACTGAGACATAAAGAAAAGCAGAATAGCAGATACAGATTTTGTTTCCAGACTTCCTGTGATTTCCAGAGATCCCTTACTCCAAGCTCAGATTGTAGCCACCAGCCCTTTTCTTTGTTCTATATTAGTACACAGTATGTTATACTTAACAAATATGCATGTATACTAATTTGTAGCTGTTACTTTAATGTTGAATATTTTATGCAAAGTGAGCTTTCAGGAAATAAAGTAAATACAACCAAATGTAGCCTGAAGTTCTAGGATTAATGAGGGTCTTAAAAATAGGGTTAGATTCTGCCTTGAGAATATATCATGTTATTAATGAAGCTTATAGAGTAACCACTGATATTTTTTATTGGTCTTCACAATTTAGAGCGAAATGTAGAAAGGACACTCCTAAATATATAATGCAACTCAAGGCTTTGCTTCTTCTTAAATGTGGGGGAAGAAACTGCTGTGATGAAGATAAAACAGAGGTGATTTTTTTTTACCCAACAAAAGTTGTTTCCAGGGCTGATATTAGATATCTTCCTCATGCTCACAGAAGAATTCAAGTGGTTTCCCAGGGTGTTGCAAAATATAATGCTTCTGCTTGTGATTATTTCCAGGAAGAATTGTTGCTTCGAGCGATTGTGCCAGCGGCACTCTTGGCATGTGGGATTGTGCAACCACGCATAGTGACCATCGTGCAATATCTGTCTGCATATTCAGCAGTTAGGATTTATGGGGTCCTATGTATGATTTGTCTGTTCAAGGTCCAGTGATGAAATAGAATGAGGTAAACAGAAAGTGTCTGGGGGAGCTGAGTACAGGAAAGACAGCAGATCTAGGTGGAAGTCCATTTAGTCCAGCATAACATCAAATTAAAAAGGTGCTGATTCAATGGTAGCTGAAAGTATTCATTATGAGATGGAGATGAACATACAAGTCCAGAGAATGTAATGATGGGCACAGAAATCTAGACCAAGAGATAGGAATCCAGGCAGCTGGAAGGTATTAAAAGGAAGCTATGATTGGGCAAAACTGCCTCAGGCATAGGCAAAGGGCCAGTTTAGGACTTTCTCAGCAACTTGTCTAAGGATTACAACGCCATATCTCTTTTAGAGGACTATGATTCTCTTAAGGCTGTTCTGAAGTGTCCCTCTGAAAGGTTTATTTGTTAAAATCCTGCTCTCTGTCTGCTAGACCCAATCCATGATAAATCATTCGATTGGGAAGATTCTGAGGTCACCAATAGATAAATCCATTCAGAGATTCAGAATATGAAGTGTTGGGAGGTGGAGGATATGAATCCCAGTTAGATGAAGAACTTTGGGGACATACTTTTTTTAATTAATTAATTTATTTATTTTTATATCAATCACAGGTTAGGTACTTTGCATCCCAGGCGTAGCCCCCTCCCTCATTCCCTCCCACCCTCCCACTCCCTCCCTCATCTCCCTCCTCCCCGCCCCCTCCAAGTCCACCAACAGGGGAGGACCTCCTCCCCTTCCATCCAACCCCAGTTCATCCTGTCTCCTCAGGGCTGGCTGCAATGGGGACATACGTTTTAAGGAAGTACTGGAAAGTTGCCCTCTCCTTTTGCTTCTCTCTGCTTTGAGCCCACACTGAGGTTAGCATCTTTTCCCTACCACACCCACAATGCATGATTTATTGCTTCACTACAGATCTAGAAACAATAGAACCTTTGTCATCCAGTTGTGATAGACTGAAAGCTGAAACATGAGCCATTTTTTTCCATTTCAAATGCTTTTTGCAGGTATCTTGTTGCACAAAACAAGAATATGACTATCAAATGTGAAGAAAAATGTGAACTGTTTAAGAAATAGAGCAGAGCTGAGTTCCAGAGTATTAGTTACATGTTTTGTATCTTGACCTAAGAAAAAAGCTTTAAGAATGGCAACCCCATTGAAAGAAGGAGAAAACAGGAAACAGGACAGAAGCCTACCATGGAGGGCCTCTGAAAGACTCTGCCCAGCAAGGTATCAAAGCAGATACTGAGTCTCACAAACAAACTTTGGGCAAAGTGCAGGGAATCTTAGGAAATAAGGGAGAGATACTAAAACCTGGAGAAGACAGGAGCTCCACAAGGAGAGCAACAGAACCAAAAATATCTGGGCACAGGGGTCTTTTCTAAGACTAATACTCCAACCAAGGACCATTCAAGGATATAACCTAGAACCCCTACTCAGATGTAGCCCATGACAGCTCAGTCTCCAAATGGGTTCCATAGTAAGGGGAACAGGGACTGTCTCTGACATGAACTCAGTGGCTAGCTCTTTTACCACCTCCCCCTGGTGGGGGAGCAACCTTACCAGGCCATAAAGGAAGACAATGAAGCCACTTCTGATGAGACAAGATAAGCTAGAGTCAGATCAGATGGAAATGGAGGAGGACCTCCTCTATCCATGGACTTGGAGAGAGGAATGGGAGGAAATGAGGGAGGGAAGGTGGAATTGGGAGGGAGGAGGGAAGGGACTACAGCTGGGATACAAAGTGAATAAAGTGTAATTAATATAAAAATAAAAATTTAATTTAAAAAATGGCAACCCAGGTAAATTAAGCTAGGTTGTTCTGTTTTGGACAAACAGTGGTATTCTAGCAAGTAGTCATGGGCTTATACTGTACAAATTGAAGTATTAAAATAATAATTTTCTATTGATGGCTATAGAGGCACTAATTGTGTTTCATTGATCAAACCTTCAAAATTCTATGTAATACATCAGGCCTTCTGTATGCTGTGTCTTCTTACACCAGAAGCACTTTTCTCTCTCTGAAGCTTTGGGATTAAAACTCTATCATATTTTGTCTTGAAGGCTGCATTGATGACTTACTCAAGTTTCATGGTAGAAATTATCCTTTCCCCAATCCAACTACAGTCCAGCTGGCAAAGAATACTGGCTGTCTGTAAGCCCAAACATCTGGAAGAAGGATTGATTTGGCAACTTCCCTGCCTCTTATATCTTGAAATCTTTCTTAGATAGAAGGTTTAAAAAATGTCTTTTGGTGGACAAGATGAATAGACATATTTTTTAACCACCAAATCTCTGAACAGGCCAAATAATGTATAAAAGCTCCAAAATATTTTAGTATTAATTTATTACTATTTATTTATAAATTATTTAATTATTCACAAGTTCTTTACAAATTATAGTGCTAAGACCAAAAAAATGAGAGAAATGTTGTAAGTAAAGTGTATTTTGATCCTACAGGGATCAAACTGACTACTGTTTGTGCTCAAGTGTTCTTTGGTCAGTAAGTTCATCTTCTTAAACACTAATCTAAACAGAGCTGCTTCTGGACATTATGTAAACCCAGGTGTTATAAAGAAGACTAAACTTATCATGTCCATATTTAATCTTCACTTTAAGGGTTCCTTTTAGAGCTGAACATGAAGTATAGCTGCAAGAGAACTCATAGTATGAGTTACTAGTCTCTAATTGCTTACTCTTGGAACAGTCTTATTACATCTTCTGCTTTTTCTCTTGCATTTTTATCTGGAAAATATGGATAGTATTCACTCTTTATCGGTTTACTATGAGAACTTCAGCAGATAATGTATATGAAGACACATCTATGGGCAAGTACTTCTTGCATGGATGTTACTGATGTTAGTATTATTTTTCACTATCAGCTATGAAGCAGAGATAAGAGGAACAACACAAGTCTGCCAGGGTTGCTTCCTAAAAAGAATTAACTTCACAATACCTAGTCCATCACAACTGGTGAAAGGCCTTAGGAGTGGTCAACAATAAGAATACATCTGGATACATCTAGGGTTTCAGCTGTATAAATATCTCATTGTCTTTCTCTCCTTTATGAACAACCACACAAACATGAGGCAAGTGTCCTTTCTCCTAGTTCTCATTTGACAGCAAATCTGTGCTCAAGGTTTCCAACTGAAATTCCTAAGTCTGTTTCCCTGTTTTCTGTTGTGAAAATAGATCTGATAATAGTTCTCACTGTCTAAATTTTTATTTTGTCTTATTCCAGGCATTCTGAGAGTTGGTTCTCAAAAGGCTGGAAGATTAATGGTAATTTATTTCCTCTTATATTCTCATTCTGCAATCAAATTTCATGACCCAGTATGATAATTTTTTGAAAAATCAAAGCCATCCATATTTTACAATTATTTTCCTAAATACTTAATAAATAATTTAGCTAACAAAACATTAAGCACTGATATAATAATATACTATGTCTTTCTTATCTATTCAAAAATTTCATGAAAGAATAAAATATTGTTTCCCAGAAATTCTCTGAAATTCTAATTTCCTTGACTCATTCATAGAATGTTTAAGTGGGTAAACAATGATCTTCAGGTCATTGTTTATTGCTTTTATGAAAAAAAATTAAGAAAACCCCAATCCTGCCTTCATAAAGCATTTAGTTTAATAAATTAATAAAGACTAAACAAATAATCAAAAAATCAATCTATTGAGTTTGTTCTCTGTTGGCCAACTGCTCCTGGACATGAGGCCTGCTCTAGAATGTGGTTGAAATACCCAGTGAGATTCCACTGGAGAAAGCTGTTGGCCAGTGGGTCTTAATTTCAAATTGCTTCTTAGTTAGGGTTGAGATCCTATATCCACTCCTCCCTCTCAGCTTGGGGGCCCCATCAGCTACAATTTCTGTGAGTCCTTATATGCATCAATGCTATTTTGCATGGAAGACACTGTTTATAAATAATGTGATTTATTTTTTTATCATGAGAATAATGTTACAGTATTGTGTATACAGTGAGGTGTGTTGACTAAAACATTGGTATCAGGTTAGCTAAGACAGGGTTTGCTCTTTGTTTGCAGCTATGGACATGAATAATTTAATAGCATTTTAACTTGTATTCTCATTCTTTTTGAATGATGTCAGTTATTTAAAAATGTATTGACACTATCTTTGGGAGATATTGTTCTATGTTTAAAGGGGGTGCAATGATAAGTAACAACTAGCTACCCACCTAAGTCATTTTCAGATCAAAAATGTATACTACATAGATATAAAAGTTGTTAAATAATAAAATAAAACATGGTTGAATACCTTAAAAACCTAAAAAGGAATTCATTTAAAATTTAGAGTATGGCAAGGCATGATTAAGACCTGATAAAATAATTACAAAAATATTAAGTTCTCTACTTGAAAATTAATATCTGGAAAGGTCTCCTCTATTGTTAGGTTCTGGGACCTTTCATTATGATTCCTCAAAATGAAGAAATTATTGAATGAAGATTTCCCTTTGAGGACTAAGCAACAGGCCAACTTTTGTTTCTAACTAGAGCAAAAACATGACATATTAGTTCAAAATACTGAAGTAACAGATATAAACACGGAGTAAGTGAATCAGAAGATAAAACACAGCTAAAGAGAAAAAAACAGAAACAAGCAGTGGTAACAAACTGTAGAAGCAGAGGAGAATCTTTGGCCTTCATCTAGTTTATTTTATTTTATTTTTTGAGGGGGAAGGGTCATCACCATAAAGCTACTTCAGATCTGGAAAAGATGGCTTACCACCGTGGCATTAATCTTAGGCAAAACTCTAACAGATTTGCTCTCATTGGCAAGAGCCCTGTGTTGGGAGCTGTACTGTTTGACATATGAATCACCAAATGCCCTACATCTGATTTCATGTCTATGAAGCAACCTTCTGATTAAGATTTGGCTTTGCCTGCACATCTGCCTACAGGGACACAAGGGGCTGATTTTATAGACTTTGAGTATGTCAAGTTCTCATGAAACTGTGCAGTAGCTTCTCATTATGTTTTGGCATCCTGTATATCTTGACTACATGGAGAAAATAAATTGCTTACATGAACTTTTTGGTTGTGTGACAATATACTCGTTGTAAATCCAAACACTGTTGTTTACAACATTAGTCTCAGGATCCTGATTTGAATTTATCCCAGGATAGAAAATTTCTTTGTTGATGTCAACTTAAAGTACATAAGCTGAAATACTGAGATCCTGAGATACACAACCCACAGCAGAATGTGTAGTTAACTTTCACAGAAAGGGTGCCATTTCCTGCCATCGTGAGAAGGCATGATGTTTCTTATGAGTGTTTTTCTTTCATTTGGAGCTATTATTTAGTTCTTCTTGCTTCAATGTAACATATTAACTTAACTAACCCCAATATTACATAGAAGCTATTCCATTGGTTTTGCATTTGTTGGAGTGACCTGTAACATCCTATGAAAATTGGGCTCAAACTATGGTAGTTTAAGTATAATGTTAAAAATCACACACCTGCACAGAGGAGGACATTGCAGCCAGTCCTGAAGACACCTGATAAACTAGGGTCAGATGGAAGGGGAGGAGGTCCTTCCCTATCATTGTACTTAGAAAGGGGCAGGGAGGAGATGAGGGAGGGTGGGATTGGGAGGGAATGAGGGAGCAGGCTACAGCTGAGATAGAAAGTTAATAAATTGTAACTAATATAAAAATATTTTTAAAAATCACACAAACAGCAGATTTACAGCCTGGTCTTTAGGTAGGTCCCCCAACAACTGGAGTCAGGGACCCCTCGAATTCTAATGCCTGCCTTTAGATCCAGTTTCCCCAGCTGGGTTGGTTTGGCTGGTCTCAGTGGGATAAGAAATGCCTAGTCCTGCATTTCTACCTGTGGGGGACTAGCCCTTTTCTGAGGAGGAGAAGAAGGGAGAATAGGGACAGGGGTATGTGAGAAGGGACTTGAAAAAGTGCGTGGGGGGGTGCTGCAATCAGGATGTAAAGTGAACAAATAAATTAATGGAAAAATCTTTCTGTCAGAAACATGTACATGAAATTAGATGGTAGGTCAAGCATGAAAAGGTTTTTTCTCAGCCTTTTGTTTCGATACTCTTTTTTTTTAACTTAATTATTTATTATGTATATAATGTTGTGTCTGCATGTACACCTGCACACCAGAAGAGGGCACCAGATCTCATTATAGATGGTTGTGAACCACCTCGTGGTTGCTGGGAATTGAACTCAGCACCTCTGGAAGAGCAGCCAGTGCTGTTAACTGCTGAACCATCTCTCCAGCCCTGGGATGACTCTTGAGGCCATGAACTTGACACACATAGTCAGAAGCAATGTTCTGGAAACTATTAAAGGTTTTGGATATTTTCAATATGTCATTTTTCAAATGACATGTCATTTATTACTATTTCAATAAATATTTATTGAACATTTGTTATGAGTTAAAATTTGCATTTGGCACCACAGGGATAAATATCTGCCTGTGCCTTGGTCTGTTAGAGAAGAGAGATTGTAGAGATACAACCATTGCAAAAGAAATCATGTATTTGAATATTAAATACCAAACATGGAAAAATGACACTAAAGATATCTACATAGAATCTGCTCTCCATGTTTCCATATAAAATCAGGTGTCAGACAGAGTTAGGAGATTTGAAGACATTTTTCCCTGATTAGGAAAACAGCAGACATTTCAAGAGAAAGTGCTTGTTTGTTTAAAGAATGCAAACAAAGGCCAGAGGAAAGTTTTTACTAGTCTTGTGAACAATTACTATCATGTATGTCATTTTCTAGATTATCTATGATTTTGTGTACTTCTCTGCTACATATTCAGTGTCATCTATTCCATATAGAATTACTATAAAATGCTTCTTCAAGTCTCTGTGCAATTTGAAAAATCTAATTCATGACATTGCAAAGTCTTATAGTTCATAGAAAACTGTATCCCACAGAAAGAAGAAAATGGGTTAAATCAAGTTTACAAGTAATAATAATTTAAGCTTTATGAGGGTTGTAAGACATTTGATTATCAATCTAAAACTATTTTCCAAAGCATCTATTATGTCCTATGTCATAAATGCACATATAATGGCAATGGAGCCTAGGATATAAATAGATATTTATTAATATAGTAAAATGTAAAGAATTAAATATAGTTCTCAGATATATAAAATAATTACACAGTTCAAATAAATTATCTGCCAAAAGTGCTTAATACCCACAAATGTAATTCCTAAAGCTTTGGTGAACCTGAGAAGAAAAATTGTTGGTGTAAAGTTGGTTAAAAAAAAACAATTTGTTAAATTCACATTTCATATTACATAATTTGATATCTCCAATTCACAAAAATATGTGTTATCATTCATTTTAATGACCTAGGAATTTTCATTTTTCTGGATCTAACGTGATAATATTGGTTGTAAACTTGACAAGACCTAGGTTCACTTAGGAGACAAAATTCTGGGTATATCTGTTAGGGATTTTCTAGAATAAGATAAGTTGGGTGGGAAGACCTGCTCTAAATAAAGTCATGTCATTTCACTTCCTGGAGTCTAGGACTGACAAAATAGAATTAATGATCCAATCAATTAAGTTAGTTGAGCATCAGAATTCTCCCTCTCCTTTTTGAATACAGATGCAATGCAAGTAGCCATCTTCCAACATGGCTTTCTTCCCATAGTGGACTCACAATGTTAGCCAAAATAAACACTTCCTGCTTTACCTTGCTTTTTCCAGGTGTTCTTTTTCCCCAGCAATGAAGACAGAATTATATACACAAAATTAATGATCATAACAGAGATTCAATCCCTACTCCCTAAAACAGTGAATATATTTATTTTATGATTTAAAAAAATCTTCTTTCTGCTAAATTCTTATTTTCGGCCTAAGTTTACATTCTGAAAGTTTTAACTCTCTTCCTATTTTAATTTTCTCCTTTCCACTAAGATTTTCAGCTTCCTCTCCTTATCAAAACTGCTTTGGGAGAAGGAACAAAGATCCATTATGAAAATCTAATGTCTATAATCAGAAAATCTAACAAGGAGATCTGGCTGTCTTTAAAAATAATACCTTGACCAACAGCTTGAAGTTGCATTAAAATCCTAACACAACCTTTGAGAAGACCAGAAACCTACCTGCTCAACATGAGTTCATGCTGGTGTAAGGGAATCATCTTCCTTAGACAGTTTCTGTTCAGGTGCTATAGCTTAAATATGAAATACAACTTATAACTTTCCCATCTGATATGTGTTTGTTCTCTAAGTGGTGGCCTTAAGTTTGAGCAGTTATGAAAACTTTAGGTGATAAGGTCTAGCTATGGGGAGAAATGCAGTTGTTCTGTATCTTTGGATATAATTATGGCCACTTCCTTTTTCTCCCTTGCTTCATGCCCTATGGTAATGTGAATTCAGCTGCCCATTGTTTTTTCCCCCATCATGAGAGACTGGTATTTCTAAAATTGTTTGCCAGATAAGTTTTCTATATCTCATTTCTCTTTCTAATCCTCAGGTTTAAATCTAAGTTTAAGTTTAAACTTAGCCAGACTATTCAGAATAAATTCAGAATAAGGAACGGTAGATACTAAGAACTGGTAATATACATGTTGGCCCCTGGGAATAAAATTTGACAAAAATTATGATGGAATTAACACCAAGTGAATACTGAGAGGAACCGTTTTTGTTTGAAGCATATCCACATGTGATTTTTGTATTTTCCTCTTGTTGATAAGGTCAACCATACAGTATTGTATTTTACAAGGGAAGAAATTATCACATTTAACAAAGATTATTGGTTTCTTTTTCTGTTGCTGTGATAAAACAACTATAGGGGAAAAAAAGTTATATTTTAGCTATCAATCTAAGGAACAAACCATCATGTTGGGAAAGTCAAGAGAGCAGGAACTCCATAACTAATAAAAATGAATCTTCACACATTAATATATTAAAATGTTAATATATTAAAGATAGCCCTTCCACAGGCATGTAAAGCCCTATATACTAGGTTTTTAAAACTTCTGTCAAGTTGACTATTAATAACAACTACTTCATCAAGTTTACACAAATGAGCAAATCCCAAATATGCATAAATAAGTGGCAAAAGGAATTTTAAAAACAGTCTTCTAATGTAAGTTTTGCAACTTCATTTTTTTAATTAATTCAATTTACATCTCTGTCATAGAGCCCTCCCACATCTCCTTCCAGGCCCATCACCTCTTCCTTTCCACATACCCTCTTCCCTATTTCCTAGAATAGGGGAGCCCCTGTACCCAGATGAAGCTTACTTGATCACGGTAGATGATATTTTTAATATGTTTGAGTTCAGTTTGCAAGTATCTTATTGTGTATTTTTGCCTCAGTGTTCCTACGGGAGACTGGTCTGGAAGTTTCTTTCTTTGTTGAGTGTTTGTATTGTTTAGGTTGCAGGGTGACTGTGGCTACATAGAGTAAGTTTGGTAATGTGCTTTCTGTTTCTATTTTGTAGACTAGTTTGAGGAGTATTGGTGTTAGCTCTTCCTTGAAATTCTGATAGATTTCTGTGCTAAAACCATCTGGCCCTGGGCTTAGTTTGGTTAGGAGACTTTTGATGGCGGTTCTATTTTTATAGAGGTTATAGGGCTGTTTAAACTATTTACCTGATCTTGATTTAACTTTGGTAGGTGAAATCTTCAACCAAGAAAATCATCCTCCTTTAGAGTTTCCAATTTTGTGGAACTCAGGTTTTTGAATGATTCTTTGGATTTCTTCAGTGTTTGTTGTTATGTCCCCCTTTTCATCTCTGATTTTGTTAATTTGGGTACTGTCTCTCAGTCTTTTAGTTAGTTTGGCTAAGGGTTTGTCTATCTTGTTGATTTTTTTCAAAGAACCAATTCTTGGTTTCCTTGATTCTTTGTATTGCTATCTTTGTTTCTAATTTATTGATTTCACCCCTGAGTTTGATTATTTTCTGCTGTCTACTCCTCTTGGGTGTGTTTTCTTTTTCTTTTACTTCTTCTCCTCCTCCTCCTCCTTTTTTTTCCTAAAGCTTTCAGGTGATGTATTAATTTGCTAATATAGGCTCTCTCTCTCTCTTTCTCTCTCTCGCTCTCGCTCTCTCTCTCTCTCTCCTTTCTTTATGAAGGCACTTAGTAATATAAACTTTTCTCTTTGCACTGCTTTCATGGTGTCCCATAAGATTGGGTAAGTTATGCTTTCATTCTAAGTCTTTAATTTTTTTCTTTATTTCTTCCCTCACCCAGTGATCATTGAACAGGAAGTTGCTCAGTTTCCATGACTATGCAGGCTTTTCTGTTGTTTCTGTTGGTGTTGAGGTCTAGGTATAATCCATGGTGCTCTGATAAAGAACAGTGTGTTAATTCAATTTCTATGTATCAGTCGAGGTTTGCTTTGTGACCAACTCTATGGTCAATTTTAGAGAAGGTTCTGTGTAGTCCTGAAAAAAAAAGTATATTCTTATATGTTTGGGTGGAAAGTTCTGTAGGAATGTATTAGGTCCATTTGTTTCATGACCTCTGTTAGCTTCATTATTTGTCTATTTAGCTTCTGTCTTAATGGTATGTCCATTGGTGAGAGGAGGGTGTTGAAATCCCCCACTATCATGTGTTGGGATCAATGTGTTATTTAACCTTTAATAACTTTTCCCCCTTGTGTTTGAAGCATGATGTTCAAGATTATGATGTCCTCTTGGTTGAGTCTTCCTTTGATGAGAATGAAGTATCTTTCCCCATCTCTTTTGATTAATTTTGGTTGAAAGTGCAATTTACTAGATATTAGGACGGCTACTACAGCTTGCTTCTGGGGTCCATTTGCTTAAAAAAAATGTTTTCCAGCTTTTTACTCTGAGGTGGTTTCTATCTTTGTGGCTGAGGTGTATTTCTTAAATCCAGTAGAATGTTGGATCCTGTTTCTGCAACCATTCTGCTAACCTGTGTCTTTTTATTCAAGAGTTGAATCCATAGATGTTGATAGATATTAGTTACCAATGACTTATTTTCCTATCTTTCTTTCTTTTCTTTCTTTCTTTCTTTCTTTCTTTCTTTCTTTCTTTCTTTCTTTCTTTCTTTCTTTCTTTCTTTCTTTCTTTCTTTCTTTCTTTATGTGAAACAACCACATCATAGGTCCTAGGGAGATTTATTACTATTGTTAGAAACAATTGTACATTAACATATTGGCAGACAGCTTCCAATAAAAGTTAGTAGGGGAATGAAAAAAAAAAAATTGTGTTTCAACAATGGTTCCAGAGTCATTGGACACCACATACAAAATAAATCTAGGCACAGAATTTATATCCACCATGAAAATTAAGTCAAATGGCTCTGATGGAGACAGAATGAGGCACTGGCTCATATACTTATGGGCAATCTGTAGGAACTACTGAGCTTATGTTTAAATCATTTGTTGACTTATTGCCTGGATTCTTAATAGTCTACCACGTTTTGTTAGATCTTCACATATTTTAGATAACTGTTCTTTGCTACATCTATCTGTTGCAAATATTTTCTCTTTGTTCAAAGCTTGTCTTCTCACTTTACTGACTTTGCCTCTCACAGGACAGAGCTTTGTATTTTAATGAAGCCTGACTCATCAGGGGCTTGTGCCTTTGGTGAGTTGTCCAAGGAGTCATTCCAAGCTCAAGTTCAGCAAGGAGTCTCTCATCTCTTATTTTCTAGGAGTTCAGTAATTCTGTGTTTTACATTTTTTTAGCTGTTGTGACATTATCTATATTCTGTGTTTTCTTGTGTGTAGTTGACCTCATTGGGTTGGAATTTTCCTTTTTAGTATCTTCTGCAGAGCTGGGTTGGTGCATAGATACTGTTTATATTTAGTTTTGTCTTGGAACATCTTGTGTTCTCCATCTATGGTGATTGAAAATTTTTCTGGCTATAGTAGTCTAGGTTGAATCTATGGTCGCTTAATATCTGCATAACATCTGCCCAGGCCCTTTGGGCTTTCACAGTCTCTGTTGAGAAGTTGGGTGTGATTTGATAGGTCTGCATTCATATGTTTCTTGGCCTTTCCCTTGCTGCTTTTAATATTTTTCTTTGTTCTGTAGATTTAGTATTTTGATTATTATGTGGTGTGTGGAATTTCTATTCCATTCGAGAGTCTATTTGGTGTTCTGTAAACTTCTTGTATGTTTAAGGGCATCTTTTTCTTTAGATTGGGGAAATTTTTTTCTATAATTTTCTTAAAAATATTTTCTGGGCCTTGGAGCCTGAAGTCTTATTTTCCATCTAGTCCTATTATTCTTAGGTTTTGTCTTTTCATGGTGTCCTTGATTTTTTGGATGTTAAGTGTCAGGAACTTTTCAGTCATAATGTTTTCTTTGAGAGATGTATTGATTCCTTAATTATATCTTCAACACCTGAGATCCTCTCCTCAATCTCTTGTGTTCTGTTGTTGAGGCTTGCCTCTGTGGTTTCTGATCTCTTCTCTAAGTTTTCCTTCTCCAGGGTTTTCTTGGTTTGTGTTTTCTTTATTTATTCCAATTCTGTTTTCAGGTCTTGAACTGTCTTATTCATTTCCTTCTCTTGTTTGATTGTGTTTTCCCGTCTGTCCTTGATGGCCTCTATTTGGTTGGTTGTATTTTCCTGTAATTCTTTGAGAGATTTGACTGTTTTTTCCTTTTTATATGCTTCTAATAACTGCGTAAGGATAGATTTAAGGTCATTTTCCTGTGTTTCAGCTGCATTAGAATATCCATTGGGTTATTTTAGGGCTTCTGTGGAGCCATGACGTGGTGATTTTTGTTGATTTTATTCTTGCCCTAGCCTTTAGGCATCTGGTTATCCATAGCCTTGGGTGTTTCTTCCTTGAACCTGCACCTAGGACTGGATCTGTCCATCTCTGGTGTCTGGAGTAGTCTTCAGATTGGGGAAAAAGAATGGATGCTGGAGTTTTGAATGCAGCCACACTGGGTTGAGTGTTTCAATAGGTAGGGTGCGAGTGCAGGTGTCTTGAATGGTCACAGTGCTGGTGCAGGTGCCTTGAATTGCAGGGGTATGGGTGTGGTTGCCTTGAATGGCAGCTGCATCTCCACAGGTGCCTCAAAGGGCAAGTGGCTCCAGCTGGGGTGCTTTGAAGGGCTCGGTGTGGGCTTCTCGGGTGGAAGCTGAGGGAGGGGGGACCACCTCCAGTGGCAGTAGCAAGGGATCTGGTGCCTCAGAAGGCATCTGAACTGCTGCTTACTGGCCTGTCAGACACTGTGCTCATGGAACTCAGACTCATCTGGGCTCCAGGACCCAGGATGATTTTATTATTCACCTGGTCACCCCAAGGGGACCACTAGAACTGTGCTTTGGAGATTGGAATGCTGTCCCTGGAATCCAGACACTGCTCTCAGGGTAACAAAAGGATCCTATGTCTGGCTGTTGGAGAGGAAGTTCGCTGGTACTGGTGGCCTGCACTCTCTCAAGAATGTGGAAAGGGCAGGGGCCTCACAGTTCATGATTCCTAGAACTAGGAGACTCAGGGAACAGGGGGCGGGGAGGGGGGCTGGATCAGATTGTCCTCAACTCCCTTGATGTCCTCTCCTGTCCCAGAAGCACCAAAGTCGGTGTTTTGGATCAAGCCACCTGCTTATTTAGTGGTTTCGCAGTCTCTGATCTGTTGCCCCCTGTTGCCCCCTCAATATGTTACACACTGGTCACTGACACCTTGGACTCCCATAACACCAAATTTAATTTATTTTTTTCTAACAAAAACACATGTTTTGAAATTATCTCCCATGAATAGTGTATCTCTTTAATTTAGCAATTAATTGCAAGGCTCATTAAGATTATATATTATCATTCACAATTTCAAAGGTTTTTTTTGGGGATGTGTGTATCCTGCTATGGGATATTTTAAGTGGAATTGTGTGTATATACATAACTACTTTTGATACCTATCATGTTTTGTTTCATAAATATGTTCTTCTCTTGTCTTCAATTACTTTTGTAAATATTCCCACATTTCCCCATTTATGATTAATATCAAAATTCCCTAAATATTCTTATAAAGTAAATATTGTGGTATTACATAA
The DNA here is from genome assembly GCA_028658305.1 of Pachyuromys duprasi. Classification (NCBI taxonomy): domain Eukaryota; kingdom Metazoa; phylum Chordata; class Mammalia; order Rodentia; family Muridae; genus Pachyuromys; species Pachyuromys duprasi. The sequence goes on from CM053752.1 coordinate 41,154,905, forward strand.
GATTTTTATAGTGTCTACTCTAGATTCACTGACCCAGTTGATCTTTTACACAGTAGATCTTTTACCTAAAGCCTCAAATGTCATCATCTCTGTAGAATGACACATTTAGAACCAAATTATAGACTGTGAGCTGTGCTCACTTTGCAACATAAAAATATATACTGGAATTGAAGAGTTAGTGCGATAGTATATGAAAACAATTAGGACAACAGAGCTATTGATATTTTTATTTCTCTCATTTCTTTTCATGTCTTGATAGCTCATATCTTTTCAGCACAAAGTAATAAATTGTTGATTGAATACTACAATTTATTTATTCACCAAAGAACATTTTAATGGCTTCAGCACTTGAGAAATTTGTGGGGTGTTTTTAATTTAAAAAATTATTTTTGTCTTTTGTGTATGACTATGTGTGAATATGTGCTCATGAGGGCCTGAAGAGCATTGGATCTTTAGGAGCTAGAATTACTTGTGGTTTAAAGCCACATGATACTGCTACTAGTAACCAAATTCTAGTTCTCTGCAAGAGTCACAATTGCTGTTTAGTGCTATGCTGTTTCTTCAGCTTCCATTTTAGAGATTTGAATAAAGTTTTTTATAAACATTTGTTTCCAAGGTTTTTGTTGGAGTAAACTTCCAAATACTTTGGGAATACATTAAAGAAGATGGTTTGAGGATTGCATAGTCATTGAATGGTTGGTATTGGAAAGCAATTGGCAAACTATCTTCCAATGAAACTGTAATATTTATTCTATTTCCCCTAGCAATGAATGAATTCCTGTTTCCCATATTCTTGATGACATTCGCTGTCAATGTTCTGAGTTTGGGCCATTCTAGTAGGTGTATATATAGGTAGCAGATGTTGTCTTAATTTGCATGTTTTTGATTACACACAAGGAGACAAGGTAGGCATAGCTCCTAGTTTTGACATCATTATGTCTTATTTAGAGAAATATTTTATATAATCTTAAATTGTTTATTTTTTATTATTTTATTTTACAAATTACTTGCATATTTTGAAAATATCTTCATTCAGACACACAATGCCGTTTGTGAATATTTTCTAGAAACAAATACTCCTTTTTACGGTGCTCATTGAACAGAAAATATAAAAAAATAAATTTTAACAAGTCTATTAACAGTTTTTCATTGATAAAAAGCTTTGTTATATCTAAAAAGTTATCATCCGCCAAGGTCATCCAGTAATTTTCTTATGTCCTTTAACAATTTTATAGCTTTCAGTTTTAGACATAGGTCAATAACCTATCTTGAGTTAAAGATTAAGAATAGAGTAAGGATTTTAGGTTCATTTAAATCCATTTGAATGCATAGTTTTATTATCACTATTGTGATGATTGTTATTTTGACATTAGTATCTATCCTTTGTCTATATAATAATGTTGGTTGAATATATTTGTGGTAGATCTCAGGATTCTACCTTCTGCTTTGGGACTCATTTGACTATCCATTAATTATTGTTACACTGCTGATTACTGTAGTTTTTCATTAAGTTATAAAGTGAGAGAGGTTCAATTTTCCAACTTTATTATATTATCATATTTTATTGCATATCATATTATTGGCTACGATTCTTTCTTTAATCCAAAAACCTTTATAACCCACTTCTTTTAAAATCTGAAAAATAACCTATTGGTAATTTGATTGTGTTTGAATTTAAATATATATTGTTAGGAGTTACTGACCCATAGGCAGTATCAAGTCTTTGTATTCACAAGGGTTGGATAGTTTCCTGTTTAGTATTTATTTCTACCATCAGAACTTGATAGTTTTCCTCCTGAAGATTTTGCATGTACTTGAATTTTACATCTAAACATACTCTGCTTTCATTATCACTTGGCTAAGTTCCAAAATAAGATTCAAAAAACCGTACTTTAAATGTTTTGCTACTTGTCAGGAAATCCTGCTGCTACGGTCACAATCCACCATTACTGGAAAGCCTTGAATGCACTATAAAATGGAGGATTCCCTTTATCAGAGAGCTTTTCTCTTCTCTGTTTGGGGATCCTGGACCCCCACACCCTCTGCCTGAAGAATGTCATGTAGCCCTTACTTACAGGTCCATCTCCATTTCTCCTGATAAGAACCTGTTTAGCAAACACCAGGAATCCTGGAATGCCTCCCCATGTAAATGAGACATCTCAGTACCTTAGCCCTTCAGCCAATGACCTTTGCCCACTCTAGATATCTCTACCTCCCCCACCAAAGTTCTATGTAACCCTTGTTCACCCCAAATAAAATTGATCTGCCTTCCCCAAGCTGCTCCTGGAAGTCATCATTTCTGTATGTACTCAGGGGGATTCTGGACTCCCTGATCATCATTCCTGCTCTTTTTGCCCCCATAGATCAATATCTGCCAATGATCCTTTGGTATAGGGAGGGTCACAGCTGCTTAACAAGTTCTGTTAATCTTTTCTGAAAAAAAAAAAAAGCAAAGGCATTTAGTATAGTATCTCTGACTAGCTCTTCCAGCAGCTAGTCAGTCTATCTGGAAAAACTAAAAAAATGTTAAGGACACAATTGTAAGAACCAATGAAAATCAGTGGGAGGCCTACTAGATCATATAATGACTATAATTTTTAATTTATGCAAAATAATCCTAATATCTCTATACTTTTGTCAGAATGTTTGCCAAAGTGGAAATATTGAGTTCAATTCATGTGATTTTATCAAAACTGATTTAAATGGAGTGTTTGAAATTTAGCGCTTTTATTGGTTTGACTAGATGAAGGCAGAATATTTTATTGGACATTATCTAGTAACTGAAGACTTCAGATTAGAAGTTAAAGTTCCATAGGACAGCTATAGTTACTCACAGTCAGAAAAGGTGGTAGGAATAGCACAGGCTCCAGTTGTGCCACAATTAATGTCAATTTATCAAAAGTGATGTCACCATGTCTAGTTCTAAGATGTTGCACAAAAGATAATTGATATGGAATGCATGCTTGAAACAAAGTTACTCAAGAAAATCTTTGACCTTGATGATGACTTTGTAGCAATGATCATTGTACCTTGCTATTTCAGTAAAGGAAAGAAGAGAGCAAGCAAAATACAACATTCAAATTTTTCACAAAAGGTAATTGAGGAGCACTCTGTCCTCCTTAGCATGAGCAGTTGCTGATTGCCATTGTAGGATAACAAAAGCAAGACTTCATAAGCTAGATCTCTTGGAAGTCCTGAATATGAACATCATTTGGGGCATGAAAGACACAAGGAAGGAATTCTCTGGCTTCATGACTACATGTGGTCACAATAACGCAAGTGGGTAAAGTCCAAAAGAACTTTTTTTTATTATGCAAAATAAAATTTTGCATTGCAATGTTGTGTGGCTTTCAAGAACAATTGTATTATTTGAAAAATAACAGAGCTGCATTCCTCTGATTTCAATGGGAAATTTTTGCCTCAGCTTTCTTTTATTTTGAAGACTCTTCTTGTTTCCTCATAGTTAGAAAACTGAAGAATACCAAAAGAGAGATTGACTATCTTACTAAGAAATCTCAGTGTGACACTGTGTTTATTGGATTCTCTTTATAACAGAAAAATAGAAACAGTCTCTGCTCAGATAGAAAGTAGCCAAAACACCCCTGCAGAATAAACCAAAGTGTCTCTTTTAGTGGAATAATCTAGCATTAGAAACTGAAGAAAACAAAATACATAAAACTATTAAGATTATTTTAAAGAATTATAAGCTACGGTAGGAAAAAGCAATGCAAGTTGAACTGTAAGAGTGCCTACAGGTATATTCATTTTCTCCTTTTGTCTAATGAATAATAGAAAAATATGCAACAAAAGCAGCCTATATTTTCCAGCTCTCTTTTTCTAGAATCACAAGTATGGGCATCAGTTAACTGGTTTCTGGTAAAGATCTCATCAGGTAGAAATAAAGACTTACCTAGAATTACTATTAGCCACCAAAATTTGCTTTCAAAGTACTCACTTGATTAGATCAGGGGCTACCAGGAAAATTGAATTGGGACTAACTTATATTCAAATGGTTATGAACCTGAAACATGTAAAACACTTTTTAAAAAATATATCAGTTTATATGGGGACAGGAACTGTCTCTGACAGGAACTGATTGGCCTGCTCTTTGATCACCTCCCCCTGAGGGGCAGCAGCCTTGCCTGGCCACAGAAGATAATGCAGCCACTCCTGGTGAGACCTGATAGACCAGGATCAGAAGGAAGGGGAGGAGGACCTCCCTTATCAATGGACTGGGAGAGAGACACTGGTGGGGAAAGGGGAGGGAGGATTGGGAGGGGAGGAGAGAGGGAGCTACAGGGGGGATTCAAAGTGAATAAACTGTAATTAATAAAAATTTAAAAAAAAGAAAAAAGAAGGAAAGAGATAAGAAAAGGGATTATGCCAAATATAATTTAAAAGAAAAGAAAGAAAAACCTTCTTTCCACTCAAATTGGCATCCTTTAAACCAGGTATGTGCATATGGCCAAAAAATCTCAATTATTTATTGCAATCAATATTTATTATCTAGTGAAACTAAAAGTGTAGATCAATGTCATTGGGCTCTGAGATTTGTTTCATGTGAACCCTAGACAACAGTTCAAAAAGAAAATCCCTCTAAGTCCCTCAAAAACCAAGTCCCTACTAGTATATCTTAGATGTCTTTATATCCAGAAGGATATTGTAAAATTATGGTTGATAAATTTGTCATGATCAAGTATCTTCTGTATCTACTTATATGCACATCTACACATATGTGGAACTCAAAAATAAAACTCAATGTTAACTTGAAAAAAAATCAGTTTATTTACTTTACATCCAAAGCATGCCACCTCCTTCCTTCCCCCTTTCCCTCTCCCTTACCTCCCCCATCCCCAAGAAAAAGAGGATGGCCCCCTTCCTCCCCTGCACATCAAATCACACCAGGACTGAGCATATCCTCCTTCCCTGAGGCCAGGCAAAGCAGTTCTGCCAGGGGGCAGTGATCCAAAAGCAGGCAATAGAGTCCTTGTTAGACACCCTCCTCTTCCCCACTTGCCAGGGGCCCCATATGAAGACCAAGCTGCCCATTGGCAACATATGTGCAGGAGGAATAGGTCCAGACCATACTTGTTCCTTAGTTGATGTCTCAGTCTCTGGAAACCCTCTCTGCAAGTTGTCTCTGTTGGTCTTCTTGTGAGGTTCCTGTCCCCTCCAGGTCCTTCCACCTTTCTCTTAATACTTGAAAGGGACCTCTGGAGCTCTGCCCCATGCTTTGCTGCAAGTCCCAGCATCTGTCAAGATCTGCTGCTGGCTGGAGCCTCCCAGAAGACAGACAAGTTAGGTTCCTGTCTGCAAGCATAGCAGAGCATCACTTATAGTGTCGGGGTATATAACATGGTTTTATCATGATACATCTATACTATCATACCTACAAGTCTGATCTAAATTCAAAAAGAAGGTATCTTATGTGTCATTGTGTATTATCTTGTAGTTTCAATGCCATGGTGAATAAGTAGAAGACCTTCAGCTGTGTGGTCAGAGAAGACTGGTCTGAAAAGTAATGTTTTAACTGAAACTTGAAATTTATGGATCATCTAGTAGTATGAAAATTCAGAAAAAAATATTCTAACAACTACAAAAAAGATCCATGTGGAAATAATTTACAGTGTTGAAATGTTAAAGATTGAGGTTAAGATGAGGTTGGGTGTGCATGAGTTTCATGATAGTCTTATGGGGTATGGAGACCTTACATTTTAAAATAAGCCACAGAGCTATATTATACAGATCATTGTAAATATTAGTTCTAAAGTTTAGTGTTAAGAATCAAAATGGTTTAGGCAGTAGCTCATCATGATTAGACACATTTCTTCTTCAGTAGGGGCAGTTCATTTAACACTTCCTGGTCACAATTCAACATTGAGAGACGTTGATACAGGATCTCAAGACAGGAGCTTGAAGCAGAAAGCACAGAGGAATGCAGCTTGCTCGCTTGTTCCCCACAGCTCCTGTTCTTACACAGTCCAGGCCCACCTGTTCCAGAATGGTACCACCCAAGGTAGGATGGGCTTTATAGCTAAGAAAATTTCTTTATAAATATTTAAAAACTTTGAGGTTAGTGGTTTCATCATTTCTTTAATACATAGTAGTTAAAACTTATCACAAAAGGTAAATGACTACAGAAATACTAACTTGGAACTCATTGACCAAAAACAATTCATTGTAGACATTAGACTGTAGACTACTCTTTTGTTGTTGTTGTTGTTCTTAGGAAGTGAAGATGGAAGAGAAATGAGTGACTACACATGTAAAGCCTAATTACACATTAAACTTTCAATTCCACATTTTCTTCAGAATCTAATGATTTTCCAGGTAACTGAACAGAATGAAACATTGATTAATTATTACAGTGTCCTGTGTGTGCCAATTGACTCCAGCTATTCATACTGTACTTAGAAAAGAAAATGAGGGAAAATCAGTTAACTTTATTCTGTACCAATAAAATAATAATTTAATCTTGTGGTATTATATTAATTGTATAATAGTACTTATGAAGATGTTAAATAATTTTAACAAATGAAAAGTTTACTTCCAATTTTTTTCTGACTAACACAAAAGTTTATTTATATGTGTGGGTTTATTTCTGAGTCTTTGATTCTATTCTATTGACCCACTTGTCGGTTTTCATACCAATACCATATATTTTTATTACTATTACTCTGTAATACTACTTGAAATCATGGATGGTTATACCCCCAGTTTTTCTTTGTGGTTTTTTTTCTAATACAGAACTGTTTTTGGTGGTCCTAGACCTTTTATTTTTCCATGTAAAATTGAGGATTGCTCTTTCCAGGTCTGTAAAGAATTATGTTGGAAATTTGATGGCAATTTCATTAAATCTGTAGATTGTTTTTGGTAAGATACTATTTTTGCTATGTTAATACTACCAATCCATGAGCATGGGAGATCTTTTCATCTTCTGATACCTTCAAGAGAAAAGTTTCTTTTTCAGAGACTTGAAGTTCTTGCCATACAGGTCTTTCACTTACTTGGTTGGAGTTACACCAAAATATTTTATATTAATTTGGATATTGTGAGGAGTATTGTTTTCATGGAAAATTAGGACTAGCTCTACCTCAAAACTGAGTTTTGTCACTCCTGAGCATATACCCAAAAATGTTCCACCTTAACACAAGGACTCTTGCTTATGTATTTTCGTAGCAAGTTGTGGTGGCGATGCTAAAATTTAAATTCAAATATCCTGGACTCGAAAACTCTTTAGTTTTGACAAATAACAAAGCCTTAGGTCCATTTCTCTGAGCCTGAAAGTTCTCACTTATAGAGGGACAGCATCAGGACAATTATGCTATAACATACTAATCAGAACTTAGTATAGAGTGCTCTGGAAAATACACCTTTTCTTGCATGATTGTATTCTACAAAGGCTTTTTGTCACTGTAATAAATACCTAAGGGAAAATGTATAAAGTAGGAAGATCCACCTAGACTTCCTGGTTCAGAACTCTCAGTCTATTTTTATCTGGCTTGTTGCTTTGGCCCTGAAGCAGACTGAAAAGAAGGGGTCAGAGAAACATATGCCCTCTACCACCATCCTGACAAATATTCCTCACATCCTTTATCCAGCCACACTTCCTAATCTCCAGACCCTCCCAATATCATCATACTGTGAATAAATGGATGGTGTCTCTGGCACTTATCTTTTTCTGTGATGAAATAACCTAATTAACTCAACTTAAGGAATGAAGGGAATGTTGGGGCTTAATGTTTAGGGTTTGATAACTACATGAATAGTAGGAAACTAAAGGTAGCAAGAGCTTGAAGCCATTGGTCATACTACATCTCTGATCAAAAAGAAGTCAACTGTGAATGCTGATGCTCAGCTACTTTTCTTCTTTTTATGTCCCTGGATCAAAACTCAGGGGAATCGTGGCACTCACTTTTTAGGGTGAGTATTCTCACTTGAGCTAATTCAAGTAGAATAATCAGACATAGCCAGATCCTAACCTAAACAAGATAATTCATTACACCTGTGCTACAGGCTTGTCTCAGAGATGATTCAAGATCTTGTCCAATTGATAATCAATGCTAAGGATAAACACTGGGTCACTTTGCTGATTAGGTCAGATTTCTGATGATCTAAGAGCCTCTCCAGAGGACTATCAGAGGACCAAGTCTTGAAAACATGAGCTTTTTCAGTGATGCCTTATACACTTCACATTCAAGTCATAACATCAAGGATGTTAGGGGTAAGGGGAAGTTAGGGAAGGCTATCGCAGAATATGTGGATTGAGCACACAACAACGAATAGGATAGTATCAACTATACAATGGAGGAAACATAAATAAGGCTTTCCTGGAAGTGCTCACTACAAGATACTGAATGTAAATATTGATGGCCATGGAAAATATGTTCTTTATATTTTTGTTTGTTTGGTTGGTTGTTGCTGTTGTTTGGTTGAGTTTTTGTTTGTCTGTTGGTTCTTTTTGCATTTAAAGAAGTTTTTATTAATAAAAAAAGGCACTGCCAGACATGGTGGCCCACACCTATAATCTCAGCACTAAGGGAAGCAGAGGCAGGCAGATCTCTGTGAGTTTGAGGCCAGCCTGGTCTACAAAGCAAGTCCAGGACAGCCAAGACTACACAGAGAAACCTTGTATCAAAACAAACAAACAACAAGAACAACATAAACACTATTCATTTTCTCCAAATCTTTGCTAACATTTTCTGTTCTTTCTTTTATTTTATTTTTTTTCAAAAACTTTTGAGATTGCATAACAGAGGCATATCTTTTTAAGTTAACAGTGACATTCGTGGATGTTGAGTCATGAGTAAAAGAAAGATACCATGGTCTACTTCAACTAAACCTATATGGATGCTCTGTGGTGCAAAGGGAAGTGAGGCAAGGCAGTAGAATGTACTTTGATTTTATAAAGGATTTTGTACATTTTGCTGGTTTTATATTTTAAGACTTTAACATTTTCCCACAACTATTCTTCAAGTCTTTCCCAGGACTATTCTTCAGATCAAATATTTTCATGGGATGAAATTGGGATTTAGACCAACTTCTTTTTACACATGGGTAGACCTGGGCATGGTTTTCCAAGAGGTCTGTCTGTTTAATTCCTGGGTAGAAACATACTGCAGAGAATTGCTTATATAGCCTTGGCCCTAAGTAATAAAACTACTCCCAGCCTGGCAATTGCATCATTTTCATTATTCACGTTTGGAATTTTTCCATGTGTACATATTGGCTGAAGACAGAAGAGCCAAAGAATCTCAAATTGAATTAAATATGGGAAAGCAGAGGTGAATTGTGTCCTGAAAGAGAAGGAAGATTGAGGAAGACCATAAATGGGTTTCTGGGGTGTGTGAGTGCCCTTAAGTGTCCTGCAGCTATATAGGGAATAAGGGAGGGCAACAGAGAAAGAAAAACAAGTAGAAACAGCCACAGGGATGGGAAGTAAGGAGGGGAAAATGGTAGGGTGATAGTGAGGAGCTGGAGGATAGTGAACAGAAGTGGAGTTGACTAAATTACATTATATTCATGTATAGATATTAAATTAAATATTTTTGGCCCTACAGAAAACAAAACAAATGACAATGGATCCCTGACAATCTTTTCCTTCGATTTGCTCTCTCAATTGTGTCTCACTATATCTTCCCACCAGAGGCAACGACAAGGCTTGAGGTCTATTTCCTTCTACAACAAAATCATTCCCTTTCACACTTTCACTCTGGACAGCTGAGGACAACTGGTTCATGAACTGAGGCTCCAGATAGATGTAGAATAGCTATTAAGACACTGTCATGTGGTACTTGGAGTGTTTACTGTTGTGTACAGAAAGCATTGATTCTTGCCAGCCAGACACACTCGGATAAGCAGCATGGAGTTTTGTGACACCCAACAGTAAAACGCAGAGCACATGGGGGTGACACATGGTTCACTTGCCACTAGATGAGGCATCCATTAAATATTTAAAAGCTCCTGTTTCAGTTGTGCAGGGTGTTTAACAACAAAGTTCCAGTCTAGCCATAAAATAAATCTGCTTTTGTACATCATTTCACATGAAGTTGAAATTAGAGTCAAACACACTGCTGAACTAATAGTAAATATAATGAGCAAGGCTTTTCATTTATAATTAAAATATATGTTCTGAACTGCTGTTCTTGTACTATTGATGCTTTCTGAAGCTGTATAGTTTCTGAGGATGAGAATTAAGAAAGTGGAGATAAAAATAAAGGAAGGTAAAAAGCCACAAATTTGAAGGGAAAAAAAGCATCACAAACTAGAATCTAGAACCTCATCAGATATAATCAGTGACTTAAAACCTCTGGTTCTTGAGCTATCTAAGGCTGTTTCCTAACATAGAAAATATTCTGCTCTTAAAGGAACAATAGAAAGATATTTAACAGATCTGTTTTCCATAGTCCTTGGAGTTTTGTAAAACTTTTCCCCTGTAGTTCCTTTTCACATTACCTTTCTAATGGGATTCAAAAAGGCAAGGTCTATAGCCTACAAATGGAGCAAGCATATCTAACTTAGGGCCCAGCACTGTGACAGGGAAATTAAAATTGGCATTAAATTGGACTCACTAAAGAATGAGAAAGCATTCAGAGCACCTACCTGAAAGGAGGATGGAGATACCAGGAAGGAACATTTGTTTTGTAAGTATATGAGAAGAGTTTGGGGTAGGGTGTGACAGGGTTGACTCCCAGTATGTGTGAGGACCCTGTGACCCATCTCTGCTTCTCCTATTCCCAGTGTCTACTCTCTGTTATACCGCCTTATATAAGCCCACCGCACTGTTCATATTTCACAGAGTTCATATTTTTTACATTACAGTATTGCTGTTTCTAAGGTTCATTAGCATCCACGGACACCATTGCCCTAGTCAGTGCAGGGCATAAAAGTGGAAAGGCTGTGTGCCCAGGCTGGCCTCGAACTCGTGATCCTCCTGCCTCTGCCTCCTTCAGCAAATCCTACCGGTGTGCGCCACCACAAAAAGAACTCAAGAAGTTAAAAAGCAAGAAACCAAATAATCCAATTAAAAAATGGGGTATGGAGC
>CM053752.1:41166448-41199595 GCA_028658305.1 Pachyuromys duprasi
GGGAGGGAGTGGGAGGGTAGGAGGGACTGAGGGAGGGGGCTATGCCTGGGATTCAAAGTACCTAACCTGTGATTGAGATAAAAATAAATTAATTAAAAAAAAAAGTGGAAAGGCTGTTGTCAAGACCACTGATGCTGCAATTAATCGAGACGGTGCAATGGTAATTGTGGAATTGATAATCACAGAACTGTATCGATAAATCTGATAATCCTGAATTCCAGGCATTTATCAGAGTAGGCCATCAGTCATACTCACATTTGTGCATTGATTCATTCATTCATTCCATAGACACAAAATTCGTTTGCAGTGGCCTAAATAATGTGCCACTGTTAAGATGGAACTTCAAGAGACAAGGCAGGGAGCTCAGACAGGATGAGCATTGCTTACATGTGCCTCTTCTTCCTCTTATAATTGTGCATGACTTGCTTACATTGCCCTGGATCTAAGCAACCATCTCAGTTTAGTGTAACTATTTCCAGGTTTTAGAGTTGGCATGCCCAGTGAGCCTTTCTTTCCAGTGTCATTGCAAAAGTATGTGCATTGCCATGTTTCTGCACTGCATTTGGCATCCATTAGAGGTTCTGCTATATAGATGGGCATATTAAGAAAGGGTAAGTTCTGGTATCAATATTTGACACTGTGTTTTAAGAAGGTTCTGCCCCTAACACCATTTCTGATAAAGCCTGTGATCTTCAAATTGAGGTGTGTGTGTGTGGAGAGAGAGAGAGAGAGAAAGAGGAAGAGAAAGAAAGAAAGAGATTTTTGAGAAGTGCTGCACAGTGATAAAAAACTGTAACCTCTTTTCATTTTGCATTTTTGGTGAGAATTTTTGAAGCCTCCCTTGTTCTAACCATTCTATAGGATACCGTGCTTTGGAAAAGGGAGGAACTATTTTTTACTTTATCCTACCAGATAAAATCTATATAAAATATACAAAAATCACAACAAACAATGACAGATGACTGTACAGGGTTTTAGGCAAATTCAGAAGAAATGCTGATCAGTTTACCTGCAAACACACAAAAAATTATTCAGATGAAGGAACATGGAGCTTGTGTTTTGGAGGAAAGGCAGATGCAATAGACTTTAAGAATGAAAAAACACCTTCTAAGTAAAGGAAGCACAGAGTGCCAAATGCAATGAGATGTGAAAAGGTAAAACAAGTCTGCTAAAGATTGGACCTAGGTTATAAAAACAGTTGTGTATCAGGGTCATGGTAGCTTTAAGTGAAAGAATAAATAACCTTTCTGATTTGTTTATTAAGATTATTTCAATATTGTATACTTTCTAGGCTAAGTAAACATCTACAAGCCAAAGAGCTATTGTATTCTGTCATTCAGTGAAACAGTTCATTAACAGGAAAAGCCTTTTGTGACTTTCCAGAGAAAAAGGAAAGGAAAGGAAAAGAAAAGGAAAGGGAGAAAAATGGATAAGGGAAGGGAGAAGAGACAGAAGATGAATAGATACAGAAAGACAAAAGGTAACAAAGGAAGGAGAGAAAGTAAATGGTAAAATATAAAATAAGAAATTATTTGCGTCTACTGCCAACAAGAGTTAGGAAACCTGATTTCCTAAGATAAACTGAAGTAGAACAAAATATACTCCATATGTTGAAACTATATACTTAGCTTCAGATAAACAAAAACATGTTTGTTTAATAGCTTCCATAATTAAAAAGAAATTAAAATAAGAAATAAAAAGCATATGGGAATAGATGCACATTTAAATGCATGTGCACTGTTGCACGAACACACCTGCAACATATACAAAAAGCTTGCAAAGGTAAAACTTTTTAGATTCATATAAGCTCAGTTATTGCTAAAGAAAATTGCAATAGACTTTGCTGAAAGCATCTCACATTCTGGCTCCATGTTGGAGTTACACAGCTTACTTAGGGTTATTCAGGAACAAAGACCCTTCCTCTCTTCATTGCTCCCACTTTATTCACAGCAATGAAGAGACCACCTCCCACTTCCCTCAGCACTCCACTCAAATTTCACCTGCTCCTAGTGCTTCGCATCCATTCTCAGACAGCTGCTAATGGCCTCTTCTTCTTGAACCTTATGCAAACACATTAGTTACTTAAGGATGCCCAAACACTATAGCACAGACTAGATGACCCCAAACAGTAAAAGCTTGTCTCCTTCTGTTAAGATAAAGCTATACAAAAGTAGAATGCTCCCAGCCATGCTTCCAACACAACTAACACTTCATACAAAGAGATGTTCATCTAAGGACAGAGGGACACCGGAAATGAACAAAGAGATCAGAGCAACTGACTGACAATATGAGAAGAGCCACGGGTCACTATCCATCACCAGAAGCTATGAGATAGGCACATATTTATCTGTTTATATGCATAGCTAATACTTTCTGGACTTTAGACTGAAACAGTAAGTTTTATGTTTATGGTTAATGTTTGACAGATTGAATTACAAATGGAAATTCAAATGGAATTCAAGTCATCCAAGAGGGTAGAATGACCATGTACATATTTTAGACACTAAAACATTTGCCTGGAGCCAGCCTATCACTACTGGTAAAGTACCTTCACCTTGAACTGTCCATGCTTGTGCAACTGCTGGAAACAAGGGCTTTGTTTTTGGTGGCAGATACCAAGATGCTAGCATGAATGATCTTCACTCTCTGAATCTGGATTCATGGCAGTGGGATGAATTAATTCCACAAGGTACATGCCCCATTGGCTGATCATGGCACTCACTAACACCAGTCTCTTCAGACCATCTTTTTCTCTTTGGAGGATTTGCCACTGAAAACCAGAAACTAACTGATGCCTGGACTTACTGCATCAGTAAAAATGAGTGGATTCAGTTTAATCATCCTTATACTGAAAAACCAAGGTTATGGCATCCAGCTTTTGCAAGTGATGGAGCAGAAGTAATTGTTTTTGTTGGTTGTGCAAACAATCTGCTGGTCCATCATTGAGCTACACACAATACTGAAGTACTTATATGTTCAGTTCAACCAAAATGTCTTGTATGCCTAAGCTTAGAAAGTCATCTGCTTTAAAGAAATGCTAGCCAACTCATGGAACTGCTTCCAAAGCACTTACTTCACGGTGTTAATCAGAGGTTCAGTAGCAACAACACTTCTGGGTCATAAGGCTTTGTATATAATACTTCTGGTCTACCTGCATGGAAAACACCCTGTGTTTGTCACAGAGCAGCACCCTTTGCAAAATTATATGCATTGTTGTAGTTTGAAGCTTTCTGGGGTTTATGTGCATGTGAATGGCTTAGAGAACCTATTTTTCTGTCTAAAGTTTACAATAAATGTATTTAACACCAAAAAAGAAAAAAAGAAATTGTAGACACAACTTTAGTTTCTGAATCAAACTAAAGGGAGAAGGTTAATAAGGGGCTCAGTTTATCTCTGGAGTAAACATTGTGTGCATGGTGCTCTTGTAAGATAAATTTCTCTGCCATGGTGAAAACTGAGGCAGAAGATGACTTCTGTTGGAGTAACTGAAGCAGAAGATCATCTGGGAATCAGAGACCCAAGTTTGCCTGGAATTCTGACTGTATGTTCCTCTCTTTTTCAAAGACAAGAATTAGAGATGTCAGAGAAGAGATGAACAGAGCGAAATGAATGTCTTTTTTCAAGCAAAATTTTCAGGGACAAATTAAGGAACGTAAGGCCAGAGTTCAACCAGGCAGCTTCCCAGTGAAGTTCCCCAACATGATATCCTAAAATATTTTGGAAACATAAATGTAACATTACTTGGTCAGAAGAAAGCCTTTTCTTAATGTAGTCACACAGATGTTAAGTTTCTTTTCCCATTCCACAACTAGTAAACATTTCACATCACACATCTTCACAATGTTTATTTGTATTTAGTAGAACACCCAATGCCACCCCAGATGTTTGGAGCACTTGCAGATATAAAATGCATATATGAGGAATTAGGAAATACATGATGGAACACTTGAATGTGATTATCTAATGTTCCGACATCCATTAGCAAGCCCTGACCAGTTTTATCTACTTAATTTAACATGTCAGCTCATCTTCTTGGTAATAGGGAAAGTGAAAGCGGGGTACAAATACTTGATCTGTCTTATATTCTGAAATCAATACCTAAAACCTAATCATCTCTACATTTACCACACCTGGTAGGCATGCTCATTTCTCGTCTAGTCTACTCCCCACAACCATGCAAGACTAACATTTTGGATGTGAAGATTGACCTTGATCTAACTAATGTATTTTGACAGTAGGGAACACATACTAGATTTTCCTAAATTTTTATTTTTATTTTTATTTAGTGTATCTGGCATAGGAACACAAATCCTTTATTGACTTGACAGATTTGCATTGGAGACTTTCTCCATACTACACATTAAGAATGAATATTTTGAAAGAAGGGGGAGTTAGTAGGACCTGGAGAGTACAGGAGCTCCACAAGGACCAAATATATCAGGGTACAGGGGTCTTTTCTGAGACTGATTCTCCAACCAAGGACCATGCATGGATATAACTTAGAACCCCTGCTCAGATGTAGCCCATGGTAGCTCAGTATCCAAGAGGGTATCCTAGTAAGGGGAACAGGGACTGTCTCTGACATGAACTGAGTGGCTCTTTGCCACCCCCCCCTCAAGGGAGGAGCAGCCTGGCTAGGCCACAGAGGAGGACATTGTAGCCTGATGAGACCTGATAGACTTGGGTCAGATGGAACTGGAGGAGGACCTCCCCTATCAGTGGATTTAGAGAAGGCAGGGAAGAGATGAGGGAGGGAAGGAGGTTTTGGGAGGGAAGGAGTGGGCTACAGCTGGGATACAAAGTAAATAAACTGTAATTAATATAAAACATAAAAATTTATTTTAAAAAAACGAGCATTTTCACAAAATATAACATGGCCTAAATATAAGGCAGTTTAAGCAGGCGAAGATGTGAGGACATGTCCAATCCAACAAGTATAAAATATCTGTTGGCTTTTATGAAATCTGTTTTTAGGAAAAGTACACAAAAAATGAGGATGTGAGACAGAGTATCATTATCCCAGGGAGAGAACTGGTATGCCATGTTGAAGAAACAGGACAGTAGCCAATACACTCAGAGCAGAGTGGCAGGAGATAATGCCAGAGAAGCAGAAGGGACCATACACAGACTCTGTAGGTCATGGCTAGAATTTGAGATGCTCTGCCACCACAATGGCACCTTTTGGTGCTCAACAGATATTTGTATTTTATAAAGCAATAACATCCAAGGGTCAGAGAATCTTAATATTGATAAATAGTCTTGGTGATCTAGGATTTCGCAGCATTTTGGTGTTGACATTTTGACCTAAACAATTGGTCAAATTGTTTGAGGCTTCTTCTTCATGGTCTGAAAGATGTTTGGTATCATCTCTGTCTACCCGTGCCATAGCAGTAGCACATATCCTCTAACTGTGGCAATCAGAACTGTCTCAGTGACAAAAGTCTAATAATAGTGTTTACTGATGTTTACTGATGTTATATAATGCATATTATATATGAATATATGTGTATACACATATGAATATTCAAAGATGAATACACATATGAATATATGTGTATACACATGAATATATGTGTATGAATGTATATGTATGGATATATGTATCCACACATATGAATATATATGAATGTACATGTGTGAAAACACCCAATAGTTTTCTTTTACAGAGTTACCTTCATTTTCCTACACAGATGAAGAGTTTGATCCTTACAAGAATGACATAATTTTAAGTTAGCTTATAACTAAAACTCAGATCTTCAAATTTGATTTGTTACTGAAATTTAAAGAACACAGATCCACAAACATTTCCGTACTATATAATGTCATCCTAGGACACATTTAAGATGACAATAACTTGGATAGATCACTAACCAAAAATTTACCTAGGCTTGCTAGCAAAATGTTATCATTGTTTCAATCTACAGGCAGTATGCCATGATCTCTGATTCCACTCTTACTACAAGGCACAAATAACGAGTTTGAGCAGTAAGGTGAATACTCTTATCTATCATATTCATAAGATGTAGTAAATTATGATTTGACTTTGATTAGGACACAGAAGTGAGCTTACAGGGTTTAATCCTTTTATTTTTTAAACACAATTCTCACAAAGCATCATTGAAAAGGCATTCTGGGTCTCCTGGGAGGGATCTTTCATTACTTTTACCTAACGAGTTACTTTATTGCTTCAATACTCATCAGATATTAGAATTAGCTTACAAGAGAAAATGCATGTATCACATGTATATGAATGGAACAATTTAAAATAGTTTTTTTTTCTTCAGAAAAACACTTGGCTTTTTTCTATGTAGTAAAGCTAAGGGTAGTGAATAAAGTAGCTTTATTCAGTACCACTGTTTCTCATTTGTTTTTCCTGGTTATTCTTTTAGTTAGTTAAGAGACTAAGACTTGGTTTTCTTGACTTGGTTCACATTGTCAACACTATTCTTAACTCTAGATTTCTCTTGATAGCCAACACATCACAAGATAAAATTAATTAAGCATGAGAAGTGGAGCAGAGTAAGGTTAATAAGTAATGCTCATGATCAACTTGAAGATTTATAGTTTCTTCATGAGTCATGTTCCTGGTGTGCATAGGATGAGAAAAAAGAGTTAGGGGTAGAGGAACATGTATTTGTTTTTCTTGGCTTAAGGATAAAAGAAATAAACATTATAAAAAAGTAATTTTTCAATTGAAACTATTTTTGTATAAACAGAAGGCATTTTAATTATAATTCAAAACAAAATTAAAACATCCAACAAATTAGCACAGATTATGGAAATTTGATGCAAACTCACAAGCATTACCAGTAATTAAAACTATAACTATTTTGTTAGTGCAGGGAGATACTTACAGGAATGCCACATGGAGACAGAGATATCAACAAATAAGGTAAAATAGGTTCAGTGTCTTTAGAAATGTTTAAGCAGAACTGGTAGAAAGTAATTTTGGTAAAAAAGTAAAATATGTCATACAATGTTATACTTAGAGTCAAGCTATCTATGAATATTTTATTTTACTTTGTATATATCTTCTTGTGTGCATGACCTTATGTGTTTATTCATGTTTGGGTGCATATGCACCCAGTTTACATGTGTGTGGAGGTTGGAAAACAGCCTAGAGTGTCATTACTCACATGCCTTCCATCTTACTTTCTTGACACAGGGTCTCTCATTGGCCTGGAACTTCTCATGTACTCTGAACTGGCAGTGCAAAGAGCTCTAAGGATCAACCTGTTTATTTCTGCCACTGGGATTACAAGAACAGACCACCAAATCCACATATTTGAGTATAATTTCTGTTGATAGAACTCAATGCCAGGCAAATATTTTGCTCTCACCATAGTTCCATGAATACATCTTTTTTTAAATGTAATTTATTTATTTTTATATCAATCACAGGTTAGGTACTTTGCATCCCAGGCGTAGCCCCCTCCCTCATTCTCTCCCACCCTCCCCATCCCTCCCTCATCTCCTTCCCATCCCCTCCAAGAATACATCTTTTAAAATAAGTCTGATCTTTGAATATTTTGTTGATATTGTATTGAAGTTAGAATGTTGACTTAATATTCAACAACTGATGAATGTTCAAAGATAGTTCAAGGGAGCAATTGAGTATAAAAGATCTAAAATACATTTCATAACAATAAGGACACCCATGTACGATAAGAAACAGAGTTGGGGTGGAGAAATGGGAGATACAAGAGATAATACTAGAGCTTCAGACGGATTGTGCAGCTAAGGTAAGTGTTGGATCTTCTAAGCACAAGTCTCATAGTTAAGACACAATTCTTATAACTTGGGTTGATAAATAAGCAAAAAACCTGACAGAATAGACTCTCTTAGAGATCAGCCAGAGGGGAATATCACTCTCTCCTAGGGACTCACTTAAGACTGAAAGGTAGAGGAGATGGATGGGTGCAAGTAGCATTTACCACAATCTGCACAATGGTCCACAAGAATACAAATGCCTACGCTGACTGATTTTTCATGCATGATGTATGCTCTGTTAAAAAATTATCGGATATAAATGTCAACCATGACTTCACAGAGAAATCTATAAGTGGCAAAATTTACATTTTGAATGTGGCCTCTTCCTTTGCTTCAGTAATGTGGGCACAACACAAGCAGAACTTCCTCAACTTTTTAAGTATAGGAAAGGTTAATTTGGTTAAGATCAAGGACAGAGTTAAGTGTTTGCTTGCTTCAGAAGAGGAAGTCACAGTGCAGGCAGGGAAGAAAATTCATGGATACTGAGTGGTATGAGAGGCTGAGAGACAGATCTTCTATTTTTTCAAGTCATGCTGTGGACACGGCGCTGTGTTGATGCTAAAAGAACACAATGAGATGTCAACTCTCACTTACCTTAGAGCATGCAGTAGTGGGTGCAATGTGCTTTTGATGTTTGTTGCAAATGTGCTCCTTGAGGGTTATGCAAAAACTAACTAGGGCAGTAGAAAATGAAGACAGGACATTAATGATTAGTTTTCTTTTTCTAAAACATCGAACTGTCATTCCTTCTGAGGAAACAGGTGTGTCCTATATTCATTATACAAATATCCAAGTCTTCAGAGCACTTGAGAATGATTTTATACAATGTCTCATAACAGGTGAGTCATTAAATATCCATTAGGAAACTAGTCAAACAATGCTCATAGTATGACCGAGACATTCTCTAAGCATTCTCTACATATAAAAATAAAGTAAAAATGAAATTAGGTTATATCCCATTGGCATATATAATAATCAACTAAATATTCTACTGGGTAAAATTCCATACTTTCTAGAGAGACTGTATTTTAATGGAATATCAAGAAAAAGTTATTTATGAAGAAGAAATCCTGGAAAAAGAATCAGCAAGCCTGGTGTTTATGATTCTGTTTAATGTAAAACAGTCATTCAGAGTAACATTCCTAAGTTTTTCTTTGCCTTTTCCTCCCTTTCCTGTTTTCATGTCTGATTTATCCATCAGGGGAACTACAACTATAAAGCTATAAGCCCCCATTTCTTCATCTCTGTAAGATTCATTTGAGCTGTTCCTCAGTTAATATGCGTGTGCTGGAAAGTGCTATATAACTTCAACATGCCATCTCTCATACCAGAGTGTTTCTGACCCCCTTCACTATTCAAAGGATGATGGTGAATCCAGCCTTATTAGTCTTATTACTAGCTCAGTCCTACTGGGAATTTGAGTAGTCTTGCTTTGATGTGTAGAAGCATATTTCCAAAAATAGTGAATCTCCATGCTTCCTCCCTGGAATTCTTCACCTAGATATGATGTATACCCACTCTCTCATTTTTCAAATAGGTCTTCATGTGTGACTACAGCTGTCTTTTTTTTTTCTAACCCAAGAACTCAAAATAACATTCCCTAATACTTCCTAATTTATAGGCTTGTTCTTGTACTTTTAGTATGCTATGCATGTACTATATTTATGTATTTCCACCAAAAAATAAGGTCTGATGTGATAAAAAAAACTCTGCTCTTTTGTACCACTTATTTTCTCATCATGGCACCAGAACATGTAGAATGGGATAAACACTTAACATGAATGAAGTGTTAATTAATGAAGTCGTGCTTGTTGCCCACTGCAAACCAAAGTATAGCAGTGGCATTACAGCTTCTTTACTAGTTTGTTATGCTACACAATTCAGTGAGCACTTTTCTTCTGTGGACAATCTGTTCATGTCACAAAATATCTTGTCTGTTTTTAAGAACAGATTATACTTTGGAAGGTTGGCTCCGTATCTCTTCTTACCATTGTACTGAATCCACAGATCCTTAGGAGTGTGTTTGTTGTTATTGTTGCTGATTTTATTTTATTTTCCTTTTAAAATATTTTAATTGATTTATTTACTTTATACGCCCCCACCCTCTTCTCTCTTGGTCCCACCCTCTCTCCCTCTTCCCACTTCTTCCCTCCTTTGTTCCTCAGAGAAGAGGAGCCTTCCATCCCACCAACCCACCCAAGCTCATCAAGTCACATCAAGACTGAGCGCATTCTCTTCCCCTGTGGCCTGGCAAGGCACCCCAACAAAGGGAATTGATCAGAAAGCAGGTAACAGAGTCCATGTCAGAGAGAGTTCCCACTCGCCTCATTAAGGAACCTACATGAAGCCTGAGCTGCCTATCTGCTACATCTGGCCCTAGGTCTAATATATGCATGGTCCTTGGCTGGTGCTTCAGTCTTTGCAAGCCCCTCTGGGTTGTGGATAGTTGGAGTGTTGATCTTGTAAAACTTCCGGTTTTTTAATTGAATTTTTATTTTTTATATTAATTACATGTTATTCACCTTGTATACCAACTGTAACCCCTCCCTCCTTCTCTCCTAATCCCACCTTTCCTCCCTCATCTCTTCTTATGCCCCTCTCCAAGTCAACAGATAAGGGAAGCAAATTGAAGACCCAGAAACAAACCCACACACCTATGGATACTTGATTTTTGACAAAGAAGCCAAAACCATACAATGTAAAAAAGACAGCATCTACAACAAATGGTGCTGGTCTAACTGGATATCTTCATGTAGAAAAATGCAAATAGATCTATATTTTCACCCTGCACAAAACTAAAGTCCAAGTGGATCAAAGACCTCAACATAAAACCAGACACACTAAACCTGTTAGAAGAAAAAGTGGAGAAGAGCCTAGAACTCATTGGCACAGGAGACAACTTCCTGAACAGAATACCAACAGCACAGGCTCTAAGAGCAACAGTCAATAAACAGGACCTCATGAAACTGAAAAGTTTCTGTAAAGCAAAGGACACTGTCATCAGAACAAAACAACAACCTACAGACTGGGAAAGGGTCTTCACCAACCCTATATCTGACAGAGGGCTAATATCTAGAATACATAAAGAACTCAAGAAGTTAAAAAGCAACAAATCAAGTAATCCAATTAAAAATGGGGCACAGAGCTAAACAGAGAATTCTCTGTAGAGGAATATAGAATGTCAGAGCTCCTGATTTTATTTTAGTTAGATTTATTTGATTATTATGAACACAGTGTTCTACCTGCATGCATGCCTGCATGTGGCTGCTGGGAATTGAACTCCATACCTCTGGAAGAGCAGCCAGTGCTCTTAACTTCCAAGGCCTCTCTCCAGCCCCTGATTTTATTTTCTAATGTTGGAGTTTGGAAATACAAAGGAATGTGACAAAACTCATTCCATAATTGTTTTAGATTTCCCTGCATTTTCCATAGGAAAAATAAAAACACACATGCACACACAAAATGATTTTACTACACAGGGCTGCAATGCTTGCTATGTTCAGTTTCTGCAGAAAAATTTCAAAACTAGGCAATGGGAATCTAGGTTGAGTTGAAATAGAAACTGTTGAGATCCTCCATACAATCTTCAATCCCTATAAGCCTTGTACTAAATCTTACATAAATATTTCAAAATATGATAATTAGTTATGTAAAACTTACCAAAAAAAAAACCCCTATGCATTTTATCTTAAATATTCTCAGGTT
Source organism: Pachyuromys duprasi (assembly GCA_028658305.1). NCBI lineage: Eukaryota > Metazoa > Chordata > Mammalia > Rodentia > Muridae > Pachyuromys > Pachyuromys duprasi. The sequence goes on from CM053752.1 coordinate 41,177,924, forward strand.
TCTAAACCAAACTGACAGTCCTTCCTAACCCCATTGAGTGATTAATTTTGTTGAGTAATTATGAGCTGACGGTCTTTTTCCTCTTTTGTGTATGTTTTCAGAATGTGTCCTGAGACATCCCCAACCTAGAACCAGATGCTTAAAGAATCGATTAAAAAGCTCTGTCTGGCGGCACAGTCCTTTAATCTAGACGCAGGGAGGCAGAAGCAGGAAGACTGCTTTGAGTTCTAGGCCAGCCTGCTCTATGAAGAGAGTCCAGGACAGCCAAGGCTACACAGAGAACCCTGTCCCACCCCCCACCCCAAATGATAAATACATGAACAACATGTCTCTATAGTTAGTGTTTTTTGTTTTTGTTTTTTTCCTTTCTTTCTTTTTTTTTTTTCTGGAATCAATGAGCCTACCTCCTACATATACTTGAAACCATGACATTCTGATCCTGGAAAGGATAATAACAACAAAACATTTCCTATAAAATAACAAGAATTTTTACCGAGCCACCGTTTATTTTGCCATAAACGACCTTCTCGATCTCGAAAAAGCTATTCTACATTGTGACTGTTTCTTGGTGTCTGAGAGCTATTAGTTAGGTTGAAAAGTAAAATTATTTTATTTTTGCTCAAACTGAAACCTGTAAATACACTTATGGTAATATTTGACTTCTTACCAATATCTGTGTTAAATGGACATTTGCCAGTAAAAAAGGAAATATAAACTTTGAAACTATCTCAATAACGATTTTTCCAAAAAGCTAAAATTATATGTATTTATGTAATGTTAAATGTTGAAATATCCAACAGTTTATTTTATAAGTATACTAGCAGCTTCGTTTTTGATACTTTGGAACTGGTGACCTGAGAAGAGGAAGCTGAGATATGATTACATGGGTCTTTAAACTCTAGCATTTGCAATTGAAGACCTAATTACCAGTTAGTTATGGTAATTCTCAAACTGTAACTGCTTGTAAACAGATTCAAAATAAGATTTATTTTTGCTAAAGTTAGAAATTTATTATCAAGTAGTAATTGCTGGTGAATTTGTGAATAATTGTAGGTAAATATTTTCCTAAAGTATAGAACATATTACTGTGAGCTATTTTTAGATGCACAAGAGTTTACATGCAGAGATTTAAGATTCTGTAAGAATTTCCCCAACTTAAAACTATTTTACTATATAATTGTGGACAATATAGAGCTTTTGAAAACCAATCACCTTACTCCAGGAGTAAGTAAATATGTTGTTCACGGTTTCTATGCCAAAAATCTGTAGCATTTATAAAAGAATAATAACACAGGTCGGTTTTACCTAGACCCCTTTAATTATGATAAAATGACTAGTATTCATACAATGCCTCGTATTTTGCCATTTTGCATTATATATAGCATATGTGTATATATATATATATATATATCTCATATGAAATATATTATACCCTATACTTTGAAGCGGTCATCATCTCTGAGATTGAAATAATGAAGTGAGAATCCTCAGGCCTATTTATGCCATGATGGTCTCTTGTGTCACAAACAATGACAGTAATAGAGTATTGTTACAGTCTGAGCTGCTTTAATCAAAATGTCAATCTCAGTGAAGACAGAGCATTTTCCAAGCTGATGACAAGAATTAACATTTCTAATATTGTTTCCAACTATACGTGAGCAATGATAGCAAACAGGGTCATATGAAAGTCAAATAAAGCTATTTGTGGGTGTAGATTTATTGTTGATTAAACATACAGCTGAATCTATAGCTTAGCACACTGACCAGTTTCATTTTAATTCATTGAAATTTACTCCTTAAGGCCCAGATGGCATATCTTTAGTAAACTTAAAGGCTAACTGAGACCGATATGAGCTTATTGAAGTTTAGGAAACAAGTTACAATGAGGTTGTAAATGAACATAACCTAAGAGCTATGATCATTTTCAGAGAGGTTTAATGAGAACATTGTGTATAATAGTCAGGGAATACTTTCTAGAATTTGTATATATTTTAACATATAAATAATTACATATAATACTAAAAGCTTATAAGCATATATATTTACATGTACATGCATGCACACACATGCACACATATGTGCACACACACATACACTATCTTTATTATTCACAAGTGGCAAGTTCTAAGTATCTCAGGGAAAATCTGAAACAGTTGTTGTCTAAATGATTTTTCTGATTTATGCATACAACTATAATTCAGTGTAGTTTAAAATTTGGAAACAGATTTTAGCAACTAATAGAACTAATAGTATGATAAGTATATTTTCACCTTTCAAAATATCTTAATTTCTCAATACTATAGTAATATTCTTGAATTGTGTTTTACTATATAAAACTGAAGCAATGAAAAATAAACTTAAAATTAAAGAACTATTGTATTTGTGAATTTGAACATTTATATATGTATATGTTTGAGTATATCTATCTATCTATAGATAGATGTACATAGCATCTTCATATATTGTCTATGCAAAGAACAAATTACTATTCCTCACTGACAGGAATGATAAAAACATTCCCATCTTCTTAAAACTCTGTGTATTAAATTGCTATCGAGTATTTATTAAGTAAACCAAAAGATTTCAGTGCATTATTCTGAAGGCTCAGGCCACCTTAGTGACCAAGTACAGAGCTAAGCATGCTATGCATATTGTGCTCTTAAAACTCCGTTCTTAACATGAATAAGACTGGAAGAAGAAATGTTGAAGTTGGATGAATTTATTTTTTCCCTTGATGGAGTTTGCTTTTACAGGGCCAACAATGCATTGTGAGTTTCCTTTGACTTGCTCTACAATGAACAGCCATTGAAGTTAAGTCTCACAGCCAACAAAATTTAGGCAACCTGGATACACAAAGCAGCTCTCCAGGCCTTATCTGACATTTGAATCCATTCATCTTTTCAAAGTCACTCATTGAGAAGTGGACAAAGAGCTCAACTTCTCAAATGCCTACTGTTTACTTATAAACACAGGAAGTTCATGCTTCTCAGAATTAAACCTGATGCCTATCTTTGTGAACTGAATTCCTCAGGTTCAGAAGGAATCCAGGTGACAAGCACTTGAAAGAACTTGCCAACTCATTAATGTTTTACTGACTTAAGACCTACTAATTTGCAATCTGGAGTCACCCAGACATTATGTGTAAAATACAGTATTTTATGTGCTTAGAAAGAAAAATCTACTAAGCACATCCACAGTGAGAGCTACAGAGAAATGCCAGTCATTCAAGAAATGGCCCTTTTTAGAAGTGATTTCAAATATTTTGCTAAATTGTTGTTATCTGTTTAGAGTAATTGTCATATCTGAAGTGCCTACTCTCTGCATGTAATCAGAACACCTCTGGGAGGGACAAACCCATGCAAACATTTCTTACCCCCATCTCTAAGTGATTTGTGTAGTGCCATCCATCAAATCATACTCCCCACTCCATAAGGGAAACCTAAAGTTCTGACTGGAAGGGCAGTTGCTTTGTGTACTCGATCCCTTCACTATCAAGATCCTAAGAAAAGAAAGTTTTGTGTTTCTTCGTGTATGGTCAGATTTTGTGTCATTAATCTCCAGACAGGAATGCAATAGCTATTGGTATGAGGTTATACATATTATTTATTTTTATTTTTTTTTGCAAATTTCTTGAATTTTTCAAGCAAATTCAAGAAATTTGCTTGGCTATTTACAGTAAATGTATTAACATTCTGAGACTCCAAAGATTATGCAAATAATTCAATGTTGAACAGCAAAGTTAGTAATAAAAGCCACCAGAAAACTACCATATTGGATATTGACACTGTATCAAGTTCTCTCCAAGGAACTATTGTTAATCTATAAGCACTTCAAAGGGAAACCCTGAAAATACAGACCTTTAGGTAGCATTTCACTTACATTCACCTTATTTTGGCAATGTGTGTGTGTGTGTGTGTGTGTGTATGCACATAGATAAAATCTTCCTTTGGGCAGGGAACTTTGTCTTCTTTACACTGAGGTCCAGAAAAACTGGTACATACTGTCACACATAGCGTGGTTCAAGAGATTTTAGATGAGATGCATGTATTCAGGAATATAGGGAACAACTCATATGCTAAGCATCAATTTTTAGTAGTGATATGGTACAGAACAGTGGCTGTACAATGTCTATTTAGAGAATAGCCTAGTGGGGCATGCCTACAATTCTACTTATTTAGGAAGCCAAGTGAGAAAGATCACAAACTTAAGTTTTTCTCGAGCTGCAAAGTGAACCCAAGGACAGTGTGGAGGATTTAGTGAGACTGTCTCAAACTAAAAGGTGAAGAGTAGGATGGGGTACACAGTCCAGTGATGGAGTTCTTGCTAGTCTATGTGAGGCATCTGTTTAATTGCCATTGCTTCAAACAAGTAAAAAACAATTAAAAATGCTGCTGATAGCATATGAGTTAAATTGAAAATATTCTTCAGGTATCACTCAGGACATGGTAGACAGAATTCTAGAAGACGCTTTCAAATCTGAAAACTCTAATTCTGGGAACTCATAAATATTCTGAGATCTCATCTGGTGTCACATTATGGCATGGGACCTACATGTCACAGGAGTTAGCTTTTAATGAAGAGGATTTTCTCTGTTGAATTGTAGAAATAGTCACTCGGAAAGATTCAAAGCTAGAAGACTACATTCTCTGTCAAATTGAGAGTCCCAGCTGCAAAGAAGGGAGTTCTGTGAACAACAACAACAACAACAACAACAACAAAACATGCCTGGGTTGGAGGATAAGAATGCAGTAAGCCAAGGACTTGACTTCAATCTTGCAACAAAAAAATCCAGCTACACTGTGCCAGACTTACTGAATTGCACACTTCTGAGCTGATAACTGACTATGGGATATTTTGCTCCATAACAATAGAGCAAGCACACAGGGGGATAAACCTATTGAAGAGCAATCCTAAAACCAATGCTATTCAGTTCGTTTTAAAAATAGAAGTGTACTGAAACCATTAGAAGGAAATGCTTGGAAAACCATCCCTATGGGTTTTGAGGGGTTCATCAGGGAAGAGCTTTGTAACTCAATCATAAGTTTACATCATTCAGCCATAGCTCTTTCTGAGACACAAGAGTGAATATGTGCGCACGGCATTTAATGCATTCTATAGGCTTTCGTCCATATTAAAGAGGCAGATGCTTTTATTTGGGGGGAAAGGGGCATTTTAATGGTCTATGAAGGATGCCAAGGCCTTTTTTGTGGCCTTATTCAACTTTCCTAGAACTTGACTCAGACCCTGTCACACTGCGAAAATATATGTGGCTTTCCTTTATTCTTTCATGTGTTTTTAGTTTAATAACATATGCTGTTTATAATCGGTTTCTATAGAGCTCTTCTTTGTCTTGTAAACAGTTGCAAAAATTTACCTAGAGCTGTGGGGGTTTTCTCTTTCTGTATCCTTCCCCAACCTCCCTGCCTTGAACAGTCTGAGTAGTTCCAGGGATTAGCAGTGGCTTAACTTCAGTCAAGTTTTTTGATAGATAATGCAGTTATTGTTCAATTTGTGCTCTTTGAGATGGTGTGAAATTAACAAGTTGTCTTATTCTTCCCAGACTTGGCTCACAATCCTGTCTTAACAGTCATGCCTACTTGTGCTTCACTGATTTGTCAGAAATTCCTGTAAATGAATACTCCGTGAGTAATGAGGTGCTCGGGTCAAGCAGGTCAAGTTATTTTTATTCCAAATGAATCAGATTCTTCTTGAAGAGATAATTGACTCCCGTGTCTTAAGTACTTAATGCAAAGCAGTGATTTAACTACTCAAGAACACACTATTTTGTGTTGTTAATATTCTTGTGTTTCAGATGAAGGCTCCCAACTGTCAGAGCTGAGAGATTTGTGAGCAGTCATAGATGCTAAGTACATGATCAGCATGTTGCCTGATCTAAGGTGATTACATATGGCTTATAATTAGGGAAGTCTCATAAATTGCCACACTATCATCCACATTTCTTTTTTTCTTCTAGAAAATGTTTTTCTCTTGACTCTGACACTTCGAAATCTGTTACAGTGGAACATAAGAGTTTCCTTCAAAGGTACATCAAAACCGTCAAGAATAAAGTATCATGTCTACTTGCAACTTTAAAAAAAATATTTTACCTTTCATAGTCTTGGTCATTATCAGTCAATGAGGTTATTTTTAATTAAATTTTTATTTTTATATTAATTACAATTTGGAAGGGGGTGGCGGGATGTCAAAGAGCCAGCCACTGAGTTTATGTCAGAGACAGTCCCTGTTCTCCTTACTAGGAAACCAACTTGGATACTGAGCTGCCATGGGCTCCATCTGAGCAGGGGTTCTAGGTTATATCCATGCATGGTCTTTGGTTGGAGAATTAGTCTCAGAAAAGACCCCTGTGCCAAGATATATTTGGTCCTTGTGGAGCTCCTGTCCTCTCCAGGTCTTACTAATTCTCCCTTCATTCATATGATTACCTGCACTCTGCCCAAGGTTTGGCTATGAGTGTCAGCATCTGCTTTGATACACTGCTATGTAGAGTTTTTCAGAGACCCTCTATGGTAGGCTCTTGTCCTGTTTCTTGTTTTCTCCTACTTCCAATGTCCACCCCATTTGCCTTCCTAAGTGAGGATTGATCATATTACTCCGGGTCCTTGTTATTTATCCTCTTTAGGTGTACAGATTTTAGTATGTTTATCTTATCTTATAGGTCTAGTATCCACTTTGAGTATATACCATGTGTGACTTTCTGCTTCTGGGATACCTCACTCAGGATGATATTTTCTAAATCCCACCATTTGCCTGCAAATTTCATGATTTCCTTGTTTTTAATTGCTGAGTAGAATTCCATTGTGTAAATGTACCACAATTTCTGTATCCATTCCTCAGTTGAGGGGCATCTGGGCTGTTTCCAGGTTCTGGTTATTATGAATAAAGCTGCTACAAACATGGTTGAACAAGTGTCCTTGTTGTATACTTGAGCATATTTTTGATGTATGCTTAGGAGTGGGATAGCTAGATCTTGAGGAAGCACTATTCCTAATTGTCTGAGAAAGAGCCAGATTGATTTCCAAAGTGGTTGTACAAGTTTACATTCCCACCATCAATGGAGGAGGGTTCCCCTTTCTCCACAACCTCTCCAGCATGTGTTATCACCTGAGTGTTTGATCTTAGCCATTCTGATGGGTGTCAGGTGAAATCTCAGGGTCTTTTTGATTTTCATTTTCCTGATGGCTAAGGACATTGAATATTTCTTTAAGTGTTTCTCTTTCATTCTATATTATTCTACAGAGGATTCTCTGTTTAGCTCCATACCCCATTTTTTAAATTGGATTACTTGGTTTGCTGCTGATTAACTTGTTGAATTCTTTATGTATTTTGGATATTAGCCTTCTGTCAGATATAGGATTGGTGAAGATCCTTTCCCAGTCTGTAGGTTGTCAGTTTGTTCTGATAACAATGTCTTTTGCTTTACCAAAGCATTTCAGTTTCATGAGGTCCCACTTATGATTGTTGCTCTTAGAGCCTGTGCTCTAAGAGTTCATGGAGTTGTCTCCTGTACCAATCAGTTCTAGGCTCTTCCCCACTTTTTCTTCTAAGCGATTTAGTGTGTCTGGTTTTATGTTGAGGCCTTTGATCCACTTGTACTTTAGTTTTGTACAGGGTGATAAATATGGATCTATTTTCATTTTTCTACATGTAGATATCCAGTTCGACCAGCACCATTTGTTGAAGATGCTATATTTTTTCCATTGAATGATTTTGGCTTTTTTGTTAAAAATCAAGTATCTAAAGGTATGTGGGTTTATTTCTGGGTGTTCTGTTCAGTTCCATTGACCCACCATTCTGTTTCTATGCCAATACCATGCAGTTGTTATTACTATTGCTCTGTAGTACAGCTTGAGATCAGGGATGGAGATACCTCCAGATGATCTGTTGTTTTAAATGACCGTTTTGGAAATTCTGGGTGTTTTGTTTTTCCATGTGAATTTGAGAATTTTTTTTTCAAGGTTCTGTAAAGAACTGTGTTGGTATTTTATGGGAATTGCATTGAATTGCTTTTGGTAGGATGGCCATTTTCACTATATTAATCCTACCGATCCATGAACACAGGAGATCTTTCCATCTTCTGATATCTTCTTCAATTTTTTTCTTCAGAGACTTGAAGGTTTTTTCAAACAGGTCTTTCACTTGTTTGGTTAGAGTCACACCTAGGTACTTTATATTATTGGTGGCTGTTATGATAGGTGTTGTTTCCCTGATTTCTTTCTCAGCCCTTTTGCGTTAGGTATACAGGTGGGCTTCTGATTTTTTTGAGTTAATTTTGTATCCATCCACATTGCTGAAGATATTTATCAGCTGAAGAAGTTCTCTGGTTAAATTTTTGGGTTCGTTCTTATATACTATCATATCATCTGTGAATAGTGATACTTTTACTAGTCAATGAGGTTTTTATGTTTAAAATTGCTTAATCTTCTCTAGGCTTGATGGCTCATATCTATAATTTCATCTCTTTGAAGGTTGAGGCAGAAAGATTGTTGGGAGTTCAAGGCTAGCCTGATCAGTAGAGTAGGTCTAGGTCACACTGGACTTCAGAGGAGGATTCTGTTATTTTCATATATTAAACACTTTGGCTCACTCATACTAATCACTAATATTTTAACAGCCAAGCAAGGCCAGTGTATTACATTTACAAAAGCAGAAATGGAGAACAGTCTATACATCACAGTAAGCTCTATCAGACAGCAAAGCTACAGAGCCACAGGAGCTCCAGCTAAGGACTGAATTATGCCTGCACTACATGTATTTTGAATATGTGAGATGGAGTCAAATGTTTCAATGAGTCTAAGGAATCAAAATTTGGATTTCCTTCATGCTATTAAATCAGTTGATATCAAGCATTTTGATTTTAATTAGTCTTTCTTTTGTTTTTCTTTTCATATAGCTAACTTTTTAAATTAAATTTATGAAAGGATACATAGAAACACACATATGACCTTGTCATGGTAGCAGACTTTATAATCATTGCAACAACAACAACAACTACAACAACAAAACATTTTAAAGGAAGAAAGCTTTGAAGCCCGTGGCTTCAAAGGTTCAGTCAAATGTCCTTGGCTATACCAATTTTTAGTTGATGGTGAGGCAAACATCCCTGCAGCAGGTACATGTGACATAGGCTATGCACCTCATGTGGTTAGGAAATGAAGTGGGATAGAGAACAGAGTGGTCAGAGATAACCTTCAGTGGTCTACTTAAGCTAGAACCTATCTTTGAAAATTGCCACCAACTTCCAAAATAACCAGGGAATGAAACATTCAATGCATAAACCTGTGGTGGATAATTTATAATTGAGCCACCACATAGACTTTAGCCACAGCCTTTGGAATGCCAACATTAATGGTTCTCATTTTTATACATTTCCTTCTTCAAATAGCATCAACTATTTAACTGCAAACCTAAATGGATCAAGCACTTTATAAGAATTCTGTGAAATACCAAGATTATTTGGCAATGACCAAACAAATTTTACTTTTAATAAAAATAAAGGAGGATCCCTGTTATGAAAAGCCACCTGGCAGTCATTTTCAGTAACATACTGCCTGAAGGTCATGTCATTCAGAAAGTGCCACTTTCTCTGGATGCTGTCTCCATGTGCCCCCACTCCTAAATATATACACTCATGTAGTCCAGTGTGTGTGTGTGAAGAGGCCATGTGTGATGCTGCAGATCCATGATCCAGTTCAGTATTTGAAAGATTCCATGACTTATCTGATTACTCACACTGGGCACTGATGTTCAGTAAATCACTAATCACTAAGAATAATGCAGCCCTTCCTTGAATCTCAATAAATACCAGATCTTCTAGAAAGTCACCGTTGATTCACTAACAGTGAGGACACATCCTGCTCTCAAAATCCCTTCTGATTCACGCTCATTTTAATATAATAGTTACCCTAATTGGTTATTAATTTTAAAATTACCCAAACATGTTTTGATTTTTTCCTCTTCACTTTAAGAGTGAGCTGCTCAGAAACTTTACGTGTTTTGTTTAGCTCTGGATAGTGGCTTTTCTTAGGGCAATATTTTTACTTAGTCTTTAAATTTTTTCTTACACATATACAGTGCTTTTGATCAGATTACCATTACTCTCCTCAGTAGAAGAATTTTAATTCAGAACATGGCAGCTCTGACAAAAGATCACATTCAAAACTTTCTAGGTCTGTGTGACCCTACTGGAATACAGAAATGTTGAATGGTGGCCCACAATTAATCCCAGCCGAAAGAGGCAAGCAGATCTCTGAGTTCAAGGCTAGCCTGGTATAGAGCAAACTTAGGGCAAAGAAAAGCTTGGTCCATGCGTGGTGGTATACACAATCCCAAACAATGAAAGTAAAGTTAGTTTGTAGAAGGAAGCATCCGTGTTTGAAAGTGGTGTCTAATTGAGAGACAGAATCAGTGATGAATCAGAGAATTATTTGACAGAATAGGATATGCTCAACTCTTAGGAGAAAAGAGAGAAAATGAAAGCCACTTAATGGAGCAGAACAGAGAATGAGAGTAAAAGGAGACAGTTTTACACAGAGAGGTTGAAGGGAGAACAAGCTAGACAGAATGAGTCAGAGAATGAGAAGGCACCAGAATATTAGAACATACTGTCAAAGTTAGTATAAGGCCAAGCCTAGCAATTCAGTCAGAAGCTGAGAGAAACAAGTTTGAATTACTCAGCTTGGAGAGGAATTTGGGCCTGAACAGCTGAATTGAACCACCCAGCAAGAGCACAGAAAGAGCCAGAAAGGATGAGATTATTCAAGAGGAAGTATCAGAAGCTGAAAATATTGTATGCCTAGATTAGATTGTACAGAGACTAAATGCTTCCAGGACTACGCCTAAGTTAATCAGGCAAATAAAATTTACTCTTGAATAAATATCCATATTGAATGGTGGGACATCTTTTGGGTATATGCCTAGTGATAGGAATAGAGGGACATGGAGGAGACAGGAGGCCCACAAGGGGACCAACAAAGCTAAAAGTTCTAAGCCCAGGGGGTCTGCAGAGATTGATGCACCAATGGGGGACCCTGCATGGAGAGGAGCTAGACCCCCTGCTCAGATGCAGCCGATTGGCAGCTCAGTCCCCACTTGGATCTCTGAGTGAGAGGAGCAGGGGCTGCCTCTATCAGGAACTCAGCTGACTGCTCTTTGATCACTTGCTCCTAATGATGCAGCCTGGCCAGGCCCAGGAGGAAGAGGGTCCAGGCAGTCCTGATGAGACTTAACAAACTATGGGCAGATGATAATAGTGGAGAACTCCCCCTTTCAATGGACTAGGGGATAGGGAAAGAAGGAGGGAGTGTGGGACTGGGGGAAGTCCAGGGAGGGGGCTTCAATTGGAATATATAATGAGTGAAGAAGAAAAACAAAAGTTACTCTTATAATCCCTCTCTATCTCCTACCCTCCAGGTACCCTAACATGCCTACCCCTTACCTTCATGTCCTCTTTGTTATTTTATCATTATTGTTTATTATTATTATTATTACATGATTACAATTAGAGCTAATCATACACATAATTGAGACCATTTATTGGGGCATAAGTCACATTTAAAACAAAAAAAAGTGACTCCCTTTCCTTAGCAGTTACCAACCGCCCGTAGCTCTTCTGCTGAGGGTGGACCTCGGATGCTCCTCTCCTTTAACAGATTGGTCTTGTGAAGGTACAGATAACCACAGATGCTGGACTTCCAGCTATGCCCCTATCCAGAAGACAGACTTCTACGGCTCTTTCCCCATTCCCCAGCTCTTACATTGTTTCCAACCTCTCATTTTAATGTTCCCTGCGCCTACCATTTTACCCATGTATTACGTATGCAAGTATGTATGTATATCTATATCCATCTACCTATTTGGGGGAGATAGGATGTTTGGTTTTATTTTATCTTTTTACTTTCATTAAAAACAAATTCTTTCTCATATAATATATCCTTAGGTTTAACTTTCTTCAACTCCTCCAACTTCCCACTTCCTTCTCAATCCAGATCCACTCCCTTTCTGTCTGTCATTAGAGAGCATCAGACATCTAAGAGAAAGCAAGAAAATATAACAATGTACAATATAACATGATAAAATATAAACTTCCCTGTTAGGAAAAGAAAATATGATAATTATGAATGGGGTGCTGGAATGAGAGACTCAAGTAGAGAGAAGGGAAATTTGAGGGATAGTATAAAAACCTAGTAAGTAGGAACTTTCAGAAATATATACATATCTAAAGGCAATCTAAATGAGATTACCCAAAAATGGGGGAGATAGAGTCCTAACTGACCATCTCTTATTACCAAGTGAGGCTTCCACTGCTGTAACTAGAATACTGCTAGTTGAGTTGTTGGCTCAACAGATCTCACAGGAATCACCAAGCAACCCAGGCTGTTGCCAAGACAACAGCTTGTTCTTTCCAAACTGAGAACAGGCTCTTTTGCTGGAGACAACACTTCATAAAGAATAAAGAATAAAGAAGTTGAACTGTTGCCTATATAGAGCCTTCGTTCCTATGTTCTAGTATCTATGGCATAGGCAGGTGTCTTGCAAGCTACAAAAAGAGAAACGTACACCAACCCAGCCACAAACCCTTTGATCTACAGTGCTGTCCTACCTGTAATATATGTTAGGGTAATGGTGGCACAAAGCTTCTAGAGGAGTAACCAACCAATAACTTACCGGATTTAAAGCCCACTCCAGTACCTTGTACTGTTTGGGTGACTAAGAACTAGAGCCTAGATAGTCCAGAGGCCTATGGTAAAACAAGCTACTATGCCTCTAAGAAAATAAAACTATAGTGAAGAAATGACTTTTACGTTACCCTGCCTTGTTCAGCCATCTGGACACCTAACTTTTATGACAGTGCCTAACACTTGGTACTGATATGTTATTTGTTCTGAAACAGATTTTGTTTTTATTTTCAGTGTGAAGGAAGAGTCAAGCTAGTTGAATACACTGTCTTGACATAATACATTCTGTGCCTTATTTATCCTTCACCATATAATCTATGATAATAGAAGAAACCTGAGGTACCTTTTCATTAAAAGGAAGTATAACAGATTTTTTCACCCCAGAAAATTTAAATCACAGTGAAATAACGTGATAAAATACCAGAACATTAAGTAGAAATACAATTTAATACTCTTTATGTACCAGCCATTTTTTAAAATCTTTGTCTCCAGGGCCCTCCTTTACAAAAATAAGTAATAACTTGTCTATTATACGTAATAGACAATAGGCACTCAAAATAGTTGGAATAAATAATACATGAGTGTCAAACACATGGTAGAAAGTTAAATAAAGATTTGCATAGGATTTGTTTTTTCTTCATAATAATTTTCTCTGTGAATGATTGGTGGCTCTGGTTGCTCTCCTCAACCTTCTGTTTCTTTCCTGTATGTGTTGCTCTTCTTTTGTATTTCTTTCAGTGACCCTTTATTTCATCTTATTTCCACCCTTTCTGTTAGTGCATTTATATCTAATATCCCACCCTTTGTTCTACTTCGTGACATAGAGTATGATTGGACATTGACCTAGGAGGTAAAGGAACATCTGCCTTGCACATTTTGGGCATGATGTTGTCTATAATTCTTTATCCTTAATAATTCTAATTTACATTTGAAATGTGTATATAAAGATAGGTTCATGGGTTAAAATTGTATTATTTTGGCAGATAGTATGTTTTCCAAAGACTTCTCTCCCGGTGCATATTAAACAGTTTCATCATATAGTGAACCGACATGCTTACCCTTGACCACACAAATTAGAAACTGACTGACTTGGCAAAAGTTCATCTACTTTTTGGAAGAAACTTAAAACTCAACATTTTATTCGTATCATGCTCATGTTGTATTATGAAGTTTTCTGACATTGTTGTTCGTTTTCTTTCTCTCTTTCTTTTTCTTTCAAAACCAAAGTAGATTAACTGTTCATTACCCTTTCTTTCAAACCTATTACTGCCTCAAAGATTATGTGTTATTTGCTGATATATATCCATATATATTCATATATATAATATATTATTCAAAAAAAAGCCCCAACACATGGCTGTAATCTAACTTTTGAATTTAGTGACAATGTAACTTGCCTAAGAGAAGTTGGCGGATACAATTAAGAAGGTTGATATTATAAAGCTTGTCCCAAATTGCATGACTGGACTTTGTACAAGTAAAGTAGGATGATAAAGTGAGGCAAGGAAAATGACTGAACAGAACGACACAGGGACAAGACCTGGGGACCAAAAGTTGCAGAAGGAGCAGCAGGAGTGCCTTTGTCTTAATCTCGTAAGACTCATTGGACAATGAAGGACTGTAAAGTGAATGTTGACTCCTAAGTAATATGTGGAAAGTGTTAAGGATTTTGTAATTTATTACAGAAAAAAAGTAGAAAGTTAACACAATGAAGTAAAATGAGAGGATTTATCATTGATTTTTCTGCTTATATTTTATTTTCTTGACAGGTTTTAATTGCACATATTTACAACCCCAGCTCTTAAGAAGTGGAGGCCTGAAAATTGTGGGTTCTTGAGCCAGCCTTCGCTATACGCTATATCAAGAATAATAACAAAAATAATAAAGAAATTAAAAAGAAAGTGCTTGTTCTTTGTTTCCAAACTAAACAGTCTAATGTAAAACAGCAAATGATGTACAATTTAACACCAAAAGTGTGCTCCTGGGGCTGGAGAAATGGCTCCGCAGTTAAGAACAATGGCCTTTTTCCTGGAGGATCCAGGTTCGATTCTCAGCTCCCACATGGTGGCTCATAACCATATGTGACTCCAGTTACACAGTGTCCGAGGCCCACAGCAGGCCTGCCCATGCAGCGGACACATGCATAGTGCACAAAACTGTATCCTGGCATAGCACCCATACATAAAATAACAGTGAACCTCTGAATTATTTTAACACACTTTTTCTTGCCAATAAAAGCTTCACTGGAGGATGTGGGCTGGAGGAAGACTGCCTCTGCAAAGAGATGAGAATTCAATGTAAATGTAAATGTGTATAATCATCTAAGAATTAATACTAAATTAATGCTAAATGTATACATATATTAATACGTTATACATATATGTAATTGCACCTCAGTTGCTATGCAAAGTTAACCTTTATACTTTGTATAGATTCAAAGAATTTTTTAAATTAAATTTTTATTTTTTAATATTAATTACAGTTTATTCACTTTTTATCCCAGTTCTAGACCCCTCTCTCATTCCCTCCCAAATCTACCCTCCTTCCCTCATCTCCTCCCATTCCCCTCTCCAAGTCATCTGATAAGGGAGGTCCTCCTCCCCTTCCATCTGACCCTAGCTTGTCAGGTCTCATCTGAACTTGCTGCATTGTCCTCCTCTGTGGCCTGGCAAGGCTGCTTTCCCCTGGAGGAGGGGAGTCAAAGAGCCCACCACTGAGTTCATGTCAGACACAGTCTCTGTTCCCTGAATTAGTCCCTTATAGATTTGGGATACATTTATAAATATAGCTGTTGAATGATGTCTCCTTGAGGGCCCCAGGCAGTGCTAAGCCTGAGGAAACAAGAAAGACAATTGTATCATGGAAGATAAAGAACCCTAGGGAAAAATATTATTATTTTTTCTTTCTTATCATCTCCAGTAGCTTTGTATCATAGTTCCAGGTAAATTTAATCAAACAGAACACAGTAGAATTTTAACCTGAGTTGGCCTCTAGATCTGAAGGTGCCTGGATCTTTGCACACCATGAAACAGTTTAGTGTCTTCCTATTGTTGTTTGCATCTTGCATCTTGGTACAGTGCATGGTCTACAATAAGCCTTTCCATTCTAAATACTTGAAGATATTGTGATTTCAGTTTATCTCACTCCATATCTCACTCAGAGAGACAACTCACTTAAGAGAAATTAACCATTTTTGTATTTTATTTATTTTTATATTAACTACAGTTTATTTATTTTGTATTCCAGCAGTAATTCCCTCTTTCATGCCCTCCCAATCCAACCCTTCTTCCCTCATCTCCTTCCTGCGCCTCTCTAAGTCCACTGATTGGAGAGGTCCTCCTCCCCTTCCATCTGATCCTAGCTTATCAGGTGAAGAGACCTGACGACTTTTTTTTTAAATATGAATTCTGCTGTGGAAATTATCCCAATCTCCTGAGCCAACTTAGGTAAAGCTGCATTTCAACTTTTCTGGTCCTGCTTTCCTATTTGATTCAACATGGATTTGCCAGTGCATCCTTCTGTTTGGGCTGTAAGATTCTGATGCTACAGACAAAGCAATATATCTCTGACATTCACCTTCAAGCCTGCAGAATGGACCCCACCTTCATGTTTATTGTTCATGACCCTTCTCACCCTATCGTGAATAAGAATGTGAATACCTCTTTATGGGTCTTTCATATGTCTTCTTCAAGTTAATCAAATTCTAAGATTAGAATATATGCATAACCCTTAAATTTCTTTAGTAATAGATGATTACTGTCTTCACTAACATTATAAAATATGGAAAATGTGTTCTTGATTTAGTTGGAATACATACATCTACATTTTCATGCTTGATTTTACTAAAAGTTACCTGTGACAAGTAAGAGGAAAGAGACAGTTTGGGGGGAAAAAAGAAAAAAATATGCTAAAATCACTGCCATTGAAACCTTATTTTTCTTAATTGCTGAAGCTCAAATAGTATTTCTTTGATGAGTTGGCATTTTTGTTCCTTGAGATTGGCTTTTAAATATGCTTTCAAATGTGGTCCAAACAATATATTGCTTGATATTCAACATTGTTTTCTCTGAAACTATTTTAGTGGTTACTTGGTCATTGGATATTGTAATGGCTTAAATTCTCTTTGTCAGTCCATTCACTGACCACTGCAAAGCAAATATTCAATATGTAATGCAAACTTAGCCAAAAGTGTCACTTCAGCTCAGTAAGAGACATCTGAACACTCAGTGTTATAAAATGGAATCAGAAAGCTTAACCTTGGCCTGGGCTGAGCACCAGGATCAACATAAAGCTTTGAAATGACTCATTTTCTTAGAGACTCCATTTCTTCATCTTTTACACTTACTGGAAAATATGCCCAACTCCAGTCATATAAATGACTATGATGTAGGCTTTAATAATCTAAACCAATTAAATTATCACTCCTGTTCATTGCTTTCGTGCATGCAGTCATCTGTTTCCACACATTTAGTAACATATATAATCTTCAATTAAGACCAAATTTTAAAGCATATGCTCTTTTATTTATTAGAGACAAATGGCACAGGCATCATTCTTAGTGGCTGACAGCATTTTCTTTTTAATCCATTACTTTTTTTCTAAACTAAGATATCCATCCAAGTTCAGTGTTCTCTTAAGTACAAATTAAAAGGGAGATTTCTACACTTGCTCAGTTATTTTTACAACCCCCCTCCCAATCAAGTAACTCATCTCTTCTCACATATAGAAAGGTAAACAAGGACTCCAGCCAGGGATGCTTCTATCCTAACTGGAGATCCTAACTTCCCCATGTCCAGATTAAACAATAGCCTCACCCTTACGTCTGTAGCAGACTACATACTACAACCTTCCTTACCTCCCTACCCAAGTCTCCAGCTGATAACAGAGATCTTAACCACTGAGAATTCTCTCCATTCATCTGTTATCCTAGGCTTCCAATCCAGCAGGCATTCCATGAGAATTCACCAGCTAAAACACCAGATAAGCAAGTAGGCTAGCAAAGCAGGAAGGTGAGTTTCAGCTCTCTCTCTTCTCCTCCAAAACTAATCTCCTAGTATTATCACCAGCTCTAGAGAAGACTATGTGCTGTGGTTTCTCCTCATTATCTGTTCCTATTTCAAGAGGACTAAACACATCCTGAAGGAACACCCTGTTCTTTCCACTCCAGTGGACCTCTTCAGCCATTCCCTCTCTAATCCAATTCCTAAGTGGGAGCTCACAATACCTAGAAAGTCATTTTACCCAGAACCCCCAGGGACCAAACACGGCAGGATCCCTAAATTCTCTACCAGGCAACACACAGCTACCACACCCTTCTAGGAACCAGAAGAGTAACAGA
Source organism: Pachyuromys duprasi (assembly GCA_028658305.1). Classification (NCBI taxonomy): domain Eukaryota; kingdom Metazoa; phylum Chordata; class Mammalia; order Rodentia; family Muridae; genus Pachyuromys; species Pachyuromys duprasi. The sequence goes on from CM053752.1 coordinate 41,195,957, forward strand.
AACAAAGGAATAAAATACTCACCCAACAGAGACAAGACCAGATATCGGCACCTAGAATTATGATCATCCAAACACAAATTCCTAGACGCCAGCATAAAAACACAATAAATACCAAGCAGGATAATATATCTCCATCAGATAAAAGCAACACTACGGCAGCAGGCCTTGAGAATTGAAGTATAGCTAGAGCATAAGACAGAAACCATACATTGTCTTTATGAATATGGCAGAGGTCTTTAAAGAGGAGATGAACACATGTCTTAAAGAAACACAAACAATAACTAAAATGCCTAAACCAATTCAAGGCCTAAAATTGGAATAGGTTCAACAAAGAAAACCCAAAAAGAGGGAATTCTGGAAATAAAAATTTTAGGAATGCAGACAGAGTCAAACCTCATCAACAGAACACAAGAGATGAAAAAAGAGATTCTCGGGGGCACTGAAGACATGATAGAAGAAATAGACACCTTGGTCAAAGAAAATATTAGATCTAAAATATCCTGGCACAAAATATCCAGGAAATCTAGGGCATGATGAAAATATAAAATCTAGGAATAATAGAAATAGAAGAAGTAGAAGAAATCCAGGTAAAAGGCATCAAAAACATTTATATAAAGATCATAGAAGACCAAATATATCAGGGCACAGGGGTCTTTTATGAGACTGTTTCTCCAACCACGGACCATATATGGATATAACCTAGAACCCCTGCTTGGATGTAGCCCATAGCAGCTCAGCATCCAAGTGGGTACCCTAGTAAGGGGAACAGGGACTATTTCTGATATGAACTCAATGGCTGGATCTTTGGCCTCACCCTTCCCCCAAGGGTGGAGCAGCCTTGCCAGGCCAGAGAGGAGGACATTGCAGTCAGTCCTGAAGAGACCTGATAAGTTAGGGTCAGATGGAAGGGGAGGAGGTCCTGCCCTATCAGTGGACTTGGAAAGGGGCAGAGAGCAGATGAGGGATGGTGGGAGGCTGGGATTGGGAGGGAATGAGGAAGGGAGCTACAGCTGGGATACAAAGTTAATACACTCTAACTAATATTAAAAAATAAAAATTTAATTAAAAAATCATAGAAGAAAATGTCCCTAACCTAAAGAAGGAGATACCTATCAAAGCACATGAAGCATATAGAACATCAAGTAGACTGGAACAAAAAAGAAATTCTTCTCACTACATAATATTTGAAACATTAAATATACAGAACAAAGATAAATATAAAAAGATATAACATATAAAAGCAGACCTATTAGAATAACACCTGACTTCTCAATGTAGACTATAAAAGTCAGAAAGGCCTGGACAGATGTTCTTCAAGCCCTGAGATGTCACAGAGTTGAAATCAGACTACTATATATCCAGAAAAACTATCAATCACAATCAATGGAGAAAGAAAAGCATTTCATGATAAAACCAACTCTAAACACTGTCTGAAAATCAAGCTCTACAGAAGGTGCTGGAAGAAAAACTTCAGTCTGAAGAGGTTAACTATATCCAATAAACCACAATGAGTAAATAATCCAGTAAATTTAAAAAGGTGGAAAATACCTCACTGTAAGACAAAACAGCTGGAATCAACATAATACTGCCCATAAACAATCCCGAACCATAGAGGTGTCAATTCCCTTGTCCCCAGTGACACAGATAGCAGACTGAAGGCAGAATCAGGATCAGTCCTTTTGCTTTATGTAAGAAATTACCTCAGAAAAAGATGAAAAAAATTATCTTAAGCAAATAGACCAAAGAAGCAAACCAGTGTAGCCATTTCAATATTTTACAAAATAGACTTCAAATCAAAAACTTAACAGAAGGCACACTCCACCCTCATGAAAGAAAAAAAAAATGGATGTAGCAAATGGTAGCTCAATATCCAAGTGGGTACCCTAGTAAGGGGAACAGGGACTATTTTGGACATGAACTCGATGGCTGGCTCTTCGACCTCCCTGCCCCCCAAGAGAGGAGCAGCCTTGCTAGGCCACAGAAGAGGGCATTGCAGCCAGTCCTGAAGAGACCTGATAAGCTAGAGTTAGATGGAAGGGGAGGAGGTCCTCCCCTATCAGTGGACTTGGAAAGGGACAGGGAGGAGATGAGGGGAAAAGGGTGGGATTGGGAGGGAATGAGGGGCTACAGCTGGGATACAAAGTAAATAACCTGTGATTAATATAAAAATTATATAAAAAATAAAATAAAAATCTGCAATCCTCCAAATTGGAAATCCTAAATAAAAGGTGGATAATTTTCTAAATAAGTATCCGCTACCACGGTTAAATCAGGACCAGACAAGCAAGTTACACAGACTTATAATACCCATCAAGAACAGTAATTAAAAATCTACCAAGTCTCATCAGAACTGCCTGGATCCTCTTTCTCTATGGCCTAATAAGGCAGCCCTGCCAGGGGGAGGTGATCAACAAGCAGGCCTGATTGGCTAGGGCCAGATAGAGGGAGAGGAGGACTTTCCTTATCAGTGAACTAGGGAAGGAGGATAGAGTGAAAAGAGGAAAGAGGGTGCTACAGGGAGAATATGAGGGAGAGGCTACAACAGGGTTACAAAGGGCTACAACAGGGTTGCAAAGTGAATACATTGTAAATAACAACAACAACAACAACCATAAATTTTTCAACTGGCCCAGAGCCAGATAGTTTTAGGACAGAGTACAAATAGACTTTTTGACAGGAGTAATTGTCAATACTCTTTAAATTATTCCACAAACAGAAACAGAAGGAATATTGCCTAATGCATTTTATGAAGTGACATTTACCCTGATTTTCAAACCACAAAATGAACCAACAAAGAAAGAGACTTACAGTCCAATTTTTGTTATGAACTAGATTCAAAATTCCCAGCAAAATGATTGCAATCTGAATCCAGGCCGACATAAAAATGGTCACCCACTATGATCAAGTAGGCTTCATTCTAGGCATGCAGGGATAGTACAACACAAGTAACTGAAATTTTCATCCACCATATAAACCAACTAAAAGAAAAAACAAAAAACCCAACAAGCAAACAAAAACAAAAAACACAGCTGATTATCTCAATAAATGCAGAAAAGGCATTTGAAAAATAAAACATTCCTTTGTGGGAAAAGTCCTATAAAGACTAGAAATACAAGCGATATAACTCAACATAATAAAAGTAGATTACAGCAGTTTACAGCAAGCACATAGCCAGCATCAACTTAAATGGAGAGAAATTCAAAGCAATTCTACTGAATTCACAACAAGACAAGTTGTCTATTCTCTCCATACCTTTTCAATATAGTTCTTTTTTCTTTCTTTTTTTATTATTAGTTACATCTTATTAACTCTGTATCCCAGCTGTATCCCGCTCCCTCAGTCCACTGATAGGGGAGGACTTCCTCCCCTTTCATCTGACCCTGTTTTATCAAGTCTCTGCAGGACTGGCTACAATATAGTTCTTGAAATCTTAACTGTGACATTAAGACAATTGAAACAGTACAAGGAGATACAAATTAGAAAGAAGGACAAGGGACTAGGCAAGGTTGCCCATTGTCTCCATATGTCTTCAACATAGTACTTGAAGTCCTAGCTAGAGCAATAAGACAACTAAAGGACATCAAGGGGATACAAATTGGAAAGGAAGAAGTCAAAGCATCACTATTTGCAGACGATATG
>CM053752.1:41200095-41217813 GCA_028658305.1 Pachyuromys duprasi
GGAGGTCCTCCCCTGTTGGTGGACTTGGAGGGAGCGGGGAGGAGATGAGGGAGGGAGGGGAAAGGTGGGAGGGAATGAGGGAGGGGGCTATGCTTGGGATGCAAAGTACCTAACCTGTGATTGATACAAAAATAAATAAATTAATAAAAATTTCAAAACAAAGAAAGAAGTAAAAATATCTCTATTTTCAGATAATATGATAGTATATGAAAATTACACTAAACGTTTTACCATGAAACTCCTATAGCTGAAAAACACTTTCACCATAATAGCTGAATGCAATTCTAGCTCACAAAAAGCAGTAGCCCCCTTATATACAAATGACAAATGGACTGAGAAAGAAACTAAGGAAACACCACCTTTCATATTAACCTCAAATAATATAAAATATTTTACGGTAACTTAATCCAAGTAAGTGAAATGCTTGTAGGATAAAAACTTCCATGTTATTGAAGAAACAAATCTGAGATGTCGGGAGATTGAAAGTCTTCAATGCTCATGAATTGGCAGGGTTAATATAGTAAAAATAACTACCCTACCAAAGCAATCTACTGATTCAACATGATCCTCACCAAAATTCTAACACAATTCTTCCCAGATCTTGAAAGAATAATTTAAATTTTTGTTTTTTTAAAATGACTTTGAATTAAAAAATTACTATTGGAGGTATCATCATCTCTGATATCAAACTGTACTGCAGAGCTATGGTAGTAAATGTAGCATGGCCCTGTGCAAAAGCAGACATGTTAATCAATGGAATCAAAGTAGAGATCTACATATAAATTCACATACTTACGTATTTTTGATAAAGAAACTGTAAATAAACATTGGATAAAAGAAATCAAACCTTCAACAAATGGTGCTCATAACAGTAGATGGCTATAAGCAGAAGAATTCAAATAGATGCAAGCTTATCACCCCTCAAAAAACTCAAGTCCAAATGGGTCAAAAACCTCAACATAAAACCAAATACAATGGAACTAACAGAAGAGAAAGTAGGGAATAACCTTGAACTCAATGACACACGAAAAATCTTTCTAAACAAACCATTCTTGCCACAGGCACTGAGATCAACAATAAACTGGACCTCATGAAACTGCGAAGATCTTGCATGTCAAAGGGCACAGTCATTGGAACAAAGTGGGAACCTATAGAATGGGAAATGTTTTTTATCGGTTATAGGACTGACAGAGAAACACTGAGCGGTAAAAGCCCTTTGGTATGTTCTGTGGGATATCAGAGGATGAGAACGATGAGAGGAGTGCAGATGATGGGTTCAAGAATTGGGAAGAATGGGAGTTTAAGAACTCTGCTGAAGCTATTTGTTATTTCAATAAAGATTGTGTGGTTCTGCTTAGCTGGGGTTGAGGAATTGGCTGTGATTAACAAGATACAAGAACTACTAAAGTAGAACTTGGCTCTTCTGGGGTACTTGATGCTGGTTGACTGGAGCTAAGAAATCACTGAGCTGAAATCTCCTGGGAAGTGTTCCTGAGAGCACAAAGAAGCATGTTCCAAGGACAGCCAAGGTTGTACCTTGTCTGGCAGCTGTATTTGTTACTGTGTAAGAGACACCCAGATTATCCTTGTATTAAAGGCATGAGGGATCATGGAGAGTGGCTGAGACTTGGCACTGTGAAAGACCAGGAGACACCACTGGTGAAGGTGCAACCTCACTGGCAGTTGAAGGGGTCATGCAAAGAAATTGAAGTTTGGCACCATGAAGAGAGCCTATGAAAGGCTATTGCAGACAGTGCAGCTCAGTTGTAGCAGATGACCCTAGCAGTTTCAGAGATGGCAATGTCATTGAACGACCACCAAGATCATCAACAGCAGCAGTGGAATGGAGCCAGCCAGTACCTAAGTCCTTTAGAGGAGTCCAGAAGATTGTGAGTGGATGTCTAAATAAGACTGTGTGTATGTGTGTATATGTACATACATACATACATACATACATACATACACACACACACACACACACACACACACATATATATATATATATATATATATATATACATATGCAGCCTAAATAAATACAGATGTATATATCTGCAATCTAAATGAAAATGCCAATAATGGGGTAGACAGAACCTCTATAAGACATCTTTTGTCACCAAATGAAGCTTCCAGTATATATATATAATCTCACAGGACTCTTAACACTCAATGGCTCTCTAGGAAATGTTCCAAAGTTCTTCCACAATCTTACCCAAAACATGATCAGGTCTGTCACAGTAGTACCTCACTATGCTGGTACCAACTGGAAGTCATACCTCCAAAGATCTCATTGAGCTTGTTTTATACTGGACATCCACTGCTGGGCATGCCTGCCATTTAAAACCAGATGTCTGGCATCCCTCACTCATCTAACAGAATCACATATGCCCTTGTTCTATAGCAGTAGTTCTCAGCCCCTACAATGCTATAACCCTTTAATATTGGTTCCTCATGTTGTGGTGACCCCAAACCATAAAATTATTTTGTTGCTACTTCATAACTGTAATTTTGCTACTGTTATGAATAGTAACGTAAATATCTGGTAAGCAGAATATCTGATATCCAACACTTTCATTTGACCTGAAAGGGTTTGTGACCCATAGGATGAGAGCTACTTCTTTATAGTGTTTTACCTTGAATCTAAGCACAATTGTAAAAAAAAAAAATAGCCAATATGCACTCTTACTTCATCCATATTATGTGAAAAAGTTTTCCTACTTCTGAAATGTTATAGGGTTATTTTCAGTTTGTGGCTATTTTGAAGTTCATATCATATCAACCACATTCATTTTGCCATAACATTATTTATTATAGATATTAGCATAGATACTAGTTTGATAATTTTCCAGTGAAATGTAGATAATGAAACTCTAAGAACCAAACAAGTACATCTAAAACCGGACTGTATCCAGACATGAGGGCAAACAATCTTAATCCCAGCTGAGATTACAGGACCCAAGGTTGATTATCTATACTCATGGCATATGCTAATATCTTTTCTGTTCTATTTCAGATATAAATTCTACTTTGTTTCGAATTAGCATTGCTATTATTATTCCTTTGATTATCCTGGTATCATTGTTTAAATATTTATTAGCTTTTCATTTAAGTATATGGATATTTTGCTTTTATGTATGTCTGTGTACTACATGTAGCCATGGCAATGGAGACCAGAAAATGGTACAGGTTACAGATTAAGGAGGGTCTTTGTGATTTTAAAGCCAGCCTGCTCTGTATATTATTCTAGGCTAGCAAGAGATATACAGTGAGTCTCTGTCTTAATAAAGGAGAGAGGGAGAGAGGGAAAGAGAGAAAGCGAGGGAGGAAGGAAGAAAGGTAGAAAGGAAGGAAGGAAGGAAGGAAGGAAGGAAAGAAAGAAAGAAAGAAAGAAAGAAAGAAAGAAAGAAAGAAAGAAAGAAAGAAAGAAAGAAAGAAAGAAAGAAAGAAGCATGCCAACAGTTTTGCTTTTCTCTACAGGCCATCTGTTCTCTTGCCCTGGCTCTTCTTAGGGTAGAGGGTCTGACCTCCACCCTCATATCACTCTGTTGCTCCTCTCCTCCCTTGTTCCCTCTCATCAACCACTATCTCTGTCTATTCTGTTTCTCCTTCTGAGTGAGATGAAAGCATCTCTTCTTGGATTGTCCTTGTTGCTTATCTTTTATGAATCTATGCCTTGTAATATGTTTATCCTCTACTATATAGATTAAATCCACTTAAAAATGAGTACATACCATGTGTCTCTTCCTGAGTCTGGGTTACCTCATTCAGTATGATCTTTTCTAGTTCCATTCATTTGCCTGTAAATGTCATGATTTCTTTGTTTTTAATAGCTGAGTAGTATGACTTGTAAATGTGTAGCAGTTTCTTTATCCATTTTTTGGTTGAGGGGCATCTATGTTGTCTTAAGCTTCTGGATATTACAAATAAAGCTGTTATGAACATAGTTGAGCAATTGTCCTTGTTGTAGGGTGGAGACTCTTTTGGGTATATACCTAGGAGTGGTGTGACTGGGTCTTGAGGTAGAGTTAATTCTCAACTTTCTGAGAAAACACCAGATTGATTTCCAAAGTGGTTTTGTACATGTTTGCATGCCTACCAGCGATGGAGAAACGTACCCCTTTCTCCACATCTTCACCAGCATGTCCTGTGGCTTGGAATTTTGATTTTAGCCATTTTGACCTGTATGAGATGAAATCTCAGAATTGTTTTCATTTGCATTTCCCTAATGGCTAAGGAAGCTGAACATTTCTTTAAGTGCTTCTCTGCCATTTGAGGTTCCTCTGTTGAGAATTATGTTTAGTTCTATGCCTCATTTTTTTAAATTAAATTACTTAGTTTGTTGTTGTTTGATTTCTTGAGTTCATTATATATTTTGGATATTAGTCCTTTGTCAGATGTAGAATTGGTAAAGATCTTTTCCCAATCTGTAGACTGCCATTTCATTCTATTGACAGTGTTTTTGTTTTGTTTTGTTTTGTTTTGTTGTTTTTAACCTTACAGAAGATTTTCAGTTTCATGAGGTCCCGTTTATTAATTGTTGATCTTAGATCCTGTGCTGTTGGTGTTCTGTTCAGGAAGTTGTCTCCTGTGCCAATGAGTTCAAGGCTCTTTCCCACTTTCTCCTCTAATAGATTTAGTGTATCTGGTGTTACATTGATCCACTTGAACTTGAGTTTTGTGCAGGATGATATGGATCTATTTATGTATTTCTACATGTAGATACCAGTTAGAACAGCACCATTTGTTGATGATGTTATCACTTTTCAATTATATGGCTTCTTTTTATCAAAAATCAAGTGTCCATAGGTATGTGTGTGGGGGTCTATTTCTGGGTCTTCAGTTAAATTCCGTTGATCCACCAGTCTATTTCTATGCCAGTACCATGTAGTTTTTATTACTGTTGTTCTATATTACAGCTTGAAATTGGGATGGAGATAACTCCAGAAGTTCTTTTATTGTACAGTATTGTTCTAGCTATTTTGTTTTTTTTTTCCATATGAAGTTTAGAATTGTTCTTTCAAGGTTTGTAAAGAATTGTGTTGGTAATTGCATTAATTCTGTAGATTGCTTTTGGCAAAGTGGACATTTTTACTATGTTAATCCTACTGATCCATGAGCATGAGGGAACCTTCCATTTTCTGATATCTTCTTCAATTTCATTCTTCAGAGATTTGATATCATACAGACCTTTCGCTTGCTTGGTTACAGTTACACCAAGATACTTTATATTATTAGTGGCTCTTATAAAGGGTTTTGTTTCCCAAATGACTTTCTCAGCCTTTTTATAATTTGTATACGGAAGGGCTACTGATTTATTTTTGAGATAGTCTTGTATCCAGCCATTTTGCTGAAGGTGTTTATCAGCTGTAGGAGTTCTCTGGTAGAATTTTTGGGGTCACTTATGTATACTATCATACCATCCATGAATAGTGATACAAATTAAATAGGCAGGATTTGGGATGAGAATGTAACTCCCTGGTATAATGTAAAATAATTGTGTAGAATGTAAAAAGATCTGGGTAGTACCACAAAAAAAATAATAAATAAAGTACAATAAAATTAAATTAAAATAAAATTGTAGCATGAACATGCTTTTAATTGACTTGATGGCTGACTCTTTGACCCTCCCCCATACATGCCAGGGAGTGACAGACTGGCTAGATCACAGGGGAGGACATTGCAGCCAGCCCTGAGGAGACAGGATGAGCTGGGGTTGGATGGAAGGGGAGGAGGTCCTCCCCAGTTGGTGGACTTGGAGGGGGCGGGGAGGAGATGAGGGAGGGTTGGGGAGGGAATGAGGGAGGGGGCTACGCTTGGGATGCAAAGTACCTAATCTGTGATTGATAACAAAAAAATAAATTAATAAAAAAATAAAAAAATTAGATTATTTCTTTCTTTTTGATGTTTTTGTTACATCGTTCCCCTCCTTCCCCTTTCTTCTTCCAAACTCTTTACACCTGTATAAACTTTAGTTATTTTTGCCCTTCATGTGAAAAGCAAACTTCAGAACTTTTGCCTACCATCAAAATCATCATCAGATCTGTTTGAATGATTTTTCTAACTTTGTCATATATTCATTTAATTGAATATGATGCACATATAATACAATGTAACCATGTTTCTTCATTTAGGAGCATGAAGTTGTTTCCAGCTCTCTGTAAGATCCACAGTGGGCACCGATCTCCTTATTAAGATGTGGTACTAGTGATCTGTGTTTATTGTTTGTTTCTTAACTAGTCAAACTTCAAAATGACCAATTTTATTTGTTCTTTCAAAACTTTATTCTTTCTTTTCTTTTTCTGAAGAAAATGATTTTTCTCTCTATTCCATTTTGTACATATTCCCCTCTGTTCCTTAGTATCTACTTTACTTTGGCTCAATTTACCCTTCTCTGCCTAAATTTTTTATATGGTAGCTTAAATTATTAATTTAGCTTTTGCTTCTTACTCTGTACATTTTTAAATATAAAGTTTCCATCATATATTTTGAAGTGTACATCAAAATGTTAGCATACTTCACCATTACTTTAATAATAATTTTAAAGTGATCAAAAATAAATACAGAATGGGAAATAAACATTCCTTTTTTCTTTGAAAATATTTGCCAATTTGCATAAAAATACAAGTTTTATATTAATTATTCCCATTTGGCAATTACTATCTCAGTTTTGTTACATAATGGAGACTAACTTTATCTTAAAAGTATAACTAATAAAAACCAACTCAGAGTGGAACTCATACCTGATCCTGGTTCCCTTGGTGTTCTCAGGTCACCTTCTAGTGTACATTGTTATAGTGCAGTGCCAACCTCAGAATTTTGTGCCATTGACCTGACGAAGGCTATGAATTCAATGTTCCCACACATTGGTGGTAGTGCAGACTCCTTCCCACCTGATATTTAACTTGGGGGTTTTCCGTGGAAGTCTTTCTTCTCTCCAGGGACCCTTCCCCATCCAAATTCAGCGTTATCTAAGACTCAGCATGATTTGGATTTATTGACTCTCTGGTTTTTGGTGTTTGGAAAAGAATGTTGAAATGTTTGATTTCATTTTCATTTATCTGTTCATCACTGCCTAAAGAATAAATACATGAAGCGAGGAAGGCCCTGACATGTCATATGAAGTTCACATGTTTCTCATAAGAGAATTTCCCTCAGTTTGTGGGGTTACATGAAGGGAGCCTGGGAGATGGCCTTGTTGATAACGGTGCTTGACGAAAGCCTCAGGACAATCCACATGGAGCACCCATGGAGGCAGGACAGAAGCAATTGTGGCGAGATGTCCTCTGATAACCACACATGTCCACGCGTGTACAAACACAACCCAAATGCAAATACATAAATGCACAACCAAATGAATAAAAATTTCAAAAGAACATAATGGTATTGCTTTGCTTCACGATTTTCATGGATTTTTTTTCTAAACAATGTATTTTATTTTTGTAATCTTTTAAAAAAATATTTATTACAATTGATTCACCTTGTGTCCTGGATGTAGCCCCCTCCCTTATCTCCTCCATCTCCTCTACTCCTCTCCCCCCAGCCTCCCTATCCCTCCTCCAGTCCACTGATAGGGGAGGTCCTCTTTCCGAGTTATATGACCCTAGTCTATCAGGTTTTATCAGGACTGTCTGGATCTTCTTTCTCTTTGGCCTAGTATGGTCACCTCACAGAATGAGGTTATGGGGAATAAAAGAGCTAGCAACTCAATTCATGCCAGTGACTGCCCTTGCTCCCCTTACTAGGGAACTCCTATGGAGACTGAGCTGACCATGAGCTACATCTGAGCAGGGGGTGTAGGTCTTCTCCATGCGTGGTCCTTGGTTGATTCATCAGTCTCTGCAGGTCCTCTTGGGCCCAGATGTTTTTGGGTCTGTTAGTCTCCTTGTGGAGCTCCTGTCCTCTCCAGGTCTTCCTATCTCCCCCTTCTTCCATAAGATTCCCTTCACTCTGCCCAATGTTTGGCTATGAGTTTCAGCATCTGTTTCGAACTCCGCTGAGTAGAGTCTTTCAGAGGCCCTCTCTGAAAGGCTCCTGTTGTATTCCTTGTCTTCTACTTCCAATGTCTAGCCTGTTTGCTCTTCTGAATGAGGATTAAGACTCTTCCCTAGTGTCTGCCTTGCTGTTAAGCTTCTTTAGATAGATTTTAGTATGTTTATCTCATGGAATTTTATAAATGTTACTTTGTTTTATCACAATGAACCTTTCTCATGCCTGGCAGGACATTTTGTTTCATGTGTGTACTTGGGATCAAAACTCACTCCATTATTCTCAGGGAGCTTATGTAATTCAGGAAACTGGACAGTGGTGATAAGTTTTGGAGACACACAGAAATGTTAACATTAATTAAAAAAGAAAATGTTAATATTAAAAACTGCTTCATGTGGAAATTGCCTTCTCCATGGCTTGCACAGTATAAACTTTCTTAAATCTTTTAAGGGATGTTTTCAGTTTTTAGTGACCCTCATGGAACATGGGCTCAGTTAATGTCTTCCTTATTGCCGCATATCTCTGGGGCTATGTCACTTTTACCTGCTCCTATTTAGTGAACCACTTTAAAGCCACAGGCCAGAAATTCTCCACGCAAATAGTCTGGCTTGTGGTTGTAAAGACTTTCACATTAGATATACAATTGTCTCAGCCCTCTGGGCTAAGATATCTCACATGATAAAACAGACATTTTGCTGCTTTCCTATGGGGTAAGTTGTTACCTCTGTAGCAACTATGGTGAGGAGGATGCATTTATTTATACATTAAACTGCTGCATTTGGAAATTTAAACTTGTAATTTGTATATATCAATTTACGATAGTCAACATTCCTTAGTACTTAGTTCAGTAGTCGTTCTAAATTCCTCATGTGTAGTAGCTGGCTGGTCAGCTGGAGAGAGAAGTCCTTCCACCGTATTCCATTCACAGATAAAAATAAGGCCGAGCTAAGTTGGTAGTTAAATTGGAGTTATAAAGATGATAGACATGTGTTCGTTAGAATACAACTTCGGAACCCATTTTAAAGGATTCTAAAGCCTGTATTCTTAACCACCACTGTGGCCTCACTAAGACACAGTGTTTATGCTTAATGCAAGAGAGATAATGGAACCATTATTTCCAGAGCTTCTGAGTTAGAGATCTCGATAAAATACTAAAGATGTCCAAGGAAGCCAGCCGCTTGCGTCATTTTTAAGTAAAATATTGTAGGAGTAACGTTAGATTCCTCCCATTTTAGCTTTTAAAGTACTACTTTAGCTTTTTTTTAAGCTTTTCTTTGAATTTTTGGTTGCCTGATTGTACTCTGATGCAAATAATGCTTATAAGTACAACGCACTTCCATTTATACCAAAACTATGGCTATATTTCAGACAGTATCTTTAATGGACTCTATTCTAAAAGGAAATCATTACACTATTTATGGAGGGTTATTGAGAGGTATGACTTTGAACCTTTTAATTAAGTAATATTTAGTAATTATAGGGTGAGTAGATTGTATGGAAATCACTGAGATTTTCTGCGTCTTAATCGGCTCCCTTTATCTATTGGCCATTGGAATAGTTCAGAGATCCTCAGTTCCAACATATCAGCGCAGTTGTGGGGAGTACACAAAGTAATGTGTTATTCAAAGCTTTTAACACACTGTAATTTCTGAATTTGCCCCTCAGCAAGTCAAGCCCTGTCTGCCAGAAGTGAGTGATTCTACAACGTATGATATTAAAACTCCATGTACATAAAATTATGATGCTGTAACCACACACTCTTTATGCTCACACATCTTCTTTATGTTGATATTGCACACGCAGAGCTGGCCACTGCTTATTATGAGTCCAATAGACTAAAGTATCTGCAATGAATTCCATTTGTGAGGCCTGGATCAGAGTGTTCCACGTGGTTTGAAAATTCATAGCTTAAGAAACTCATGAGACCTCTGGGCCTGACTCAGGGAAAAGATGAAATTCCGATAAAGAGAACCAATAGACCCGAACACAAAGAACTTTATGTGTGTACTGTTAGTGACTTTCTTTTGGCCAAACAGATAGCAAGAACCCAATATATTGTTGTGAAATAAGTTAAGGTTAATTGTTGTGTAAAGTAGTCATATACTGACATGCAGAGAATTGGAAATATGGGTTATGTATCACGATATAACTTATCTCTGGTCATCCATATAAGTACTCAAGAGATGTCTAGCAAGGTAAATAAATATACACTGCCCATCATAATAAAGATAGAGAGAATTTGAATAAAAACGAGTTTGCTTTCCTTGGCTTGTGATGAATTGTGAGATTACAGTATTGGAACTCTGTGTGAAGTCCTTAAGCAACGGCAGGTTTCAGTCTCTGTAACTTACATATATATATATATATTACATATATTATATATATATAACATATATATTGCATATATATGCTTTCCTCTAGTCTTACCAGCGTATGTATACTTCCATATCTGTGTCACATGGTCTCAATTCTTTAAACTATCCTTCCTGAAAACTTCTGCCCTGTCTACGTCAACACTGTACCCAATATCTTGCACTCACACTCCTGTATGATTTGGACTGTCTCCTACCTATAGTCATTTAACATATTTTGTGATTTCTCACTGTAATTTCTCTTGTACAGTAATAATAAAAATAAATAAATTATTAGAAAAATGTATAGTTAGGGTGTTAGATAAATGGCTCGCTGATTAAGAGCACTTGTTACTCTTGTAGAGAACCTGGGTTTGGTTCCCTAAACCTACATGGCTATTCACACCTGTCACTACCTGTAGTTATTGAAATTCTTCTAGCCTCTGCTGGCACAATACACACATGATACACTTACATACATGAAGGCAAAACATTAACATCCAAAAATTATAGATAATTTTTATAAAGGTGTATTTAGCATCTTTCTCTATTCTGGGGTGCATAGCCAGGAAATTATGTACAACATTTCTATTCATCCAGATCGGTGGAAACATGAAGAGGCATAGCCCTTCCCATTAGCATCTGGTACTTTCTCAGTATCCAATAAAAAAGGCATTACAATAACTAGGAGCCAAGGCTCCCTCAAATCAGAGGGTCTCAAAAATAATTTGAAGATATGACTACGGTTTTCTCAAAGCATCTTTAAGCTATCTGATGAAATGCCTATAATAAATTGTCAAGTGTAGCCAACTTCAAGTTTCAGACCTGAAAGTTATTTTCACATAAAGAAGATTTTGCCAAGTGGAAGACACTTTCTTATGTGTGAAGCTTTTCCAGTCATACTCCTATGAAGTCATCACACCCACTGTATTAGAGACAAGGTATGTATCATAATCCCCCCCCCTTTACAGATAAGAATATTAAATCTGAGGCTCATAGAGGCAGTATGTTTTCAATTCAATGTCCCACAGCTCTTATACAGAAGAGTGGTTGTTCTACCCAGGGCTCTATAGCTTCCACTCACACATTCTTTTCCATTACATCACATACATCATTGATTGTTCCTATCTGTCAGGTTCAGGGAGGTAGGAACCCAAGAGACCAATTAAAGAACCATCAGTCATATCAGCATGCAGAGGCCAGCAAAAATGACAGGCTGTGTGGTGAGAGGTTTGGTGGGGCTCTGAAAGCTCCTCTCTTTAAGTTACTAAACATACAGCTCATGTTTATTTGAGCAACAGGCAAAGCTGTTTTCTACAGTAAGTTATATAGCATGATTTACTGAGCATAGGGATTTAGTAAAAAGCATCGGCCAAAATCAATCTAGTCTCCATATGAAAATGTATTAAAAATCAAAGTTCACACAGATGAAATTTGACAAATATCACTATAGTGGGTTTCTAGACAAACGGGGCATGTGAATTTTGTCACTCACACAGTCAGACCTTTTCAGAGCCCCTCTAAGCAAAGATGTGTGTGGATGCATCATATATAAGTACAGCTTGTTCTGGTAGCCTCTGGAATTAGCTCACACATGACAGACTTCTTTGGAATACTGGACTCAGTTCTTAAAAGTTCTTGGCATTCAGGCTTTTACCCTCAGAAGACAGCACTTCAGCTTCCCTCCTTCTGGCACTGTCTTTCTTATTTCTCTTACATGTCATTAATTCATCAAATGTATGTCCTCAACTTGAGCCCAATTTTATTTTGTTTGTTGGGTCAGTGAACCTGGGTAACCCAAGGCACATGGCCAAACATCTGGAAACAATAAAAGCAATATTACAGTAGAGGAACATCAAGAATCATGTAGCCATAAGGTAATGTTGGGTAGCTCTGAGAAATACATAATAGTGTGTGTTCTTCCCTGTGAGATGTGCTCTCTGAGATGACACAACTAGGTCAAAGATCCCTGACAACATACTTTAGGACATTAGGCTGAGGAAAAACAGCGCTTGCCTTTGCATCTGGTCTTGATTTCCGTCTTGATTTATCATTTCTTCAGATAGCCTTAGACTCACAGAACCCTGCAAACTACAGTGTGTGTGGGTTAGATGACCAGCTGAAAACGAAAAGACAAACAGCTGTTGTATGATTTTTCACCTTGCGTTTCTGTGGTTTCGTTTTCATACTGAAAGGCAGAGACTGGAAGAATAGCTGGGGGATTATTTCTTCTTCCTATTAACAACCATGTTGGTTCTTTTCTTTCTTTCTGGGGTATTGCTTTGTCACTGGAACCATCTGACAGTATTTCATTCCTAGATGATGTGGGCTGAATTTGGTGATCACATGAATATGAAAGCAGCTGGAATGTGAGGCCTGATAGTCGAGAAGCAGACTAATAACATTCATTCTCACCCAAAGAGCAAAGAGAGAGAGAGAGAGAGAGAGAGAGAGAGAGAGAGAGAGAGAGAGAGAGAGAACAATAGGTGTGACCAAACTGTAATACCTCACGGTTTTCCTCAGTGACACACTTTCTCCAGCAAGACTTCACCATATAAAGATTCTATATAATCACGTTGGAAATAAATCTGGTGCTTTCTCAGACAATTAGGAATAGTGTTTCCTCAAGATCCAGCTATATTACTCTTAGGCATATATCCAAAATATGCTCAAGTATACAACAAGGACATTTGCTCAACCATGTTTGTAGCAACTCTATTCATAATAGCCAGAATCTGGACACAACCCAGATGTCCCTCAGTGAAGGAATCGATAAAGAAATTGTGGTACAATTACATAATGGAATACTACTCAGCAATTAAAAACAAGGAAATCATGAATTTTGCAGGCAAATAGTGGAAACTAGAAAAGATCATCCTGAGTGCGGTATCCCAGAAGCAGAAAGACACACATGATTTATACTCACTTATAAGTGGATACTAGACATATAATATTGGATAAACATACTAAAATCTGTACACCTAAGGAATCTAAGCAAGAAGGAGGACCCTGGGTAAGATGCTCAATCCTCATTCAGAAAGGCAAATGGGACAGACATCTGAAGAGGGAGAAAATAGGCTACAGGACAGGAGCCTACCATGGTGGGCTCTGAAAGACTTTACACCTCAGGGTATTAAATCAGATGCTGAGCAAGGGTTCTAGGTTATATCCATACATGGTCCTTTGTTGGAGATACAGTCTCCAAAAAGACCCCTGTGGCCAGATATATTTGGTCCTTGTGGAGCTCCTGTCCTCTCCATGTCATACTAACTCCCCCTTCTTTCATATGACTCCATGCACTGTGCCGAAGGCTTAGTTGTGAGTCTCTTTGATAAATTGCTAGGTAGAGTCTTTCAGAGGCCCTCTGTGGTAGGCTCCCATCCTATTACTTGTTTTCTCCTATATCCAATGTCCATCCATTTGTCTTTCTAAGTGATGGTTGATCATCTTATCCAGGGTCCTCTTTCTTGTTTATCTTCTATAGGTGTACAGATTTCAGTATGTTTATCCTATCTTATAGGTTTAGTTCCCACGTTTAAGTGAGTGTATACTGTGTGTGTCTTTCTGCTTCTGGGATACCTCACTCAGGTATCAAAGCAGATGCTGAGACTCATAACCAAACCTTTGACAGAGTGCAGGAAATCATGTGAAAGAAGGAGGAGTTAGTATGACCTGGAGAGGATAGGAGCTCTACAAGGACCAAATATATCTGGATACAGGGGTCTTTTCTGAGACTGTTTCTCCAAGCAAAGATATAACCAAGAATCCCTGCTAGGATGTAGTTCATGGTAGCTCAGTATTCAAGTGAGTACCCTAGGAAGGGGAACAGGGACTATTTCTGACAAGAACTCAATGGTTGGCTCTTTGACCTTCCCCCAACAAGGGAAGAGCAGCCCTGCTAGGCCACAGAGAAGGACTGTGCAGCCAGCCTTAACATACCTGATAAGCTAGGGTCAGATGGAAGGGGAGGAGGTCCTCCCCTATCAGTGGACTTGGGGAGGGGTATGGCAGGAGATGAGGGAGGGAGGGGGGAGCTTAAGAGAATGAAGGACAGGACTACAGGTAGGATACAAAGTGAATAAACTGTAATTAATAAAAAATTATAAAGGAAACCCTAAGTAAGATAATGCTGAAAAAGAAAAAAGAATTTATAACCTGCCCAAACAGTGCCGCCAGCTGTGGACCATGAGTTTGAACCCATGGGTCTATGGGGAAACATTTCATGTTCAAACTGGAGCTAGGAGGCGAAATATCTTAATGGAGTCAAGCTAGTGAAGTAAAGATGGAATGAAGGCTTATGGGAAATAAGGAGCAAAATGAGTTCAAGTAGGAGTCTCAGCTAGGTAATACTTTCTGGGATCTGCCATAACCAAGGACTCTGGAAAATCCCAGAGATGTTCCCAACCTCCAATTTCCATTCTATCACCCTGCTCTCTCACCCCATCTCTCCATACTCCTAATCCCTAGCCCTCTTCCTATCCCCATTCCTTCTCCTACTATTTCCCTCTCTCCATCCACCTCCAATGCCTATTTCATTTCCCCTTCTGAGTGAGATTCAAACATCCTTCTTTGTGTTCTCCTTGTAACTTAGCTTCTTTGGATCTGTGGATTGAGGACTGAGTTACTCTCCACACTGATCACATGTGATATATCTTCCCTGCCTCCCGATTCTTAGGTCATCCTCTCCAATATAATTTGCAATTTTTAGCCCCATTTATTTGGAAGTAAAAGTCACAGATATTTTATTTTTTCATGAATGAATGTTTCTGGTCTAACACCTCAACAAAGGAATCTGAAGGACATGCCTGATACTGTGGTCACCTTTTCCCCAGTAGCTACCTTGAAGACCATTAACAGCCCTTACAGCTCTTAATGTGAGTATCCCATTTTCCCCATAGCTTCTCAGTTTTGAAGAGTTGTGGATATATTCCAAAAATTAGCAGAAGGGCAGCTCTAACCTGGAAAAAAAAAGAAAAGAAAAACAAGATCGTAAGATCATAAGGCCATAAGATCAATAGATGGGTTTTCTTTTTCTGCTCTTGACAGCGTTTGTATGGTCTGAAGATAGAAAAATGGGTCACTGATAAATTTAAATTGAGTTGAGGGAAACAGAATTATCTGAGTTTTGAATCATTACTTATAGGAATAATTCTTGCTAGCTTCCAAGTTGGATTGGCTCACCACATTGCAGATGTTCGAGGTTAAAGTAGCAATACAATGTCAACATGTCCATGACAGCAGGCATTCACAGCAGATGGGAAACAGGAGCAGAAGCCAGCTTTGGGAAGTCTTAATGCAGAAGCAACCGTGGAAATTACTTCAAGTTGGAAGACATGTACAACTCTTACTATGTATAGTCGGTGGGAAACGGATCACATTTCCCTGCTTTCAGTTTTATTTCCTATATAAGTGCTCATTACTAGAATAGATTTTAAATATTTGCGTGGTATGTAAAAACACATACATTTTGGGATAATTTACATGTTTCATAAGTTCTAAATATACATTAAATATTCAAACTCATCCTAGAGACAATCTAAGTTGTTATTCTAATTAACTATATAGAATGTTGTCTTTTTAAAAACTAAAATGTGAGGCTAGAGAGATACTTCAGTGGCTAACAGCACCAACTGCTCTTCCAGAGGATCTGAGTTCAATTCTCAGAATTCTCATGGTGGCTCACAACTATGTGAAACTCTAGTTCCAACAAAAAATTATGCCTTCATCATGTCCTTAAAGTGTTCAGTATGCATGCACAAATTTACACCTCTCTATATAAACTAAAAATAAATAAATCTGAAAATATTAAATACCAAAATGCTATTAAGGGGTGGAAATTTAATCAAATAATTCAATCAAGGTATAGGGAAATATTACAGATGTATAATATGCCATTGGTTAGCAACCAATTACTTGATAAAAACATTACTGCATTTTATGGTGCTGTTTCATGTGTAAGATATGTGTGTATGTGTGTGTGTGTTTGAGTGTAAGAGAGTGTGTGTGTTTGAGTGTAAACATATTTACATTTATTTATAATTTTCTCACTTAAATATTTTCTTCAAATGATAAAATGTTGAGATACTAGTTTATCTGGGCAAAGATCAAAGGTTCATATAAGGAATTATATTGCAGATGGATTTTTCAAAGTCACTAGAGAGTACTGGAGTCAATTCCATGAAAGAGACCTTACTTTCTACCTTCAAAGCCAACGATGTCTTCACCAAACACTTCCAGTCAAACCATCCCCCACTTGCTTTTCCAAGTCACTGTATTCTAATCCATCTGTACGTGCATTTGGGTGTACAGCTCAGGGGTTTCTTAGAGAGCTTTAAGTCAGGAGATCTGGATGTGGGTGGTAGCATCATTTGGCCTCAGGGTAAATACAGAACTCCGGAGTGCCAACCACTTGATCTTCTCTGATGGCTGACTGGATGTTCCCTTTGTGACCACTAGCCGTACTGCACAGGTGCTTCAGTGCCTTTCCCATCACGATGGACTCTGTCCCCTCAAGCAATGAGACACAATAAGCTCTTCCTGCCCTAAATATCTTTTTCTTAGGTATTTGGCATTAAAAGTGATAATGCACTAGCCTAGTTTTGTTTTTGTGTGTTACACTTACATAATCCTTTTGTAATGCAGATTTCTTTTCAGTTATTGAACACACAGAGAAGCCTGGAATAATGGAGAAACTAACAAGTCTGATTTTTTATCTGAAAAGTTTTCTCTACAGACATTTTCAGCAAAACAGACCTAAAAGGGGATAGCTCAACAACAGTTATTTTAATCCAAAATTTTGAAGAAATTTTCTCAGTTTATAAATCTAGGAATAATGTTGATAATGTTTCCAAGAACTTAGAGACAAATTTTGGTACTTTTGATGTAAGTTGCCTTTTAAAATCATAAAATGTGCAGAGGTGAAAGTTACATTTTGTAATCATGAATGAAAACACAAGAGAGATTTCAATTTCAAGCAAATCTCCAAGGAGTCATAAGAACAGGACACAAAGTTTCCTAACATTAGCTCGAGTCTGCCACTAAACTTTAACCAATAACTTATTGCCCATTAAGGTTTGAAGCTAAAAGTGACCTGTGTAGTTCTGGTTGTAAAAATGTCTACATGCTAAAGACTCAATCCTCATGGCCTTTCTGGTACTGCATCCTTTTTTGTTTGAAACAAAAAGATCCCCAACTCTTTATTTGCATCCACAGTACTCTTTTTTTTATTTAACATTTTTTTATTAATTTATTTATTTTTATATGAATCACAGGTTAGGTACTTTGCATCCCAGGCATAGCCTCCTCCCTAATTCCCTCCCACCATCCCACTCCCTCCCTCATCTCCCTCCTCCCCGCCCCTTCCAAGTCCACCAACAGGGGA
>CM053752.1:41218313-41233437 GCA_028658305.1 Pachyuromys duprasi
TCCTTCAGTTTGTTTAGATGGTGGATCACATTGATGGATTTGCATATATTGAACCACCCTTGCATGCCTGGGATGAAGCCTACTTGGTCATGATGGATGATATCTTTTATGTGCTCTTGGATTCGGTTTGCAAGTATTTTATTGAGTATTTTTGCATCAATGTTCATAAGAGAGATAGGTCTGAAGTTTTCTTTTTTTGTTGGATCTTTGTTTGGTTTAGGTATCAAGGTGACTGTGGCTTCATAGAAAGAGTTCGGTAATTTTCCTTCTATTTCTATTTTGTGGAACACTTTATAGAGAATTGGTGTTAGGACTTCTTTGAAGGTCTGGTAGAATTCTGCACTAAAACCATCTGGCCCAGGGCTTTTTTTCGTAGGGAGGCTGTTGATGACTTCTACTATTTCCTTGGGGGATATAGGTCTATTCAATCTTCCTATCTGCTCTTGGCTTAATTTAGGTAGGTGGAATCTCTCAAGAAAACTGTCCATTTCATTTAGATTTTCAAATTTTGTGGCATATAGGCTTTGGTAGTAAGACCTAATGATTGTTTGGATTTCCTCAGTGTCCGTAGTTATATTCCCCTTTTCGTTTCTGCTTTTGCTGATTTGGACTGTTTCTCTCTGCCTTTTTGTAAGTTTGGCTAGGAGCTTGTCTATCTTGTTGATTTTCTCAAGGAACCAGCTCTTGGTTTCATTGATTCTTTGAATAGTTTTATTTGTTTCTAATTGATTTATTTCAGCCCTGAGTTAGAATATTTCCAGCCGTCTGCTCCTCTTGGGTGTATCTGCTTCTTTTTTTCTAGAGCTTTCATTTGGGCCATTAAGTTGCTTGTATGAGATGTTTCAAATTTCTTCTTGAAGGCACTTAGGGCTATGAACTTTCCTCTTAGCACTGCCTTCATTGTGTCCCATAAGTTTGGATATGTTGTGCTTTTATTTTCAGTGAATTCTAGGAAGTCTTTAATTTCCTTCTTAATTTCTTCCCTAACCAATCTGTCCTTGAGTAGCAAGTTGTTCAGTTTACACGTATGTGCAGGCCTTTTGCTATTTCTGTTGTTGTTGAGTTCCAGCCTTAGACTGTGATGGTCAGATAGGATACAAGGGATTATTTCAATCTTCCTGTGTCTGCTGAGGCTTGCTTTGCTATATGGTCTATTTTGGAGAAGGTTCCATGAGGTGCTGAAAAGAAGGTATACTATTCTTTTGATCTAGGATAAAAGGTCCTGTAGACATTTATTAGGTCCATTTGATTTAGGGTGTCTGTGAGTGCCCTTATTTCTCTGTTTTGTTCTGACCGGATGATCTGTCCCTTGGTGAGTGTAGAGTGTTGAAGTCTCCCACTATTAGGGTGTTGGGGTCAATGTGTGATTTCAGTTTTAACATTATTTGATTTACATATGTAGGCAGTCTTGTATTTGGGGCATAAATGGAGACTTGGCACCCCCTTCAGGGCCAGGGGCTGTGCACCACGGTCTGAGATGATATTTGGGGCACACACAGTGGGTCTGGATTGGTTGCAGGCATTGCCGAGCAGTGTGTATCCGCTGTATGCAGGCCTGTCTGAAATGGTGCCCACAGCCTTCTCAGACGGGCCCGTGAACACACACACACACACACACACACACACACTCAGGGACTGAGATGGTCGCTAGTGGACCCGCGTGTGCAGGCCGGTTAAAACTGTCTCCTAGGCCCTCTCAGTATGAGGTGTTTCTGGCAAACGCGAATGGTGTGCACCTGCTGAATGCCTGCCAGTAGAAGCAGAACCCAGGTCCTTCCCAGACTGGCCTGTTGACACACACACACACACACACACACACACACACGGACTGAGGTGGTCGCTGGCGGGCCTGAGCAGTGTGCACCCCGCAGTGTGCAGGCCAGTCAAAACGGTCTCCTAGGTCCTCTCAGTCTGGTTCGTGTACCCACAGGCACACAGGGACTGAGGTGGTTTCTGGCAGACGTGATTGGTGCACCTGCTGTATGCCAGCCGGGTCTTTCTCTGACTCGCCCGTGGATTCCCACACGGACTGAGGTGGTTCTTGGCGGACCCGCAGTGTGCAGGTCAGTCAAAACGGTATCCTCCTCCGTCTGGGCCAGAGGCTGTGAGACCCAGTCTGGTATTGGGGCTGCGGGCACCCAGCGCGGCTGCTCGCTCAGATCAGAGCTGTGCGCCCCGGTCACCCGGAGATTTTTCCTGGGAATAACTGGGTGTCCCTAGGATTTTCCCACTTGATTTCCTCACCGTAGGAGTTCTGCTCACCTGGCAATCACAAATGCTGGTGTTTTAGGTCCCAGAGTTCAGTCTCCTCGTAGCTGCGTTGTTTCTGCTGTCCTACTCCTCAGACACGGTGTCCTCTCATGGCAGCCATCTTGGATCACTCCCTCGAGATCGAAGAAAAATATTTTAAAAAATAATAAGAAACAAAAATGAACAAGAAATTGAAGCAGACCATGTTGGCCTGAGAGCAAGGATATCCAGGTAGAGAGAGTGCTGTAATAGCGCATGTCTTGGAGTCTGGAAGCAGAGGGCCGAGAAAAGGGTGGGACAAAGCTTTCCAAGGCACAGATTCAACAGCTTATAGTCTATCACCTGTCACAAAGCCATCAAACTGTGAATCCACCGATGGGTTAATCATTTGGTAAAGGCAGAACCTTCATGGCCTATTCACCTTTCAGTGTTCAGATACACTAGCTTAATACCAAGTCAGGTTTGGGGAGAATGTCCCACAGTCAAATCATAGAACAGGTAAATACTGTTTTGAGAATAGGGCAGAAATAGCTGACATGAATGTCTTGTGAATAAATTATATCATAAACTAAGCAATAAACAATCCCAGAAAGAAAATTAGTACCAATTAAAGGACTGACATTGGATGTTTTTATGACTGAAAGCACTGCTCCTACGAGCCACAGGATTACTTTCATCTAGGGAACGTTGCGAGAGCAAGCACAGTACTTCCTGAGGACAGCACTGGCAACCAGTACTGTTATGAACTCGTAACTTCTGGCATGCTTCTTCAGGAAAACACTCAAATCTTTAAGAGACTTCTTACTAACTAAAAAATGTTTGAATCAGATGTAATTTTCATTTCTCCCAGTTTTCTTTTATGAGAGATGCCAAAGAGCAATGTAAGAGGGAGAGGACGAAGAGAATGCGATAGACATTGAGAAACACGTTGTCAACACACATGCTGATTCAGAGGCTGAAGTCAAAAGTATTTGTGAAATTTAGTCAAGAAAATAACAAATGAAAATCTTTACTGGAAGAAAAGTGAATGTTAACAAACCCATGTTTTCCTGCATGGATCATTCTCATGATGATGTTTGAAATCCCTGGTAGAATATCTATCTGGAATAAGGACGCATTCCTCTATGTCACACAGAGCAGAAAGAAAAAGAAATCCACCCCATCCTCATTTACTTATTGTCTTTTGTTTGGAGTTTCACTGTAATGAAATCCTATTTTTAACGATAGGCTCCCATGTTTAAAAAAGATTTATATATGTTTGTTTTATGTGTATGAAGGTTTGTATGTCTGAGTGCCATGTTCATGTCCTCTGTCTTCAAAGGTCAGAAGTTGTGAGCCACCATGTGAGTACTGAGAAGGTTGGGATCCTCCATAACTGCAGGTACGGTACCGACAGTTCTTCCAAATTAAATATGCATCTTTTATTATCTAGTTACAGGCAATTCTGCTGCCATTTTTCAAAAAGTGCTATGTTTTGACTGGAAACAGTTCTTCAATTCTAATTTTATAGAAAGTGTAAACCAATAGACTAGTCATAGGGTAACACACTAGTTCCATATATGAATAAGAGTGGCTTTTTATTTTAGACTAATGATCCACTTAATCTATTGTCAAATTACAAATTTAAGACTCCTATTGTTTCTTTTCATGACTAGTACAAAGATATGAACTGCAACGAAGCCTGTCCTTCAGAC
The DNA here is from genome assembly GCA_028658305.1 of Pachyuromys duprasi. Classification (NCBI taxonomy): domain Eukaryota; kingdom Metazoa; phylum Chordata; class Mammalia; order Rodentia; family Muridae; genus Pachyuromys; species Pachyuromys duprasi. The sequence goes on from CM053752.1 coordinate 41,222,258, forward strand.
TTTTATCTATAGTAAAACAACTGTTAGGTACATGTAGTAGAGGAAAAATTGAAGTGTGTTTTTTTTCCAGATGAAAGAGGTCTGCAGCTCTGACATAAACTCTGCAATGTATTAGTATCCAAACATTGCCTGCAATGTCTCAATTTTTTTCTCACCACATTTCAAAATAATAACTGACTACATTGTGCCCATTCATCATCATCATCATCATCATCATCATTATTATATTGGTCTTTTTTTCTATATGTGAAATATAGCTATTATAAAATATGCCTTTTCATAGTTGAAAATAACTTTGGTCTTTACTTAAGTTGGGAAGCATTGATTATACAGACTCCAGGCCAAGACAGTGATATAGATTCATAATTTATTCCATTTGTATCAGTATGAGTGAATGTACGAAATAACAAGTATGAGAAGATTAACATGAAAGGTGTAATATGTCAGTGATAGTGTTGTAGATAATTTTGTATTGTTTCGAAAAAATACTATGGTAAAGAAATGTATAAAAAGAAACATTTCAGTTGGGGCTCATAATTCTGGAGGGCAGGAGCCCATGACCATCATGGTTGAGATCACAGTAGCAAGCAGGCACGAAACTGAAGCAGTAGCTAAAATCTCACATCTTGAGATTCAGCCTTGAGGCAAAGAAAACTAACTGTAAAGTCGTGGGCTTTTGAATCCTCGAAGCTCATCTTCAGTGACACCTTCGGTAACAAAGTCACACATTCTTAATTCTTCCCAAAGAGTTCTACCAACTGGGAACCAAGAATACAAATGTGTGAGCCCATGAGAGTCACTCTCAGGAATGCCACCCCAGATGGAGAGACAATAGACTCTGGAGGAGCTGCTGTGATATTAGTGTCATAACGATTTTACCGTGTTTACTAGAAAATGAGGATAAGACCTAGAACTGGTAATTCACATTGCCCAAAGGTAAATCTCAACCCAATAAAGGTGCAATGGTTTCTACTGCCACAACATTCTACTTTAAAAAAAATAGCATATAGGTGATGGAAAACATAAAGCATCATTCATGTACATATGAGTATCACTAATTGAACTCAGTGAGTTACAAAAGAAGATGACATAGGTAGGCAGACATAGTGGGATATTAGAGGAGTTCGAAGGACAACTAATTGTCAAAGTATGATCAAAATACATTCTATACGTGTATGAGACTTTTAAATAATACGTTTATATTTTTTAAGGCACATGAAGTTTGGAAGGAGCAGTTTGGGAGAAGGATAGAGCAGAGTTGAAAGATAGGAAAAAGGAGTTGATTGAATCAAAACGCATTACAAACAACTACAAAATTATCAAACAATTAAAAAAAGGGAAAAAAAGAAACAATGATACCCCAAAAGATTTACATATGATACGTTGACTTGTCATCAGTATAATGGAATGCTTGATAATTTTAATAGATAACATCTTTGTACTTTGTGGATTTGGGAAATTTTTGCTAATGTGACGTAGAAGACAAGACGCTGTTGAATGATTAAAAAGAGAATCTGTTATAACTCTTATTTTCACAGTTCAGTAGAAGTGTCTTGTAGGAGTGGAAATGCATGCGAGGGAACAGAAGAGATACTACTATTCACCTGAAGATGCTTGGGAAATCCCTGTATTTATTGGCACAGAGACATAGCACATTTATTAGAAAGGGAGATGTGTTCCAGGTCATCAGAAAAAAAAAGAAGAAGAAAGAAAAGGTAGGTCCACACAAATGACGAGAAATAATGTTTTAAAAGCCCAAATCAGGAAACAGAGGAGGAATTGTGAAATAAGGGTGATGTTCAACACGCCATATGGGTGAGAACAGGATTCTGACTCCACCAACAATGTGTGTTGGGAGGATAGTGCATTCGCTAAGATGTCAAGATTAAGTAGATTTCAATGTCAAGAAACTGACATGAAAGGACTACCAGGCACAGCAACATGATGACAGCTTATAGGTGAGATTAGTCTCAAGCATACCAGGGGAGAAGCAGAGGATAAATGAAGGACGGGTGGGTCAACCCAGTTCCTGAAAAGTCTTGTGGTTTGCATTTGGGGACACATCATTTTGGCAAAGCAAATGAATACAGTATTAGAGAAAGTGAAACAGGTTCAGAAAAATAAAAATGCTAATGTTTGCCTTCTTTATCTGCTATCCATATCTATTTATCCACCCCTAAAGTACCATACCTATCTTTCACATATGTTTCTTTCGTCCAAAGAAAAGACCTTCAGGATGCACTATGTTTCCTAGCTCCCCAGATTAAATCTTTAAATTAATGAAGGTATTTTGGTAACCAGTCCATATAACATAATAGAAATGATGAGGAAAATCTCACATTCTTTGTAGCATATCAGTGAATATCTCTAGTCTTCTTGAGTAAAATACATAAGTATAAAATACATGAGCCAAAACTGTTCCTGAAGCTCGCTATGACAAGGGTCCCTTTTTACATCATGATACCAGGAACATGTCTTCGGATCAGGGATATATTTTACCCCGTCCTCAACAGCACTAATCAGAAAGCTTAAGGCACACTGAATTCAAAACCTAAGAGCATGAATCATAGGAAAGCAAAGCTTAAGGTCAAACATTGCCGGTTGTTATCTCTATGTTTTTGAGCAAGACACTTAATTTTCCAAATGTTTCTTTTCTTAGACATAATATTAGAGCAATAATCCAATCCAGCATTCATAGTGCGTTTGTATGTCAGCAACCTAGCAATTTGGGGTGGTTTTATTATAGTGCTTAATACAGGATGTCAAAGTCATTTTCATGCTGATTTAACAAATGAGGAAAATATGGAACAGAGAGTCAGATCTTATTCAAGACTATGTACCAACAAAGCATGAAGTAAGGATTTGAATCCCTCAATTTTTATTCAAAACACACACTTTTAATCACTACATAAAGATTAAGCAGATTGGTATCATTACATTGGTGAATAAAGACAGTCTCTGCATGTTGATTTTCACTGCTTCAGGGTGAATACAACACTCTACAGTTGTGTTTGAGATAAGGCAAGTTAAAGGATGTAATGTCTAGCAGATAATGGTTTGTAGAGATAATGAATTTCCATCGATTTTCTCATAAAACCAGCTGTTATTCCTGTCTCCATACCCCCAGTAAGAAAAGAGTGTCAAAATAGTCTTTTTCCCCTCTTGCTCAGTATTAAAGAATTGAAAGTAAAGGCATACTGCTAGCACATGTTCTGTAGCTGCTTTGGTTTTAATATATCTTGGTCCAATTTCATCACTGACAGGTGTGTCTTCACTAGGCTCATCTGCAGCCCATCTGAAATTGCTGGAGGGACAACTTAGGAAAGGCACGATACTAAAGTGAATCTCTAGGACACATTTATCAACTGTCTGATTCCATATCACAACACTTAAAAAACTCTCTTGCATTCATGACCTTGTACCCAGAGACAGCAGGGTGAGAAAATGGATGCTTTGCAACAATTCCCACACAAAGCCTTGACATACACGCCACAGTTGAGATGTCTATCCCAATTCTATCTCTAAGTTTACAGCAATGTATCTATTGTCTGTTCCTACAACTCTAAAATAAATATTGTCACCTATTTAAAACCTTTACATGACACAGTATAATATGGCCACATATTTTTATCATCTATGCATCAGAGAGTCTGAAAATAATAGAACAACTTGTGGGGGAAAGAGACCACAGGAATTTAAGATTCATCTTAAATCACAAAAGAAAGTGGGTATAGAATAATGTGAGTCAATGAAGACATATGTTTTAACTTTGTGCCAATATACTGAGAACAACCCCCCTTCCACAGTCAGAAAAATCTTCAAGAAGGCCTATGAAGTTTATATTTAATATTTTACAATTTCTATCCTATCTCTTATACCATGAATTGTGGTTCCCTGTAATTAATTCAATTACCTTATAGAAAATTTCACTATCAAACAACATATGTTCATTTTTGGGTCATCTTGGTTTTCTTCCATAATGTTTGCTAAATGAAGAGAATTTACTCTGTCCTATCTCTTTGCTAGTACAACATCTGCTTTACTTAAAATAAGTAAAAATTACTAAAAACTAGGAATGGCTCTACAAGAACTGCACTTTTCCAAGGCAACCATGACATGCAAATTATGCAAGTTATTGCCCTATGCATATGCATGCTTAGCATTCAGTGACTGACTATATTGACTATGTTCTTCCTCCACGCTCTACAATAACAAATAAAAACCTGTGTTGGAGGTAATCTTATCTTAACCGCACTGTGAGAAATTGTAATTCTAGAGATAAGATACACTATGATAGTAATAATAATAATAGAAACTGTTATTGTATTGAGTGTTCATTTATTTAATCTTAGTACCATAGTCTTAGCTGAAGATGTAGCTCAAGAGTAGATTAAGCTTCTCCTAGAAAGTACAAAGCCTTGTTTCATTCACTAGTACAGAAAAAAAAAGTAAAAGAGATGTTTAAGATATACACTGGATTTATTGTGTTAGTTACCTAAATTATCACTGGGAGAAAGATGCCTGACTGAAGTAATTCAGGTAGAATAGATTCACCTTGGGTCAGAGGGTCTCAAGAAACACGGAGGGGAGGCATTGGGCAGCAGAAGTAGAGAGAGGCACCTGCATAGTAGCAGATAAGGAAGTTGACAGAAGAGGGAAGCAGAACTGTAAAACAAACAAATAAGCAGGTAAGAACGTCTGAAGCCTAACCCAATCAAGTTCCGCTTTGCAAAGCTTCCATCAAAATAGTACCACATACTATGTTTCATTGAGCATTCCAAAAAATGAGCTTGTGCAGGACATTTCAGACTTCGTTCATGATCACCATGTTTTAAGTACCCTTTTGTTAAAATTTCATAAACCATAGTAAACATGTATTAAATAAGTTGTTCCAACTTACAGGATTATTCATTGCCAACTAGAGACTATCAACTCAGCCTGAGTCCAAGCAATTTCTCTGTATACAGCACACTCAGAGTTCAGTAACTGCTCCACACCACACAGATGGAAAACAAACTGGAATCTGAACCATGCCTGCCTGACTTGTCTCTAGTAACGCACAGCCTGTTCCAAACTCTTTTTTTTCTTAATTTACTTCCTGTTTTTAATTTCATTGATTTAATTTGAAGTTTTAAAATTATTTACTTATTCTGCTTAATTTAACATGGTGTTTTTAAATAAACTCTCTATCTCTCCCTATTTATCTATCTACCTATCATTCTATTTATTTTTATTCAGTCTACATCCCAATAGCAGGCGCTTCACAATTTATTCATTATATATCCCAATTGAAAGCCCCTTTCTTCACTTCCTCCAGTTCCACCCTCCCTCCCACTTCCCACATCCACTACCCATACTCCACTGAAAGGGAGGGGGAGGGAGGTTCTCCACCATTCCCAACTGCCTATAGCATGTTCAGTCTCACCAGTACTGCCTTGGATCCTCTTCCTCCTTTGGCTGGCAAGGCCTTATCACCAGGGGCAAGTGATCAAAGAGCAGTCAACTGAGTTTATGACAGAGGAAACCCATGCTCCCCTTACTCAGAGATCCAAAGGGAGACTGACCTGCCTATTGGCCACATCTGAGCAGAAAATCTAGGTCTTCTCCATGTATGGTCCTCTAGTGGTACATCAGTTTCTGCAGGACCTACTGGGCTCAAATTCTTTATCTTTGTTGGTCTCCTTGTAGTGCTCCTGTCCCCTCCATGATTCTCTATCCCCACCCTGCTCTTCTTCCATAAGACTCCCTGCACTTGCCCAAAGTTTGGCCCTTAGTCTCAGCATCTGCTTTGATCCTCGGTTGGGTGAGTTTTTTCAGAGGACCCTCTATAGCAGGTTCCCATTCTGTTTCCTCTCTTTCACCACTTCTGGCGTCTATCCTGTTTACCATTCTGAATGAGATTTAAGCACCTTCCCTAATATGCTCCTTAGTGTTTAGCTTCCTTAGGTCTATATATGGCTGTCCTATATTATATGTCTAATATCCGCTTATAAGTGAACATATACCATGCCTGTCTTTCTGTTTCTGTGCTTCCTCACTCAGGATGATCACTTCTAGTTCCATCCAGTCACCTGTAAATTTCATGACTTCCTTGTTTTTAATAGCTGAACATTATTCCATTGTGTAGATGTACTACAATTTCTGTATCTACTTCTCCATTGATGGATATCCATTTTTTTCCAGTTTCTGGCTATTACAAATAAAGCTGCTATGAAGATAGTTGAGCAAATGTCCTTATTGAATGTGGGGCATCTTTTGATTATATGCCCAGGAGTGGTATAACTGGACCTTGAGGTACTGCTATTCCCAATTTTCTGAGAAAGCACCAGATTGATTTCCAAAATGGTTGTACAAGTTTTCACTCCCACCAGCAATAGAGGAGGCTTCCTCTTCCTCCACATCATCTCTAGCATGTGTTGTCACTTGAGTTTTTGATCTTAGTCACTCTGATAAATATAAGATGGAATCTCAGAATTGTTTTGATTTGCATTTCCCTAATGACTAAGGATGTTGAGCATTTCTTTCATTAATTAAATTTAATTTTTTTACATTATTTATATTTTATTCATTTTGAATCCCTGCTGTAGTCCCCTCCTTCATTCCCTCCCAACCCCATCTTCCCTTCCTCATCTCCTCCCATGCCCCTCTCTAAGTCCATGGATTGGAGAGGTCCTCCTCCATTTCCATCTGATCCTAGCTTATCAGGTCTCATCAGGACTGGCTGCAATGCCTCCTCTGTGGCCTGGCAAGGCTGCTCCTCCCTTGGGATGGGGTGGGGGTCAAAGAGTCAGCCACTGAGTTCATGACAGAGACAGTCCCTGTTCCCCTTACTAGATAACCCATTTGGAGACTGAGGTGCCATGGGCTACATCTGAGCAGGGGTCTCAGAAAAGACCCCTGAGACCAGATATTTTGGTTCTGTTGCTCTCCTTGTGGAGCTCCTGTCCTCTCCAGGTCTTACTAACTCTTCCTTCTTTCATATGATTCCTTGCACTCTGCCTAAAGTTTGGTTATGAGCCTCAGCTTCTGCTTTGATACCCTGCTGGGTAGTCTTTCAGAGGCCTTCTGTGGTAGCATTCTGTCTTGTTTCTTGTTTTCTCCTTCTTTCAATGTCCATCCCATTTGTCTTTCTAAGTGAGGATTGATCATCTTACCCTGGGGCCTCCTTCTTGTTTAGCTTCTTTAGGTGTACAGATTTTAGAGGTTGTGGAGAAAGTGGAACCCTCCTCCATTGCTGGTGGGAATGTGAACTTATACAACCACTTTGGAAATCAATCTGGCTCTTTCTCAGACAATTAGGAATAGTGCTTCCTCTAGATCCAGCTATACCACTCCTAGGTAGATATCCAAAATATGCTCAAGTACACAATAAAGGACGTTTGTTCAACCATGTCTGTAGCAGTTTTATTCATAATAACCAGAACCTGGAAACAACCCAGATGTCCCTCAAAGGAGGAATGGATACAAAAATTGTGGTACCTTTATACTACTCAGCAATTAAAAATAAGGAAATCATGAAATGTGCAGGCAAATGGTGGGATCTAGTAAGGATCATCCTGAGTGAGGTATCCCAGAAGTAGAAAGACACACATTGTATATACTCACTTATTAGTGGATACTAGAGCTATAAGATAGGATAAAGATAGTAAAGGGGCATTTCTTTAAATCTTTCTCTGCCATTCTATATTCCTCAGTTAAGAATTCTCTGCTTATTTTCTTTGTTGGTGTCTAATTTCTTGAGTTCTTTATATATTCTGGATATGGCCCTCTGTAAGATATAGGGTTGGTGAAGAGCCTTTCCCAGTCTGTAGGCCATCATTTCGGTCTGACGACAGTGTCCTTTTCTTTACAGAAGCTTTTCAGTTTCATAAGGTCACATTTATTGATTATTGATCTTAGAGCCTGAGTGTTGATGTTCTGTTCAGAAAGTTGTCTCCTGTACCAGTGAGTTAGAGGTTCTTCCCCACATTTTCTTCCAACAGATTTAGTGTGTCTGTTTTTATGTTGAGATCTTTGATCCACTTGGACTTTAAGAATTGTGTACAGGGTGATAGATGTGAGTGTATTTGCATTTTTCTACATGTAGACTTACAGTCAGACCAGCCCCATTTGTTGAAGATGCTATCTTTTTTCCATTGTATGGTTTTGGCATCTTTGTCAAAAATCCGATGTCCAAAGGTGTGTGGGTTTATTTCTCTGTCTTCTATTTGATTCCATTGATCCACCACTCTCTTTCTATGCCAGTACCATGCAGTTTTTATTACTGTTGCTCTATAATACAGCTTGAGATCAGGGATGGAGATACCTCCAGAAGATCTTTTATTGTACAGGATTGTTTAAATGATTCTGTGTCTTTTTCCTAACTCTTAATCAAACCATATCACTTGAAATTTCACCACTAGAAAAAAACCTTACCCTTGAACTAAGTTTATTTCCTCATCCTCAAACTAGAGATCTCAAGCTGACAGAGAAAAAATCTAAGTCACAACGGGACTTAATGGAATTTAAGCTTAGAGATCAAATCCCCTCTGCATACTCATCACACACCTTCCATACTGTGCCTCTTTCATGAATGGCTTTGTAATTTTTTTCTCTTTCTAATGCTTACGTCTATCCTAAAATGAGGAGTGAAAAAAAGACAGTGATTATAAAATATATAATGAATTTAAACAGAAATTACTGAAAATTGTACGTATATGACTTTCAAAAAGACCATACTTCATATTTGCGAATTCACATATTGTCAGCATAATGGTGTGAAATAATGGCAATGCATTTTTCACTACTCAAGCAGTTGTGCATTTTTATAAAATAATCTATTTATTCAACAACTGTGCAATAAATGTGTACTATTCGATAGTCATGAGATTGACTTGGAATTTATTTAAACCTAAAACACTGTAGTGTTTCAATTAGGAACGTTTATGGCTTTGATCTCACAGGAGAGACCAAATGTTTGCTGAATATATGAATGAACAAGTGAGTAAATATAAGAAAGCATTGTTTATCAACGGCACATAATCAGTAACAGCCCTTTCCTATCTGTCCCGTAAACACTCTGGGGAAGACGGGTCAGAAGAGAGCAAGTGCTGATCCACTTCTGAGCTCTGCCCTTTTCCACATCATTTACTGTCGTCTGTCATCTTGAGGACTCTTTCCTGTGTGGGACGAAATCTAAGTCGAGGAGAAATAAGAGGGAGCTGTAGAGAAACCTAAATCCAAGAAGGCTAAATATTGGTGTACCCTTAGCAACAGTCAGCAAAATGAGAGTCAAGGCCAAAATAGTTTTGAGGAAAATTAAAAAAAATAAAAAGTGAATCACAAAGTTACTCAAAACTTTAATCACAGAATCTGACCTGAGTGTGGTTGGAAAAGTAATTCTTTCTCCACCATGACCCTTATCTCAGTGTCTTCCTGGCATCTATTTCTTTGTGTTCCATGTTAACAAGCTACAAATGTCGCCAGCCACATGTTGTTCTCTGTGCTGTTCAGGACCCCTTTCATTTAGGACACCTTTGCTACATATTAAACTATGCAAGCAATATTTTATATTAACTTCCTGGACATGACACTTGATAGTCCAATAACAGAAACAAAACTTTCTCAGATTCTCCAAAGCAAAAATCCAAACATGATTTAAATCCACATTCAGCTTATTCTCCCTTTTGTTTGGTTTATCCTTCTTTTCTTTATTTTTATACCCCTAACATTTCTGCACAAATGCATGCTTGTGTGTGTACAACACACGTATGTACCCTTTGACACTGTAAAAACTACATGGAGAAAAATCTAAATGCTGACTGGTAGGCTGTTTCATCTATAAGCACACCTGATAAATTACACTACCGGCTCACTCTGCTGAGTCCTGTGGCATTGTTCTGATCACCCAAGCTCTGTGGCTGAACGCTTCTGCCTCTATCCTGTCCTGGAAGTTTAATGATCCCCAGATGTGCAGGAGCCCACAGTGAGGGAACTGAGAGCAGTTTGATTACCATGGCCTGAGTGCTATGTAAGCTGCTCTCTTGGCTAAGACATTTCTCTTCCTATTCCACAGCATGATGTCCCCCGACAATTCATCACTTAGCACCATGGCTCCTTAATAATTCCACACTAAGTCTCAGGTTTCAGACTGTTTGGGAAAGCTTCATTTACTGATAGATAATCTAGAAACATTTACTGAGGACCTGCTCTATGAAAGGCCCGATGGAGAAGGCTTGCAAAGAATTATGACACTATGACATTTTCCTGAGGAATGCAATCCTTGTTTAAGAGATGGGGAAGGTGTTAATATAGAAATTCAATGTTGAGTTAAAATATGAAATTATGATAGATGAGATACCAGAGTGTGATTTATTGTTGATAGTCTCAAGACAAAGTCACTAAGTACATGACAATTCATAAGTGTATGTGCCAGTGTGCTAAGACAGTGAGAAGGCTTGAGAAGAACACATCATGCAAGTTACAATCGCTGCAACTGTATTATATAAGAAGAAAAGCTTTAAAAGTTTCTAAGGTTTGCTTTTACATTATTAACTAATTATAGTTTCCCTACTTTTTGAAAGAAATCAGAGAAAATAAAATAGTAACTATCATTATAGTAACAATATTAATAAAATAATGTAATATTGATTAATTCTCTAAGAGTAATTCAATTTATGTTTAAAGTCCTGGAAAAATCAGAGATACAAGGTATATATCTAAACATACTAAAGATGATATACAGCAAGCCTATAGCATACATCAAACTTAACAGAAAGAAACTCAAATCAACCCCACTGAAATCAGGGACAAGGCAAGGCTACCCTCTCTCTCCAAATCTCTTCAACATAGTTCTTTAAATCCTTGCTAGAGCAATATGAAAACTAAAGGAGATCAAGGGGATTCAATTTGAAAAGGAAGAAATCAAAGTGTCACTCAGCAATTAAAAACGAGGAAATCATGAAATTTGCAGGCAAATGGTAGGACTTTGAGTGAGTGAGACATACCAGAAGCAGAAAGACACACATGATATATACTCACTAATAAGATGATATTAGGCTGCAATCCCCATCAAAATACCTTCACAATTCTTCATAGACCTTGAAAGAAAAATACTCAACTTCATATGGAGAAACAAAAAACCCAGAATCTCCAAAACAATCCTCTACAACAACAGATCATCTGGAGGTATCTCCATCCCC
>CM053752.1:41234411-41253605 GCA_028658305.1 Pachyuromys duprasi
GGGGGCGGGGAAGAAGGAGATGAGGGAGGGAGTGGGAGGGTAGGAGGGAATGGGGGAGGGGGCTACGCCTGGGATTCAAAGTACCTAACCTGTGATTGAGATAAAAATAAATAAATTAAAAAAATAAAGAAATAAAAATAAAATCGCGGTGTTCAGAAAAAAAAAGATGATATTAGGCATATAATATAGAAGAATCATACTAATATCTGTACACTTAAAGAAACTAAGCAAGAAGAACGCTGAGTAAGATATTCAATCCTCATTCAGAAAGGCAAAGGGGTTAGACCTCAGAAGATGGAGAAAAGAGGGAACAGGACAGAAGCCTACCACTTGGGGCCTCTGAAAGACTGTACCCCACAGGGTATTAACACAAATGCTGAGACTCATAGCCAAACTTTGGGTAGAGTGCAGGGAATCTTATGAAGGGGGAGGGGGAAGATAGAAAGACTTGGAGGGGACTGGAGTGCCACAAGGAGAGCAATAGAACCAAAAAATCTGGGCACAGGGGTCTTTTCTGAGACTGATACACCAACCAAGGACCATTCGTGGAGATAACCTAGAACCCATGCTAAGATGTAGTCCATGACAGCTCAGCCTCCAAGTGAGTCTTCTAGTAAGGGTAACATGGGTTGTCTCTGACATGAAATCAGTGGCCTGCTCTTTGATCAACTCCCCCTAAGGGGAAGCAGCCTTATTAGGCCACAGAGGAAGACAATACAGATAGTCCTGATGAGACCTGATAGGCTAGGGTCAAATAGAAGGGGAAAAGGACCTTCCCTATCACTGGACTGGAGAGGGGGCATTGGAGGAGAAGAGGGAGGAATAGAGGGAGAATAGGACTGGGAGAGGATGAGGGAGGTGGCTACAGCTGGATTACAAAGTGAGTAAATTGTAATAAATAAAAAATTAAAAAGTAATTCAAAATACTACAGTGCCCAATCTTCATTTCTTCCTTTAAAAGGATCATTTATCTGTCTATCTATCTATCTATCTATTTATTTTAGGTCTCTTTGTTTTTTTCTTTTTTGAAAAAAATACATTTTTTTTCATTTTATATACCAAGTGTAGCCTCATCCCTAACTTTCTCCTGGTCCCATCCTCCTTCCTTCATCTCCCCCATCCCCTTCCCCTAGTCCACTGAGAGAAGGAGTCCTCCTCCTCTGCCAACTGACCCTAGCCTATCAAGTTTCATCAGGACTCACAAGATCCTGGTCCTCTATGACTTGTTAAGACCTCACTGTCTGGGGCAAGTATCAAAGAATAGGCAACCGAGTTCATGTCAGAGACATCCTTACTCTCTCACTGAGATGAAGACTGAGATGCCTATGTGCTAATCTGAGCAGGAGGTTCAGGTCCTCTCCATACATGGTCCTTGGTTGGTGCACCAGTCTGTGCAGGAACCCCTGGGCCCCAAATTTTGGCTTTGTTGGTTTTCGTGTGAAGCTCCTGTCCCCTCTGCGTCCGTACATCCTTCCCCACTCCTTCTGTAAGAAACCCTTCATTGTTGATTTGATTTGATTAAGAAACATCTGAGGTTTAGTGAGACATTTCTTTGGGGGTTATTTTCACATTTCTAGAAAAGATAAATGTGGAGAGAAGACCATTGTGTGGAACCAGGGCCTAGACTGCACAGCAACAACAAAAAACAAAACAAAATGCGATAGTGTTCTGAACACCAGAATTCATCTCTGCTTTCTGACCCACACAGAGTTGAAGAAGCAGCCACACACTCCTGTCAACGCAGCTCAGAGCTGTTCCACTTCTTCGTCTTCTCAGCCAACATATTCTGTTACCAAGTCATAAACTATAATTAATACTCCAGTATGTTGCTTCTTACCAGGTATTTGGTCAAAGCAATGAGAAAAATTACAAATATATGCTAAAAAATATCCTGATAGCTTACTTTTTGACACTCTAAGACCTTTATCTGACTCAGTAGTAGACCATAATACTTACTGCTTTCGATATCATTCAAAATAGTATGTCTAAGTATGTGTGTTCGATATTTGAAATTTACTAGAGAGAAAATAAAAGAGTAAAAAATAAAATATGGAACACAAAAATGTCCTTGAATTTTATATGCAGAAGAGAAAACAAACAAACAATGTGGACACTGGAACTTGAAAAAATGATAGAGAAAATATTAAGTAAAAGTTCACTATCCTTCTATACTATAAAAGGTACCCATATGCAACAACACTATTAGAATAAAACAGTGGCGGGGAGCGTACTCATGTTGGTACAATGGTTACTTTACTTTTCAGAAATTAAAGTGACAGAATAAAGAGGTATAGCAGGATGCCTTCAAAAATTCTATATTTGGCTTTACATGCTTAAAGGAAATATTCCAAAGAAAATATGGCAAAATTTTAAGAATCACTAAGTGTGTACCTGTATATGAACTACTTGATTTTTAAAGTTTGAACTCAGTTAAAATACTGAATCAAGGAAAAACATGTAATGTACTTTGATGAGATTTTTCTTATATCCAAAACCAAAATTAGTTTATATCTTTCACTGGAGTTACCATCATAGCCTATAGTGAACAGATACCGTAGCATGCAAGTTAAGGGACCATGCAAGGCAGGATTTATACAATTTAAATTTTATCACGAACTCTTACTTGGCACTTTGAATTAAGAGAGTGGTGCAACTTTTCTACAACTCAGTTTCAATGGTTGGAAACTAAACTCAAAACCAATGTCTTCTTTCTTGAAAGGACAAAGCACAAATTTATATCTCACTGAACTCAATGCACTAGCAGGAATGAAGCAGTTTATATTAGATCATAACTAAGTGTGCCCTTTTGGATTCTGAAAAGATGCTTTTGTTTAAGGATACAATCTTTACAAAAAGAAATGAAAGTTTGAAATTGTGAAGAGATTGTTTTAAGCCAACTTGTATGAAATACCTAAAGCTTGCAGTCATCCATACACAAAAATTAAATGAGAACCGCTAAGGGGGAAATTATCTTTATTTTCTTATTGAACACACACATACACACTTACAGTGCCTTTTGCATTTATTTATTAACAAGCCTTTCTAGCTTTCTATGACCTCTGTGTGGCAACAGTGGTTCTTAGTAATAAAAACTGATATATTCAATTCAATCTTAAATTACGGGTTTCTGACTAACATAAAATAAAGTACTTACACTCAGACCTATTCATAGGGCCTTTTTGTTCACATTTATACACATGATATTTACTCACACTCTATTTTTGTTTATTTCTGTTCAATTTGGAAACCAATGTTAGCCTGTATCTACTTCTTTCAATACTGAGAATTAAATATACATATTATTAAAATATGTTTACTATATCAACTTCAAGAAATTACAAAAGTATGTGAATATAAAAATGTTAAACCATCCAAGATTTCCATATCTATACCACCCCAAGATATCTATTTTCAAATAATTTTTGATCCTTCAATAATTTTCTCTAACACATGTTAAGACATGTCTCAAAGGACATGAAGGTTGGCTGGACTGGGATCTACTATCTTATAAGATAGTTCTCCTCAGTTCTTCACATTAATTAATTAATGCAATAATTCCAAAGAGTGTCTTTATATCTTTATCTCCGTTATTAAAATACTTTATTTATTTTGAGTATAGATATAGCATGATGTGCATAGCAAGTTCAGAGGACAAATTGCAGGATGAGTACCACAAGAAGTAAACTCAAGCTTGGCAAGAAGTATCTTTTGCCCAATAAGCTAAGTGGCTGGCTCTTTATACTCATATTGAAGCAAAATAACATTTCATGAACTGTGAGCCCTCGCTCCAAGGTGCATTTATCCATTAATAAATGCTCACTGATTACATGTTTTAAAACAATCATGAGTTAAGATATATTATCATCCAATGATTTTTTTACTGTCATATATGCCAAAAATTATCCAAATCATTACCAAACTCCTCAGGGAAACTCAGATAAATCACTTATTAAATTCATCTAGAGTAAATACTTGTTGCCCTTCTCATGAAAGGAAGTGAGGTAAGTTTGGCCTGACTTAAAGTACTGATGTTAGCTCATGAGCATCATAACTCATGATGGCTCATTTTGTAACTTTTCCTGGGAAGCCAGAAGTACAGCCTGTAATTTCTGGGAGCTTTTCCTATCCTGTCTCTCAACCCCGGCAAGTTTTGTGCCCTACTAGTATTGTCTTCTGGGTATCACAAGTTACATTCATGGTACAAAAATATATGATTCCAAACAGCCCAATTTTAGGTCATCTCATCACATCTTGAGATAGTATTTTCACTTTTTCACATGTGTCTTACTACTCCTGATGCTGATCATCCTCTTTGATTAAGAGGCCAAGATATCTGTTTGTTGAAAGTGGTAGAACTTATGATGTAAACTGCTGGAAGTAATCAAAGCATATAAAACTGTTCATTTTTTATTTTTTTGCTCAAAACTGCCCTATGTTCTGGCTCTTTTTAGCTCTCCAATCTACAGCTTACATCATCATCATCATCATCATCATCATCATCATCATCATAGCATGGCTTGTTTTGCCACCAGCAGCAGTCTGGATTTACGTCTACTTATTCCTATTTCACTGGAGAGGGATGGAGAGAAAGAGTAAAGTATGTATTTCAATAACAACAAGGCATAATATTTTCCCTGTAGAATAGTTGGTCACCCATATATGACAGCCCCATCTTTCTTTAAAAAAAACTTTTAAATTCTTTTTATTTTTATGTACCCAAACAGTGCACATAGCTTAAAGATATGTCAATTTAATTTTGATATTTATACTTTTAACATTATTCATGTAAAATAGAGCTTTGAACTTCCATCCCTAATGGTCACATTCCTATCTGTCAACCTTTTATGCATAGCTATTTCAAAATGACCAAACCTCTTTTGCAAAATAAACACAATGTCCTAAATCTATGACTTTCTCATGATCTTTGCATCTAGCTCACAACAGATAAGGCATTAGAACACTGGTTCCCTCCACACCTAATTCTTCTGACCAATGCTTTCGAGAGGAACAGAAGCAACAGAATAAATACACATTAAAAAGGAAATTTGTTGATTGGCTTTTATGATGCAGTTGGAGTGCTCCAACAATAGCTGTCTCACATCAGACAGGCCAAGGGAGAACAGTAGTTCCTCAGTCTATGAGGCTTAGTGCTCTAGAAATTCTAGTCTAGAATAGAGGACCCAAAAGATTCCAGGGACACATCTGCCCTTCAGCCCATACTAGAAACTTTAAAACCTCATTATAATACCAACAAGTGATCATTAGCAGCAGTAACTGACAGATAAACCTGCCAGTTAGCGTGAACACAATGAGAACAGTGCACAAAAATCCTTCCAAGTCCTTTAATGAGGCTGCAACTGGAAGGTAGTGTCCACACTTAACATATGTTCTTCCACATAAGTTAAGGCACTCAAAATAACCTTCCACAGACAGCTCATGGGACAGTCAATGTGCACAACTACACACCAAGGCTCTTTCCCAGGTGATGCCTGCTTGTGTCAAGTTGACAGTTACCACAAACCATCACGGTAAATGTGGAATGTTCCAAGGAGTACACTTTCAGTGCTACTTAATGAAGAACATTTTATTCATCTTATTAAATCCGTGTCAAAATTTTTGTGTTTATAAATAGTCACGTCCTTCGTCTTATGTCTTCTGCATTTCAGGAAAATGTTGCCAGCTCCCAAATTCCGTGATGCTCATGGAAATCAAAGGATATTATTCCTGTTAAAGCTCATATCCATCATTTACCTTACCAAGTTACTGAAAATCAGAGAAGCTATGTTTTATCACTCACAAATTAAGAAGTTCTACTTTGAAGTGGTATTATAATGAGAATAAAGTAAGATTAAAATGACTGAAGGATTTTACACACAAAAAAATAGATGGTCAACAGTTGAATCCTTTATCTGTATGTTCAGTCCTGATGGGATTTCCAAAGTATAATGAAAATCTGCATCTCTGAAGGCACTGCATCACTTCCTCAATTTTGTCACTGAAGTTAATCAGACTTCTTGTGCCTCATGTGCCTTTTCCTATCATATCCACTGCTAAAGTCTTTTAAGGGGCTGTCTATGTAGCCTTGTCCATCAAATATAATCTCATTACTTAGAGGTTCTCTAGTTAGCTCTTAACTTGTGATGAATTTGTTAGAAGCTTCTTCTTTCTCACTGCTTAATCACATCATTCCTTATCCAGACTTCTCCTGTGCAGAACTTAGTGTGCCATTATTCTAGGTAAGGGGAAAAAAAGAACCTCTTTAGGTTTAAGTCATATCATGAAGCAATGAAGTCAACAGGAGGAATTTTATTTTCTTGGAAACCATGTTAAGTATAAACTATAACGATACTTTTAAAAATAATGATGTTGAAAAAATTAGTAAACAGTATGAGACATAAATTTAAGAAAGAAGATAGATTAAGTAAACATGGACCTCAATGAAGACCTTTTTCTCCCTCATGCTGTGAAAGTAGCATTAAAATCAAATGGGGACTTTGCATCACTCAGACTATTGAAATCAAGGTTTACATACAAGCGAAAAACATTTGAGCACGAGATAAGTCAATAGTAGAATTTGACAGCCAGTTAGTGGATGTGAAATTTCTTAAATCTAGAACTGAAGTACTTTTTGGCAAAAGACACAAGCAAAGACAAATGGCACAGCAGGATGTCCTCAAGAAGCTTTGCCACCACTGTGAGTGAGCCTCACCCAATCCCCCTCACCACTTCAAGAAATATAGATTTCATTTCCTAGACCAGTTGAACTGGGAAGATATATGAAATAAATTTTTCTTTGCCACAAAGAAGTTGAAAAACCACTCAATAAACTCACATATGAAAACCTGCGAGAGAGAGAGAGAAAGAGAGAGAGAGAGAGAGAGAGAGAGAGAAAGAGAGAAATGGATGGTGTAATCCCAGGTTCTTGGGAAGTGATGTTTGTTAAAAGGTTCATATTTCTTGGGTTGAATCCTATAAGACCAAAGGGAAGGCAGTTGTTATAAGTGTATTTAGTGGTTAAAGAGGCCATTGCAATTTAAAGATGTAAGAATCTTTCTTCTTTCCTATAAGCATAATGTCCTTACCTTATCCAAGGAAACCCACTACCCCAGATAGGCCTACTGAGTGTTGCACATGCATTCTAATAATTTTCTTTTAGAAAATTCAGACTTTTGCGAATCTTCCCCCTCATTATAGTCAGAGACATTTTGTTTAATAACCAGCCAGAAAGCTAGCTTGAAAGATGGCCTAATTGTTCACAATTATTTCTGAAGGAAAAAAATGGGATCAGCTAAGAGAAGAAGATAGCATTAGACTTTAACAAGGCAAACTGTGACCAGGGGGAGTCTGCAATGAAAGTAGCCTGGGATCCTGAGGGCAGTATGTGAACACCAGGTTGGAGAGCTGAGCTGTCTAATTGAAACCATATTCTCTGGTCCGGAAATGAAGTCTCAGCTCTCACACAGCAACCAAAAAGGGTGAATGAGATTACAGAACTGAAGGAAGGAGACAGGGGAAGTTGTAAATACAGTGAGGAAGCGAGAGCAGTAGGCTGCCGGAAAGGTTGCTGAAAGTTAGGACCAAGAGCGCTTTGAAACAACTGACATAAGGAAGAATTGCACCTAGGTAACGCCAGAAATCCATGATCAAGATTCTAACTGTACATGTGAAAAATCAGTCGAAGAAGGAAATGGCACATCACTGGGACAGGTCGAATTAGTTAATGTTAAATAAAATATCTCAAGTCAGATGTTCCTAAGGAGATAAAAAATCAAAACCTGTGGAAATCGGCATGTGGTAAACAACAGGTTTCTTCTCAAGTGTTCATGAGGAACTCAAAATCCATCTAATTTTCTGTCTGGAGAGTTACGGTTTTTTTCTATTTTGACCTACAACCATGAAAATTATTTGAGGACCTGATGATGAGGGCCCTGATGGGACATTTTTTTTCTTCTGAGTAACTCTTTTTAATTTTTTTTATTATTTATTTTAATAATTACAGTTTACACTTTACAGTTAGTCACTTTGTATCCCAGCTGTAGCCCCCTCCCCCTCCCAATTCCACTCTCTCTCCCTCTTATTCTCCTATGCCCCTCCCTGAGTCCAATGATAGGGGAGGTCTTCCATCCCTTCCATCTGACCATAGTCTATCAGGTCTCATCAGGACTGGCTTGAGGGGACTTTTTAACTTTAAAAGTCCTCACAATGTTGAAATATCCCTCTTCTCTTCATACTCACAAGCTGACCAACATCAACTCTGTGACAGCACATCCCACTTCATGTAGAAGAACAAGAGGTTTGGTAAACATCCCAGCAATGGAAACCTCTTTTTTAGCAAATAATTGGATGAGAAAAACTGAATCCACAAGGAACAATGATGGTACTACGGGCCACAGTGCTGCAGAGGCAGCAGGCACAAGATCTTTAGAGATGGACCAACAGTGTAAAAAGTAAATCTATGCTGTTTGCAGCCAAACCCTCCATAAATAAGTTTCTTTGTTTTACCTGCTTTATTTATGGGTTCAACAAAAGCCAACATTAATATTTTTAGATTTGGAGCCTGTTCTTGCTTGGATCCTGACAGTCTCTGAAGGCCCTAGCCTGTGGCACTATCAAAATATGGTCAAAATTAATGCTGGTGGGAAGTTATGTCACTGGGGGATGACTATGGAAGCCTTGCTAGGATGCTGGTCTTTCTTCTATCTGCTTTCAAGCTGTATAAGGTGAAAAACATTTCTCATCACATTTCTATTTTGGGTCATGTTACAGGCACACAAGCAACTCAGTATTGACTGAAACTTTTTATCTGTATTATATAGCCCATTTCAAGGGAATGGGAATTTGTTACAGTAAGGGAATGGGGTTTGACAAAGTCTTGAATTCTCTATTGCAAACAAAACAAAGCAAAACAAAATAAAACAGTAACACAGATAAAACTCTCATTTTAAGGTAATCTGAACTGAGGATTAACAAATTTCTGGTTTCTCATTCCTTTTTTCATTTTGTTATTTGTGGGGCCACTAACACATACTTACCATTGTATAGTTTCTGGGGACACAACAGTAAACAAGACATACTTGTTTTGTCTTGATCACTGTTAATTTATATTTTAGTAGAGATGCAAAAAATTTCTTAGTTGCTTAGTCAAAGTTACTTATTCTCTGTGTTTTTAGGAAACCTTAGAATGTCTCGTGAGGGCAAATAAAAGGAGACACCACCTAGACAGTATGGTACTCAGGAGTCTTCTATGAGGAGGAAATACTATTTTTTAACACTCAGAGTCGAGTGAGCTATTAGATAAACATAAGGCAAAAGGAGTAAGAGGAGGGGGTCTCATCTAGAAAGAACAGCTTGTACAAAATCTTATGATGCAAAACTACTAGTTCATATCATGCTTAAAAACTTCAAGAAGCTCAAAGACTACAACAAAAGCAAAAGTTGCCTGCCAGGCTGTATAGAGGTTGGAGGATGTGGCCAACTCTTAGGTCATTGGCCTGAGTGTCAAGGCAGTCAAAACTCTCCCTTGCTGTTGAAGATGTTTCCTCTGTGGTTTTAGTGCTAGCATTTACATGTTTTGCTCCACTTTCTTTCCTGTGTTGTGACACGGCTTTTGAAACTGACTCCTCTGTGACTGACCCCTCTCTCTGATCTGGTACGATCCAATCCTCCTCGGTTTGTACTATATATCAAACATGGCCTGTGCACACTGAATCCCAACTGTACATGCAGTAACCAGAAATGTAAATGTGGAAATAGGAAATGATGGGTTCTATAAAGCACTATGTAAATTACTGTTCATTTTACTTCCGTAGACTCTGCTTGTGAGAACCTCACAGAAGTCATCTCTGGGGTCAATTGATTAGAGAAGTTATCAAGTTATTGTCTATAAGAACAATTACCAGAAACAAACATATACATAAATATACATGCTCCTATATATGTATACATATAGTCATATATATAATTGCATATACAATACACATATAATTTAATATCATCTTATCACTAACCACATATATATCCTATTTACACTGGGGTAGAAAGAAAAAGCATTAGCAAGAGTGGCTTACTTGATAGAGGATTGTTTCATTCTTCATTAAGGTCTCTTTTCATTGTACTATGGACACAATAAACTGTAGTGCATGTGTGGGAACAAAATCTCTGCCATGTGATATATATAATCTTCTTTCTGTCCATCATTAGCTTTTTTCCAAACTACACAAACACAGACAAAATGGGAGATAAAAGTGTGTTCCAGCAGAACTCAGAGGCACTGTATGTGGGTAGAGAAGTGACAACATTCTCAAGCGCATGAATAATGTGTAATACTGTTTTAAACTGCCATCTGAATCTATGAGATAGCAGAGTTGTTAGAAATTCAAGATTATAAGATGTCAAAGGTCATCCATGTTGAGCTGCCTGTGTATCAGAAATTGATGCTATTAGAATCATTCCTACATGATACAGGAAAAGAAAAAAAAAACTTGTTTCTTTTACCAGGAGAAATGGCAAGACTGCCTCTCTCTGAGAAATTTCTGTAAATCAAGGTCCCATTTAAGTTCTTTGTGCCTTACGTTTAGAGTTCAAATTGTACATTTTATTATATTAGCTTTTAAAACAAACAGAAGACCTCACAATTCCCACCATAGAGTATCTTAAGTATATGGTCTTGTAATGCTAAAATATATATTTATGTTTAGCATTTCTCCCCTACTGATAATAATCTGCTTATTTGGCACCTTCAACCTCTAGCTGACACAGAGAAGGTACTTGATAAATGAAGTTGAGTCTAAGAGCAGAAGTAAACAAGAATGTTTGTGAAACTTACTATGCTCAATGAGAGAGAATTTTGGCCAATGGCTCTCTTCTTAACAACTACAATTTTCAATTGGGTTTGGATGAAATTCATGAGGATGTAGCATTGTTTGATTTTCCTTGTGACAACTGAATATAGGAAATGCCAGCACACATTTCAGTTTAGCTATGCATTCCCAAATCCAGCTTGACTGACACATACTAATACTTTTGACTCCTCTGCAGCAGGACCTTTCCTTTTAAAGGTTATGGACAATACAATGTCAACACCACAAATGTAAGGCAAATAGAAATGCTTTGGTTGTATCATAGTGAGAGTTGTATTCTCTTTTATACATGTTGTGAAATTCTGAGGGCCTTATCACTGGATTTATTTTGCTAGGTTTACGTATTTCTAACCTCAGTCAAACTAAACTGGAAAATGGTTGTTCTTTACATATTCCTGGAAACTCACATTTCAGATTTTGTTTGAATAACTTTAAAGAAGACCAATTAGAACTTTTACAGAATTGCTCAATTGAATATTGGTATAGAGTTTTGGTTATTCAAAAAGACAATTAACCACTGAGCCATGACTTAGGAGAGGGAAAAAACAGGGAACAGGACAGGACCTCTGAAAGACTTTACCCAGCAGGGTATCAAAACAGATGCTGAGACTCATAAACAAATTTTGGGCAGAGTACAGGGAATTTTATGAAATAAGGGGGAGACAGAAACACCTGGAGAGGACAATAGCTCTACAAGGAAAGCAACAGAACCAAAAAATCTGGGCCCAGGACTCATTTCTGAGACTGATTATCTAACCAAGGACCATTCATGGACATAGGCTATGTGTGTTCCCCTGCACAGATGTAGCCCATGACAGCTCAGTCTCCAAATGGGTATGCTAGTAAGGAGAACAGGGGCTGTCTCCTGACATGAACTCAGTGGCTGGCACTTTGATCACCTCCCTCTGGGGGTGGGGCAGCCTTACCAGGTCACAGAGAAATACAATGCAGCCAGTTCTGAGGAGACCTGATAGGCTAGGGTCAGATGGAAGGGAAGAGGACCTCCCCTATAAGTGGACTGGGGAAAGGGCATGGGAGGAGAAGAGGAAGGGAGGGCAGGATGGGTTCGAGGGACAGGGCTACAACTGGAATACAAAGTGAATAAATTGTAATAACTAAAAATAAATTAAAAATATAAAGACATTATACACAGGCTTATGCTCAAGTCTCATTGCCTCTAGTTTCTAGTCTCTTTATATCATCACTAATTTGGGATCATGTAAAACGTAATAGGTTG
The DNA here is from genome assembly GCA_028658305.1 of Pachyuromys duprasi. NCBI lineage: Eukaryota > Metazoa > Chordata > Mammalia > Rodentia > Muridae > Pachyuromys > Pachyuromys duprasi. Next base: position 41,246,508 of record CM053752.1, read on the forward strand.
GTTTACTGGAAGCTTTGTATATTCTTCTCTAGTCTCACAGTTCATATTTAGTCCAATTCTAACATCAGATACACCTAGAAATTTGCATGTGGGAGCTAGCATGTTCTGCCCCTATAATTACTTTTTCTGGCCCGAGATAAAGATGCTGGTGAGATTATGCCTTTAGTTTACAGTAGAGCTACTTCAATGAAAATATCAATTGCATGTATCCTGCCACATGGAAAAAGTCTCTTTTAATAAGAGATATTGAACCACAAAGCAAAAACCCAAACAATGAAATAGGGACTTGAAAGAGAGAGAATAGGGCTTAGATTATGTATTTATACACTTGGTTTTAGTTTTTCACATTTTCAGTTTCTACTTCCATGTTTTCCTGACTTTGGTATTCTTCAGAAATATATGTGAACACCAAAAAATATCTATTTTACTTTTGCTAGAGGCGATATGTATGTTTCTTATTTGATATGAAAGTATCTTTGCAGTGAGAACAATTACAATATCCATTGCACATTATATACACTGAAGAAACTAAATTTTAGATTCTGTGTTTAAATAACAAGCTTTGCTTATTAAATGTTCTTTGAAGCTAATTGGTTGTATTTCTCATATTTTTTAAAACTATACATATACATGTATTTGTATTTGTGTATGTGTGTGTGTGTGTGTATACAGTTATTCATAGATGTCAGAAGAGCACATTGGATCCCCTAAAACTGGAGCTGCAGGCAATTGTATGTGGCTATGTAGGTTCTGAGAACTGGACTCTGCTCCTCATGAATAAAAAAAAAAAAAAAGTGTTCTTTATCACTGAGCCATCTATCCAAACCCATATTCTTTATCTGGGGACCTAAATCACATCTTTCAGTCCTTTTGATAGGAACATTTTCCTTGATGTAGTCCTACTGTGGTAATACTCCTTGAATTTCTGTTACAGATATTTTCTGTTAGTAAGTATTTTGCTAATGAGATTTCTGATGTTATTATGAGAGACTATCACTATTTTTATTATGATAGTAAATCTGTAGGTGGGAAATAAAGAACAGTAAAGGAAAGCTAAGGTCAACAGATATTCGTCATGCATTAATATAAATGGCTTATGAGAAATCTGGCAAAGACATGAAGACAATGGGGTGTAAGTGAAAACGGAATGCCTGGCATCAGCTCTGGAAGGCTTGATCTTTAGGAGATAGAAAGAAGAACGCATCAAATTGAGATGGAGTTAGACTGTCCTTCCAGGGAGGTAGAGGAATAAAAAGAATTCTTTCTTTTTTCTCTGAAAACCAAGAGAAAATATTTTAGAACAAAAAAAAAAAAGATTGTGTCTGTGCAGAACCCTTGGGTTTGAAATGTCAAGAGGAATGAGGGCAGACAGGCGAACGATTGCAAGGACACACTCTGAACATTTCACACACAGTGTGAGAGAAGAAAACCTCATGGGAGAAGCTAAGAAAGTGACATCAGAGGAAGGAAAGTCACTACCGTGGACTTTTCAGATTCAGAGACTGATAGCTGGAGGCAACTTGAAGCTAAGGGAAAAAATTCAATCTGAGTTTTCAAAGAGGGAACCATAAAGCAATTTTGTGTCCTAGGGTAAATTAAAACAGCTGCAGGGAGAAATGAGTGATGCTGAATGACAAGAATCCTGGTAGTTAGTATTCTAAAAGTTAAATGACCAGAGTACAGGTGAGGTTGAGAAGGAAGAAGTCAAAGAATTCAGATACAAGTTCAAGAAATTTGGCATGTTTGGCCAAAGATATAACACATGGCTGATTCTCATGTGTTTGCTTTATTTTCTCACTGAGATACAAGAAAAATGCTGACAGCAAAGCTGAGAACAGACAATAAGGAACTAAGGTGGGTGAAGGATGATAGTAGTTTGTGGACACTCTCCTCTGCCCACATCTAGAAACCATTTGTAAGGAGATACCCATATTCATTTTCTCTCTCACTTGTTCTTTAGGTTCATCCTTTGCCTTCCCATAACCTCTTCTTTGTTCCTGGTGTCACTGCTGATAGCTTGTAAGGTTGGTGGCAAAGGAAAGGGACTGTTTATTATTTTCCCTCAGGACCTGCTTAGTTAAGGCAGAGGATGTGTTGCTCTGTTTTCAGAATTGAGCCTCATGTATATTTTGCTAAATTCCCCAAGGCCCTCTAGAAACCCAGGACTGAGAGATGAAAAATGACTGTTATTGTTACCCTGGTTTGCCCACCACCCTCAGCTGCCACATGTTTGTAGCTTCCTGGGCTCCATGGCTCCTCCTTCACTGGCCCTAAGCTGAGGGTCAAGGAGAGCTGTTTACTCCTTCTGCAGTGATCTCCGGAGTATAACTGACCAGAAGAGATTCAAGTTGGAAAATCACTACAACTCATACATTAGTTCAACAGTTTTTATATGATTACTGTCTTGCCTTGAATGCTACAAGAATAAAAACAGGCAAATGAGCAGGGAAAGGAAAGCCCAATGCTTTCAACTAAAATGAGCCCTTTCCTCAGCCAAACATGACATTTTGGAGGAATTTAAGCAATGAGCTCATTTGCTTATTTTTCTGTTCTGATATGTGCCACTGAGATCCTGACTCTAGTGATCTTCATTCAGTAATCATTAAAACCTAATGCATACGCACACACACACACCAATTAAGAAATTAAGAAGTGATTTTGTTCAAGGTCACAATGGTAATATATGAAAAGTGACTTGGTAGTATATGAAAAGGTACAAAATCAAACCCAAGGAAACACAGAAAACATTCAATCAGAACTGTAGGCCTGGTTTTAACTTTAGAAAGGAGAGCCTGTATTCAAATCAAGTACCTTGTCTCCACTTTCTTCCCCATATTTCAGAAGATTTTTATAAAGTGTGGCTCATAGTTATTCTGATGGTAGCACAAAAGGCAGTGTGTAGCATTGTTTGGAAAAACAACCCCTTTTTTTTTTAGCCTTAAACAATTTATAGTGTATATGGGAAGAATCAGTGCTACTAATTTTAAAATGTAAGAATTAAGTAGTTGAATCAGATAGGGATTCAGGAGATGTTACAAGACAGTGAGTGATTAATAGCCAGAGCAGAGGCTTGGGTAGAGGGGGAAGGTGGTCTAGCTCTTGCTGTAATTACCAAGGGACAAAGAAAAGAACTGCCAAACCTCCACTAGGCTCAGCTGAGCTTTCAAATAACAATCCTGCAGAAGGTCAAGTTAGCACTAAGATGACAGGAGTGTCATACTGTAAAGTAGATTCCTATCACACCCTGATAAACAGTTTCCACAAACAACAGCCATTCTTTCTGAGCTCAGACCTTTGAACATGAATGTTAGAGTGGGGGGTGGTGATGGTAAGAAGCTGAGGAATCAGAGAAAACTGAGTTTGAAATTTACCTGCCACTTGCTCATTTTACTTCAAACCTTGAAACTCAGACATAACCAAAGAAAAGCAGGGAGTATTAAGACCTCCCCCTGAGGGGGGAAGCAACCTTACCAGGCCACAGAAGAAGACAATGCAGTGACTCCTGATGAGATCTGATAGACTAGGGTCAGAGGGAAGGGGAGGAGGACCTCCCTTTTTAGTGGACTGGGAGAGGGACACAGGTGGGGAAGAGGGAAAGTGGGATTGGGAGGGGAGGAGGAAGGGAGGTACAGGGGGGATACAAAGTGAAGAAACTGTAATTAATAAAATTAAAATAATTTTTTAAAAAAAGAATTAGCAGAATTAAAGAGTCTTGCATGGGAGTGGCTGGGAAAATGCCAAAGAGAGGGAACAGTGTGTCCAGCAATCTTAGATAGAAAAACTGTTTTGAGCATTGAATGGAGAGAAGTGCAGCCTCCCACAGTTCAGTATGTAGTTAGCTGCATCTGGAGGAAAGAGCCAATCTGTCAAGGGAGCATTTTAGGCACATTTCCTACTCCAGCCTTGATCCTGAACAGTTTTGAAGACAATTATTAGTGCTAATGGCCAAGAAGGACCACTGCTCACACGCATAGGAGATTGCATATACTGAGGGGTTGTGCAGTGTATGTTTTATGTGCTCCTTTATTTTGACATATCACAGATATTAGATCCACATGATATGCAATGTGTTAAACCAGATTTAGAGTCAGTGCCATGCTAATCTAATGGTAACTACTTCAGGAATTTTTCATGTTGCTTTGAATACGTGTCATTCTCTAAAGTGCCCCATTTCTTCTTCAGCCAGGCATGAAATAGAACAAACTGGATTTGCATATTTTAACTACTAACACATATCCATCAAGCACATTAGATAGTAAATTTTCAATTTTGTAAGAATCATGAAACCCAAGTCTTAAATTTTGGGTCAAGTAGTGTTAGATATTGAACAACATTTATATTCAATGGTTCCATCCATTATAGAGAATTACAAAGCTGGAAACCACTGGAGTAACATAAAAAAGAATGGAACAAGACACAGATAACCTGTGCCATCGAATCCCTTTGATTTGCACAGTGTTTCTACAGCCATGAGTTTTCTGTGTAGTTAAAAATAATGCATTTCCTCGTGTGTTTATCTAAATTACAGTGGGGGACAGTGAACAAGGGGAAAAAATCCTCATGATCTCATACATGGATGTGACACTGTAATAAACAAGCTACATGATGAAATAATGAAACAGGTATTGGGTGAAAGTAGCTTAAGAATTGAAATCATTGTGTAGATGTATCACAATTTCTATATCCATTACAAGGAAATAATGAAATTTACAGGTAAACCCTGGGAACTGGAAAAGATCATCCTGGGTGAATTATCCCAGAAGCAGAAAGACACACATTGTATATACTCACTCATATAGACATATAATATAGGATAAACCTCTAAAATCTGTACACCTAAAGAAACTAATCAAGAGGGAGGACTCCGGCTAAAATGCTCAATCCTCATCCAGAAAGGCAAAGAGGATGGATATCAGAAGAAAGAGAAAACAGTGAACAAGATAAGAGCCTGCTACAGAGGGCCTCTGAAAGGCTCTGCCCTACAGACTATCAAAACAGATGCTGAGACTTATAGCCAACCTTTGGACAGAGTGCAGGGAATCTTATGAAAGAAGTGGGAAATAGTAAGACCTGGAAAGGACAGGAGCTCCACAAGGAGAGAAACAGAACCAAAAATTTGGGCACAGGGGTCTTTTCTGAGACTGATACTCCAACCAAGGACCATTGACAGAGATAACTTAGAACCCCTGCACAGATATGGCCCATGGCAGTTCAGTGTCCAAGTGGGTTCCATAGTAATGGGAATAGAGACTGTCTCTGACATGAACTCTTTGGCCTGTTCTTTGATCAACCTCCCTGTGAAGGAGGAGCAGCCTTACCAGGCCACAGAGGAAGACAATGCAGCCACTCCTGATGAGACCTAATAGACTAGGATCAGAAGGAAGGAAAAGAAGACCTCCCCTATCAGTGGACTTGGGGAGGGGCATGAGTGGAGAAGGGGAAGGAAGGGAAGGATTGGGAGGGGAGGAGGGAGGGAGCTACAGGGGGGATACAACGTTAATAAAGTGTAATTAATTAAAAATTTTAAAAAGAATTGAAATCATTCCTAATGGAAAAGGCTGTGAGTTAAGAACAGAGAGAGAGAAAAATTGGGAATGCCTTGCAGCATCTCCATTTCAATATATTGTTCACATTGCCAAAGATTATCTAACACATTTAAATAAAAACAAAAGTGCATTATATTATCTTCATACAAATATTCTCTATTTATATATCTTTCTTTATCTGTCCTAACAAGAGTTGATAGGATAATCTAAAAACAAAACAAAACAACAACAACAACAACAAAAAAACAGTTTAGGGTTGCAAATCAGTGAAGATTTTGTCAACTATATCATTTGCATTTTCATTTTATCTAGTGTGCATGTATGTGTGTGTCCACATACCCCAATATGCATATGGAAAGCAAAAGACAGCATGCAGGAGTGTGTTCTTGTCATCCATCACGTGTGTGCCAGATATAAAACTAGATCATGGTGTCTGATGGCAGGTCAGGCACCATTACTCACTGAGATCCTGAGCTCCTCAGAAGCCCTCACTCTTCTTTATTGTCCATTCTATCCTTGATCTGGAAATGAATTTGCTGTAGAAATAAAATTAAATCAAAATGGGAACAAAATATATGCCGCTCTTATCCAAGGTTCCTGACTGTCTTCTTGGATCATTGTGAGTTCAAAGTTGGCTTGGGCTGCAACATGAGATTTTTGTCTCAAAGAAACAAAGCAAAAATATACATTAAAAACAACAACAAAACAGAAAAGAACATAGGAAGAAAGAAGAGAATGAAGGAGGAAGAAATGAAAATGTCATATAAAGGATAAACACCATTAATCCTTAGTTTATTTACTATTCTTGTTGTTATTATTATGATTGCATGTCATGGTAAATTGTTCCTTAAAATGGAGTATTTTGGACAACTAAATGCTTTTGCAAATAAACACATTTTATAGTTGATGAGGAGTCTGTCTAAGTTCAATGCACAAGTTAAATGAGCTCAGACTCTCTCTCAGAACCCGGATCATTTCTATTTCTCCTCTTTGTTTTTTAAATTAGAAAAATTTGTGATGGATTATTTTTGTAGCATTTAGATGTTCATAGCTATTTATGATTTGAAGAGATTGGTAGAACATTGAAATAAGCAATGCATATAAATATCTTTCCAACTTCAGTCGAGTTAAATGAATTGTCTACAGTCTCATAGATGCATCTTATTCCATATGATATAAATGGATAAAGTGGGATTTCAGAAGAAGGACTGCAAAGTTATCTTGGATCCAGACTCTCTTTAAATATGCTTTATCACACAAAATACTAAAAGATGGAACCAGCCCACTGCTTGAACCTATCAGCCTCTGAATTGTATCCTCTTCTTTCTTTATTATGTAAAATTTTAAAAATGCCTGAGATTTTTGCATTCTATTTCACCTCAAACAGAATGGCTATAAAAAAATAAATGACAACAAAAGCTGTTGGGAAAGAAAAACCCTTATCCTCTGTTGTTTTTTTTTTCTTTTCTTTTTTTTTATTAATTTATTTATTTTTATATCAATCACAGGTTAGGTACTTTGCATCCCAGGCATAGCCTCCTCCCTCATTCCC
>CM053752.1:41254105-41346476 GCA_028658305.1 Pachyuromys duprasi
GGAGGTTTTTGCGGGGAATAACTGGGTGTCCCTAGGGTTTTCCCACTTGATTTTCTCACCGTGGGAGTTCTGCTCACCTGGCAATCACGGGTGCTGGCGTTTTAGGTCCCAGAGTTCAGTCTCCTGGTCGCTGCGTTATTTCTGTTGTCCTACTCCTCAGACACAGTGTCCTCTAGTGGCAGCCATCTTGGACATCCTCAAACACATCTCCTCTGTTGTTAAGAATGTAAGTTAATATGTGTGTAACCACTATGGAAATAGAAATATACATCCCTCAAAATTTAAAATAGACTAGCATATACTACCCTGGAATACATACCAAAGGTCTCTACGTGCTACCACAGAGACAATTGCAGGTCTGTTTCTATTGCCAAGCTGTTCACATTATCAACAACAGTGACTGTCCATCAGTAGAAGAATGGCAATGAAAATGTGTCTTATACACATGACGGAAATTTTCACGACAATTTCTCTTTCTTTCATTTTTAAAATTTAATCACTTTACAGCCTGATTGCAGCACCTTCCCTCTCCTCCTCCCACTCCTAACCTTATGTTCTCTTTTCCCTTTCCCTCCTAATCCCTTCCCATCCTTCTCAGAGAAGAGAAGGTCCCCTGTGGGTACCAACCCACCCTGGCACATCAAGTCACACTTCAAACCCATCTGGCTTGTCTCTGTGCAGGATTTATGCATGCTTCCACAGACTCTGTGAGTTCATATGTGTTGTACCTAGAATTTCTTGTTTCCTTAGTGTCTTCTATCTCCTCTGGCTCTTATAGTCTTTTTGCCGCCTCTTCCATAGGATTTCCTGAGCCTTAAAGGAAGGTATCTGATAGAGCTATTCCATATAGGACTAAGTGTTTCAAGGTCTCTTACTCTCTGCACATTGTCCAGTTGTGGGTCTCTGTATTTGTTCTTATCTGCTGAAGGTGTACTCTTCTCTAGTGGTGGCTGAGCAAGATACTTTTTGTTGTCCTTGAGGGTTTTTTCTTTTTCCTTTTTTTTTCAATTTACATCTTGATCATAGTCCCTTCCCTTCTCTTCTGGTTCCACCCTCTCTTCTTCTTCCCCCTATCAACTTCCCCTTCTCCTCAGCAAAAAGAAGCAACCCACCTGAGCACATCAGTCACATCAAGACTAAGAGTGTCCTTTTCCCCTGTGGCCTGGCATGGCAGTCTGCCAGGGGGAAGTAATCGAAAAGCAGAAAACAGACTCCATGTCAGAGAGAGCCCCTACTCCCCTTACTAGGAAATCCATGGGAAGATGGAGCTGTGTATCGGCTACATATATATGTTGGGAGCTTAGGTCCAGTACTTGCGTGGAACAGCAGAATGTCATCTGGAGTCTTCTTATTGCTATGTTACTTTATCAGAACTGTAATATTTGTTTTTCCCCAAAAGCCATGGCCAAGAACCTCAGGCTAGATAAATAGGTAATAATAATGACTTTCTCCTCCAATAACATGCAGACTACATTCTAGCACATGAATGCTAGTTGTAGTGGTGAAGCATCTAGCTAAGCAAACCAATAGAAGCTGATATTTAGTTCTCATGTACGGTAACCATATTTTCTTTACCAAGTATCTTGCTCCTGGGTTTTCAGCTGAAAAGAGGGAACTACTGTAAAGATAAATTCTTATTAACTAAACATATAATTCTAACTAACTTATTAGCATTATATGTAGTACTTCATATCAGGGTAGCCACATAACAGATACATACACCAAAATGACACTGTTTTTATACTAGCATTATTTTAATAAGAGTTTCCATTACACATCATTCAAAGATATTTATTTTTCTTTCACAATATTGTATTTTCTAATATTTGATAATATCACATAGATAATTGACTCTTTTCATAGTAATAATGCCTTGAAGATTTCTGTCCCAAAGGGTTTCTCTTTTTATCTGCTTTGTCTGTGCTTTTAACCTCATTGCAACACATGATACAATTATAAAACCTTTGCTATTCTATTTTTGTATTGTGCCTAAAGGAAAAAGGGTCCCAGGATGAGCAAAGTGTGGGTAATGTTCAAACCTCAAATCCTAAGATTTTACTTATAAACCATTTCACTATCACCATTCACTACTATATAGGTCACACACATCCCATATGTGGTCTGATTCAGGTTTAGATTCTTGAATGAAAACTTATCTGACAATGTGTGAATGTACCCTGAGCCCTGAGAGGGCACCTTTATTTGTTGTAGTATTTATTCTTCTGGGAGTTCTGTGGTCTGGAAAGGGAAGTAATGGTGCCCTGGATTCTACTGAACTTTCCATAATAGCTGGATGAAACTCAATCCAGGGCTTTCCAGGCACTTGCTTCTTTTAGCACATCTGGCCTTTCTTTTCTTTCTTTCTTTTTATTTTTTTTTCCTCTGCTCTGACCCTACAAGAGAAGCTCTTAGATAAATAAACTGAAGCACTTATGTGGCCACCCAAAGATCTCTATGGAAAGCAGAAGGGAACCAAATAGCCCCCGGGCCTGTTGTGCCTTTGTTTGCTGCCTGTCAGGGATAGAAGCAAGCAGGAGGTGTGCACAGAAAGATCATCGCTGTTGTAGCTGGGTCCACACTTTCCATGATAATAACTCATGCCTTGGGTACACAACTTTGGCCATTAACATTGTGTGCATTTCTGGAAGGAGAAAACTTCCAGAAAAATTAAGTACCTAGACATTCTATGCATGTCAACCAACATTAAGCTTCTCTTTGCTTGGAGTCATGGAATTTTAAATTTTACCAAGGTAAGCAAAGAATCTGTAGAAGGAGGCTACTGGCTGAGACAGTGTTTATGTACATAGCTAGTAGGAGAAACTAATGTGTATTAAGCATCACAAATTAATCAGACATAGTGAATTTGTCCAGATGCATTTCAAGGTGGAATTGAAATAATGGAATCTTGGGATTAGAATGCTATTGTTTCAGGTAGGAATCAGCAAGTAAAGCTGATAAGAGAGCTTGGGAATTCATTTCCAACTCAACCTTCAACATAGGGATGATATGTACCTCAGTGTAACAAAGAAAAGATAAGCCATGAATTAATTAACTTACATATGAAAAGGATATGAAAGGAGGTTCTAATTCCATTTTATAAATGAAGAAGTGAGTCTCTCTATGTTTAACATATTTATTATCACCCTCATTTATTTGTTAAATGTATAGACAAAATGCCTACAATGTGACAAACATTGCCTGGAGATGTTAATGATTAATCAATGGGGAGATGTAATTGAAAGTAAATCTTATTCTTATAAATCTTCTATTCTTCAGGAAGAGACAGATCTCAGGTAACACGAGGAATAAAGAGTTCACTCAATCATGAGATGAGATAAGAGAAAGAAATTCACCATAGAATAAAACAATACATAGTGTGGGGAAAGGCTGTGATTTTAAATGGGGTGGCTGGGAAATATTGCAGCAAGTCAGAAAGATTTGTACAAAGACCTTAAGGTCATTAAGCAGAGAGCCACAGAGATAGCTAATGAGCAGTAGTCTGGGCAGAGGGAACAGATGGCATAAAAATCTAAGCTGAGAGAGTTTTTGACATGTGTGAGGAAGGCTGTCGAGGCCAAGACAGTTGGAGTAAACAAGCACAAGTACAAAATGAGTACAGAGAAGAGACATAGCGGATGTGAGCTCATGTAGGGCACAGAAAACCGCTGAAAAACTAATTTAGGCTTTGGCTCAGAAGGATGATGTGACATAATTAGAAGGCGTTGAGTTGCAGACTGTGTGATCTTGCTTATATTCTGACCATAGAGTTTTGGGTTTTGTGGCAGAATGAAGAGCAAATGAAGACACAGGGAACTTGTTAGGCTTGATGCAATAGCGAAAACATGTTATAATCTACCAGAGTCACATGCAAAGTAATGCCAGTCAGCACTGAGTAATACCACTCTGCAATGCCATCTCCTCATGCAGAGAGTCTGAAGAAAAGGTCACACTAGCAGATATTGCTAATGCCCTTTTCATTTGCGAATAAGATATGAAATTATTATGAGATAGGCTATTTCTTAAAATAGTCAACAATATATGATATTACTTAAAATATACAAAAAGAAAAGTTATTGTGAAAATATAGTATTATATGCTTAGAATTGATTGGCCTCATTTTCTAAAATATTGGATATGGTTATCTATAATCTAAAACTGTCTTGAAATGGAAATTTTTTTCTGAGCATAACAAAACCCCCAGCTGATATTTGTCTGTGCTTGGGGCACAAAGATCCTTTGCCCAAAGATCTGCAGGGAAACTGGGAATGTTAAGCACACAAGATTGTCCTGAGAACTGAAGATGAATGACAAGATGGTGATCTCCATTATCTGAAGGGCCAGGCCATATCAATCTCCTACAAGAAGGGCCAGAGGTGGCTAACAGCCAAAATGATCTCTATGCTATCTGTATGACAAGAGACCACACCACGATCCTTCCCCAGACCCCTAAGCAGATACAGGTATAATATCTCTAGAACCCATCTTCTTGGAAGAAATGACATGAACTTTGAGTTGACCTTCAATGCAATTATTCCTTCTTGAGCACTGGGTGATTGTATTATACCCAGAAACCTTGTTTTGCTAAATTGCACTGTGCTTAAATATACTGGCTATAAACCCTCTGGCATCAGACTCCCAAATTTTGATGCAAACCAACTGTCAGGCTGAGCTGAGTTTTCATTGTCACCTCTTCCTGATTTGTTTCCCTGTCAGCCATGATGCTTGCAGGGTCCTGATGCTTCAGAATTTTGTTAAGTGACCTTGATTAGGGTATATCAGCTCAGGAAATGTTCCCTCTTTTCTATCACTTAGGTTCCACTTAAGAGCAGCAATCGTGTGACTAATCCTCGTTTTAGGTCTTTAAGAAAAATTAAGGCATGAAGATCAGTGCCTGAAAGTTAGGTCTATGGTAGCTCCTAACTGCATTATTCCTTCTGAAAGATATTTGTGGGTTACCTAAGCACAATTCCTGATTCCTGTGAGATACACAATTTCACCCTGCTTTTTTCTATTAAAATGGAAGGAAGAAAATAACTGCTGAATTAGGTGCAAGACTTTCTAGAAAAAAAAAAGGAATTTAAACACAGCTATTTCATTTACACTAATAGGTTCCATTCTAGCCAGTGAATTGGTCTGTGTCAAAGGACAAACAGGTTAGTACAACATTAAGAGAGGTTTCCTGGCTTCTGTTAGGATTCTTTCCAGTGTCAGTATATTCCTAAACAGGCTAATACACCAGCCCTGTGCAATCAGCTTTGAGAATAAGAGTTTGTATGTTTGCACTCTTGTTGGGAGAATAGCATGAAGGTTCTTAAGCCCAAAGATTTCCAGAGAAACCAGGAATGTTAAGCACACAGTGATCTTTTTAATGGGAAAGATGGAAAACTTGTTCTTTCATTCAGAAGGCTGAAAATTGGAAGTGATTAACAGCTTGGTGATCTGCATTACCTGTTAAGCCATGCCATATCTTGTTCCTACAACCAGGAACAGAGGTAGTTAGCAATCTAAATGACCCTTATTGCCTGAGGCTCCAGCAAGCTTTCACAACCAGGACCAGGGGTGGTTAATAACCCAAATGACTTCCACATTTGGTCTGTGACCAAGACCAGGTCAGGACCTTAACCCCCCTGAGCTAGTATACATAGATTAGCTCTAGAACCCATCTTCTGGGAAGAACTTATATGTATCCTGAGTTGAGTCTCAATTTAATTATACTGTGTGTGTGTGTGTGTGTGTGTGTGAAATGGGGATTGTATCATAACAGGGAACTTTTTTTTCCAAATTATCCTGGATTTAGATACATTGGAAATAGACACCCTGTTATTAGACTCCCCAAAGTCTGATCCAGGTTGAGGAGGTTAATCTGCACTGGGTTTTCATTCTTTTTTTTTTCCTTTTTAAAATCACTATTATTTATCACAATGTATTCAGCTTATATTCTGGCTATGGCCCACTCCCACTCCCACTCCCACCCTCCTTTCTTCTTCTCCCGCCATGGCTCTCCCCTGGTCCACTGGTAGGGGAGATCCAAGCAATGATGGAGAACATTGCCTTTGAACTGTAAAGTGCCCAATAGAATTCCTAGGCATAGTATCAGCATGTAGTGGGGCTAATTTATTTAAGTAGTATAAATTTTCTAAGACCAGAAAATTAACTCATTTCAAATATGAAATTAGGCTACATGTTACTAAGACAATGATGTCTCCTCTGGAAAATGGTATCACCTATATGAACTTTACTTCCTTGATATTTGCAATAATTATATAAATTCTTTCACATATTCAAGTTCAAAGGCACATGTATATATATATATATATATATATATATGTATGTATATATATATATATGTATATATATGAATATAAATGCAAACTGAAGTGGCAAGCTTTGAAAATTTTAATATGGAAATGTCAATAGTACCAATAATTAACTTGTGAAGGTTCTATCACAAAATTGTTGCTAGAATCATGGTCACTTCACATCTAGCTAGTCAAAAACCAACATAACTGGTAGGAGAGCAAGGCTTCATCTTTACATGAGCAGAGATCATGGAGCCATGTGATTGAAAGTGAGGTAAGTTGATACTTCAGTCTCCAAGTGACTGACGGTACATATCACTCAGGAAGTCAGGATGCAGACCATGAGATGACTGCTAGCATCATGAATAGCTTCAGAAACAGGATTGCTGTCAATCATTTCACAAATTTTTATTTTAATTTTGTATGTCGGGTGTTTGTGTCCCCGTGAATGTGGTAAGGTACACAGGCACTTATGTGTACACATGAGTGTGGTAGCCAGAAGTCAATAACTGGTATCTATGTATTTTTAATAAGGTATCTTTTTTAACAAATAGAGTCATTGTTTTATTAAAATCATGTAAAACTATGTGAATACGCAAAGCATAAGAGTATGTGCATGCGGAGGCCGGCAGTGTCAGATCTGACGCCATAGGCAGCTCTGAACTGCCTAATTCCAAAGCTAGGAAGCAAATTCGCGTCCTCTGCCAAAAAAGCATGCCGTTTTAACCCTAGGACCCTCTCTCCAGCCCCACTCACCTGTGCTTTTAAGAAAGGACTACCCTGAGGGGACAGGATGAGCTGGGGTTGGATGGAAGGGGAGGAGGTCCTCCCCCATTGGTGGTCTTGGAGGGGGCGGGGAGGAGATGAGGGAGGGTTGGGGAGGGTGGGAGGGAATGAGGGAGGGGACTACGCTTGGGAAGCAAAGTACCTAACCTGTGATTGATAACAAAAAATAAATTAATAATAATAAAAAAAGAAAGGACTACCAGTGAACTCTGCATTTACTAACTGACCAGACTGGTTGGCCAGTGCACTCTAGAAATCCACCCATTTCCTCCTCACCACAATGGTATATGCTCTTTTTTTACTACTTTATGCTGTTTTCCGATAAATGTAAATCTGGGTATCTAAATTTTGCCTAGTAAGTAACATTTTAACCTAGTAATATTCTAAAGAAAAAAAACCACGACACTAATATATCCCAAAGGCTCTCAAAAAAAAAAAAAAATTAAACTCTTAGAATTAAGATCGGCCAAATTGGCCTAGGGAAATTTGGAGCAATTAACTTCTGAACCTCTAGGACTAACTGGAGGAGGGGGCGGGGGCGGGGGGGGGGACGGAGGGAGGGTCTGTGGATGAGGCAAGTCCTGGCAGGCGGCAGGCAAGCTTAGAGATAATTATCGCCATGACTTCTCAAGCCTGGACCCCAGAGACAAAGTTCTCTTTACAGATAACCCTTAGGGAATAGGATGCAAATTGGGCTGAGCCTGGGAAGGGAATAATTTTTGCAGTAGCAGCTAGTACTCAGAACGCATGGCATGCTTAGACTGCTTTAGCTCTTAATGTGGACTGGCTCTTTGATTCTTTAAAACTCATCTGGGAGTTTGCTTTTATCTCAATAGGAAAAGGAGCTGCTGTGTACTGGAGCACAGAGATTACTTTAGTTAGATATTTCAGAGATGAAAGGCCAAATCTGAACAATTTCTCCCCAGACTTCCTATTTTAGTCATTCACCAGATTGCTTCCCATGAAGAACAATATGAAGTTCCTTGGTGGCTAGCTATTTTTATGACTTCTCTCAGTAGAAGGAGTTCAGGTGCCTTTCCGAGGAGCCTGGGCTTTAGTGATGATAAAATCCCCTTGCTGTGGCCAGAATAGAGACTTTCTGTTTCAGATCATTTCATTTCACATCTGCGCGTGCGCAAGGACAAGGATTTTTTTTTTCTCTTGTCTGTGAGCAAACAGAGACTCACAGAGGGGAAATGATACCCTCAAGTTTGAATAACGTGTGAGTATGAGTCAGAGACAGATGGCGCTTGAGTCTTTCAACTCTACATCTAGCCCTAGATTTGCTTCCATGTCCAGACAAAGCAGGCTGTAGCATTTCCTATGGGCTTTCTCCTTATGTGTGTTCATCATTTGGCTCTCCCTCATGTCTTTGGCTCATTTCCCTCTCCCTTAAAATCACCTATCTTTTTGCCCCTTCTCCCCACAATGCTACTCTAGTTGGAACCAGCAGAGAGAGAAGCTGTTAAATATTCCTAGAACAGAAAGCATTTTGTCAAGAAATCCATGTTGTGACTCCTCACCAAGGCAACGGGAAACTGATGACGTGAGCAGAGGAATGCCTCCGGAGTGTTTGGCAACAGTGTGTGAAACACAGCTATGTGGTCGGTGATTACAGGCAAAGCTGGCTTATTCTCTGACCCACTGTTGCCATGCTTCCCACTAAAACTGGCTTTTGGAGCATTAACAGGAATTGAAGTCATTGATGCAAGCAGATACATTAGAGAAAAAGTCAAGTACCAAATGAGAATTTCCTGTTTCAAGAAATTCTCAGGGGTAGGCAGACTCTATTATAGCTGTCTTCTAAGCTAACCTTCCTCTATGCTGAGAATAAGGGAAGTCTGTTATGCTAGGCTCTGGCAAATGGGAGTTAAAGTAACTAACTCCACTAAAGAATAAACCAATCTATGGAGTCATCCACTCGTGAATCCTGAACTCTATTCACCCGGTGTTAATTCTGCGCAGCCACCTTGGCTGTTGCCCTGGCCTTTTTGCTGAAGATTAGGTGATTTATGATGGAATTTGCATAGGCAAACAAATCCCCAGATGCAAGCTCCCTGACCCAAGTTTCATGGTTCAGTAAGGATTAAGATTGTCCTAGCTCTTTCTGGGTGGCTAGAGGCTCTGACAGATATATTTTCCCAGTTAGCTTCCTGACTGTGGTAGGTATTCCTTCACTCAGTGGTGTGATGAAGTTTGGCTCTGCCCAGGAGGAGTGAATTAAAACCAGTGGGCTGTGAGTGTCACATTTTGCAGCATTTAATTGCAAGGGGACTTTCTTTTGGAGAAACATCCCTTTCTTTGCCATGTGTAGGATTTAGGAGAGGGTCGCAAATGACAAAGCTAAGACCATGGCAGATCTAGCTGGCTTCTGGAGACTGCCCAGGAGTATGAACTTTACTGAAAAGACTTGATGGACCGTGGAAGTACCTAGGGATACTGCCTCATAGGTAAGACAATGAAACCATGTTCACAGAATGACAATAAACTCAGCATAGCCAGGGACATAGTATTTGACTCGCTGATTGAGTAACATAGGAAGGCTGTACTGAAATGTTGACTGAAACAGAACGTTCACAGAGAATGAGGGAGACGGTTCCACCTTCAGTCTGATCCGCATGAAGTTTATGAATTCAGTGTGATAGCAGCAATTTGTGGCTGCCATTTTTTTTCATAATCATGGGACATTAATGCTTGCTTTAACTGCAAAGATGTCTAGTAAATCTGATGTCTCAGTCAGCTCCACCATATTTTGCTTGCAAATGGCACAGTGTGTACGTATATTCCAGGGTTGGATTCAGTGCATCCTGGTCCATAAGCAGCATTTTTTTACATGTTCCTGGTATAATACTACCTATACTAATTCATTTTCCTGAATTTTTTGCTAAGGGATCAAGGTTTGCCTCCTTGTCCCTCATGGACTATTGTGTTTTCAACAACTACAAAACCAGCTAATCATTTTTGTAAACTAACCTCATATGGAATGTAGTTGGCGTGTAGTTTACTAGACATCTTTGCAGTTAGAGCAAACATGCTTTTATAATGTACTTACAATGCCTTCTCCATGGTCCAGTTTTTGTTCATTTCCTCTGAGCATTAATGTACCATGATTTTGAATAAAATGTCAGCAACAAATTGCTGCTACTACATTGAATTCATAAACTTCATGCGGGTCAGACTGAAGGTGGAACAGTCTCCCTTATTCTCTGTGAACATTCTGTGTCAGTCAACATTCCAGTACAGCCTTCCTATGCTATTAAATCAGCGATTCAATTAGGCCAACTCAAGGTTCTGGTAGTCTGTCACCACAACACTGATGTTTGCTGAGTCATTTTACAGAAAAGTGTTCTCAAAGGATTAGCCTACTTCTTGTCCTGGAACACCTGTCATATCCAATGTTAAGGGCTACAGTGTCGGCAAAGAATTGTAGCTGAAAAAATTTTAAGTTTCACTTGTGGGGAGTCTGGAACGGTAATCTTCCTGGAAGGATTATTTCACAACTACAGTGAGACTCTTTGTTATTTGAGTTTAATTGATATTTGTTACTGGAGAAGAAAGTTGTAAGTAGGATACAAGGCAGCAATTAAATCTGTTTTATAAAGGCCAGTTAATGAGTTGTCAAGTTTGGTAAAGATTATCCTGTGTCCTCTGTGTTACACTGTAAATATGACGGAGGGCCAACTACCGAGTTGGAGACTGTCAAGCACTCATTCCCAGGACAGAAACGTTCTAGCGAGCAAGTCCACCGAGCCTGCACATGCTAGTAGATGTGTTTCTGGCAGTGGGCTGTGCAGCTTCCCCCCTGCACTTCCCTTCCACTTCCAATACCTCCGCTTCCTTTCCCTCCCCTTCCTTTTCTCTCCTTCCTTTTCCTCCCTCGCTGCCTTCTTTCTTTCCTTCTCCCTTCTGTCACATAAGATGTTGACTAGATGCACTAGATGGTATCCAGAGCTGCCTGAGTGTGATGATCTATCCGTTTCCTACACAGCTGCATGCAGAGAAGCAAATAGAAATCAACCAAATGTATCTGAATCACAGAATTCCTTGCAATCCGTGCATGGTTTGGGTTAAGTTTATGAACTAACCTCTATTTCAAAGTTGGTCTTTGAAGAAAAGGAGAACTTCTGCATAACAGGTCAATGTTGCTTTCCTTGATCATCAGGGAGACGATATGCAGACACATTTTCCAGCCAAAGGGGCTGGAAGAAGGAAAGTGATAAATATGAGATGTTTGTATTGATGCTCTGATGCATAATCTAGTTTTTAGAAGCTACAGCCATGAATCTGAACCACCAGAGGGCAGTGGACTGCTAAGAGCTTTTCTGCTTTCTTTAAGCTGTCCATTCAAATCTGTTGCTTAAAGCAATTACGAAGTGCTTTTTCAGTAACTGGTGTTTGGTCTTCACTTAAATTTATGTCAGTCTGAGTTAATGAGGCCACTAAGACATCTTCAGTATAGTTCTTTCACTTTCTCACACTCTGTAGAAATCCTCAGGTGAGTATATTCCTAATCATTCATGACAGTGGTTCTCAACCTTCCTAATGCTTTGACATTTTAACACAGTTCCTCATGTTTCAGTGACTACCAACCACAAAACTATTTCCCTTGCTGTTTCATAACTGTAATTTTGCTACTGTTATAAATCTCAGTGTAACTATTTGATATGCATGTTATCTTCTAATATGCGACGCCTGTGGAGGGGTTTCTACCCCGGAGGGGGTCCAACCTATGAGTTGAGAACCACAGGTTTAGAGAGAACCCTAAAGGTTAAGTAGAGTACAGAAAATTTGCAGTCATTTAATATAAATAAAAGCAATTAAAATGAAAATAACAACAATGGATAAATATTTACAGCTTTTGCTATACACAGTTGTTTTAGAAATATACGAAGAGTTACTCAGTTTAAAAAAAAACTAAAATCTTCATTTAAAATGAGAAAGACATACAAACCAATATTTCACAGGAAACACCTGAAAAGTATGTGTCCAAGTAAAAGACATTCAATTAAAATTATACCTTGACACCATTTCCTTTTATTAATAATGCATTCAAAAGTTTAAAGATGTAACTATTGTCAAAAGAATATAGGGGAGGTATGTCTTACACATGGCCCATGACATTGTAGAATGGCATGAATCTAGTGGATAAGAAAGTGTTATCACTAACAACTTAACATATATATTTACGTTTTGATGTAGAATTTCAGCTTCTTAGAGGGTACCCCAAATATCCTTTTGTAAACCCATAGAGGAGTCTCTGTCCAAAAATATACATTGCTGAAATATGTTTAAAAATGTCACTCATCCAACTGTACATCAGTAGCAGATATGGGTTGAATTAAAAATATTAAAATTAAAACACATGATATTATGATATACAACTATCTGAAGAAATAAGCTGTACATATTTATTATCTTTTAATTACTTTAAGAAAATTATACCTTACAAACAAAAGACATAATACTATGGATATATTATTGAAGAAATATGAATAAATATATGTATATATAAGTATAATAAATACAGGAAAGTTCTATTTCAAAAACAAATAATGGAGGAATAAGCCAAAATAAAATAAAAATGAGTTATCTATAGGAGAAAGCAAAGAAGAGAGGAGAGGACCAGGGAAGAAGAGAAGAATACTCAGAATCAAGTTTATTTCTATCTTTTGACTATTAAGCTATGTAAATATTATGCTAGATAAACTAACATAACTTCTATCAAACATACAGAGACATAGTTCAGTATTAGAGCAATTGTCTAGAATGTGTAGACAATTAACCCCTAGCACTGAAGGAAATAAAAAAAGACGAAAGGGGAAAAAATGAAGGAACATATGAAACAAGGAATACAAAGGAAATTCTTTAGAGGTTGAAAGAAAAATGTGTATATATCGTATCAAATTGATCACACAATCAAATAAAAATAACCATCATTTTTCTCAGTATGCGTTACTTCTGTGCCACCTCAGTTGAACCAGGGAGAAAAATTTTGAGCTTCTTTATTGGAAGCAACATGCCCAGAAACAGGGTCACCCTTGTGACTACTGAAATACATGGGCAAAAATATGTTACGTTTTATTGAATACTAAAAGCAATATAAGAAAGGGTCTAACCTTTATATCCTACAAGCCAGTATACTGATACATGAAAGGAAACCCTAGCCTTCATTGGCTGACCAATGAAGAGACTACATCCAGGCACATTGTTCCATAGTAGACTAATGGAATTCAGTTTGACCTCCTGGTATAAAACTCTGTTATGGATTGTTCTGGCATATCTGCCTTATGTGATGATTCTCTCCATGGTAGATTCCTAAGATGAGTTATTAAAAAACACTAAGGTACTGCATGCTTCACTTATGGTTATTTGATGTTTTTGAAGTAATGTTTCTTTAATTCAGTCATAATATCTGTCAACCAATCAACAAATATTTTTGCTTTCTAATCTTTTAATTCACTTTGCATTCCAATCATAGCCACCTCCATCCTCTTTCCCTAGTTCCTCCCTTCCTCTTCTCCATAAATCTCCTCCCCTAATACTCAGAAAAGAAGACTCCCCCCAAGCCACCCTAGCACATCAAGTCACATCAGGATTGAGAGCATTCTTTTCCACTGAGTCCAGGCATGGCAGCCCCACCAGTGGGTAGTGATCAAAGCAGGCATATGAGTCTATACTAGAGACAGCCCCTGCTCCTCTAACTAGGGAACCCACATGAAGACTAAGCTGCCCATTGGCTACATCTGTGTAGGAGGCCTAGGTACAGTTAACACTTGGTTCTTGGTTGGAGCATCAGTGTCCATATGCACCCCTGGGCCCAGGTTGGTTGTCTCTGTTGGTCTTCTTTTGGAGGTTTTGTTTTCTCCTCGTTCTTCTCTCCTTCCCCCTACTCTCTCACAAGTTTCCAAGGGCTCTGCCTAATGTTTGGCTGAGACCCACCCCATGAGAGAGAACCACTCTCTGCCACTATTAACGATATTCTGCTATATTTGCTGAAAAGAGCTCAGAATAGTTATCCTCTGAGAGGTTCCTTGCACCAGCAGATCTGTATACAACTTTAACAGGATTAAGGAAAGCAAACTGGAGGTGAACTATTTTTCTATAAAACACATATAAAATACCTTCAAATTACTCAAGCTGCAATTCTGAATAATTATGGCAAAGCAGAATGAATATTCATGCTAATGAGTATTAGAAAACCCAGACATTGATATTGTTGTATGACCTTGAAAACTTCAACTGGATAAACACTGTGTACCACCTTTATACTAAGGTCTATTTAAGGTACTAGCGATTACTTGAAGAGTATAAAGATCCCAACCATGTAGCGCTTATTTCAAATACAAAAAGAGAGAAACTAAGCATCCATGAGTACATTAACATTTTTATATTTTATTTTTTATTTATTATAATTTATTCACTTTGTATCCCAGCTGTAGCTCCCTCCCTCACCCCCTCCAAATCCCTCCCTCTCTCTCTCTTCTCCTTGTTGCCCATCCCCCAGTCCACTGATAGGGGAGGTCCTCTTCCCCTTCCCTCTGACACTAGCCTATCAGGTCTCATCAGGACTGGCTGTATTGTCTTCCTCTGTAGCCTGGTAAGGTTGCCCCTCAACCATATCCCCTCCAGGGAGAGGTGATCAAAGAGCCAGCCCCTGTTCCCCTTATTAGGAAACTCACTTGGAGATTGAGATGCCATGGGCTACCTCTATAATCTCGGTTATCTCCATGTATGGTCCTTGGTTGGAGTATCAGTCTCAGAAAAGACCCCTAGGCTCTGATTTTTTGGTTCTGTTGATCTCCTTGTAGAGTTCCTGTCCCCTTCATGTCTTTCATCTTTCTCTTTTTTTGTAAGATTCCCTGCACTCTGCCCAAAGTTTGGCTATGAGTCTCAGCATTTGCTTCCATACCTTGCAGGGTTGAGTCTTTCAGAGGCAGTGTGTGGTAAACTCCTGTCCTGTTTCCTGTTTTTTCCCTCTTTCTGTGTCTGTTGTGTTTGCCTTTCTGAGTGAGGATTTATCATCTTATCCAGGATCCTCCTTCTTGCTTAGCTTCTTTAGTTGTACAGATTTTAGAATGTTTATCCTATATATGTCTAATATCCACTTATAAGTGAGTATATACCATGTGTGTCTTTCTGTTTCTAGGATACCTCACTCAGGATGATCTTTTCTAGATCCCACCATTTGCCTGAAAATTTCATGATCCCCTTGTTTTTAATAGCTGAGTAGTATTCCAATGTGTAAATGTACCACAATTTTTGTATCCATTCTTCAGTTGAGGGGCATCTGTGTTGTTTCCAGATTTTGGATATTATGAATGAAGCTGCTATGAACGTGTTAGAGCAAATGTCCTTGCTGTACACTTGAGCATACATAAACATTTTTAAGGCACTATTCTTCACATTAATAAGGAAGGACACCAACTAGGTTAACTTCTTAGGAAACGTGACTAGTGATGGAGCTTTGTTGTAATCCTAGCTCCTACAAGGAAGTAACTGAAGAATTGCAATGCCTTCCTTGACTACAGAGTAAGAGCAAAAGCAGCCTGGAAAATTAATGACATCCTATCTCAAAATCAAAAGTGAAAATGATGGCTGCTCATACAAACTCAGCAGTAGAGTGTTTCAGTGATTGTGTGCCGTGAGTGATACCAAAGGTGCATAGAGAGAGACAGAGATAGAGACAGAGACAGAGAGAGACTGGGAGAGACAGGGACAGAGAGGAATGGGGAGTGGCAATTTTCAGAGGATTAACTGTGTTGAAACTTGAGAAACATCTGGATGGATTGCCTGTGGTGACAAGCTGCCATCATCAGCCTTCCTGTAATCCCTCCCCAGCCAGAACTTCTGGAGAAATCCCCAGCAAATCAAGGAAACAAGAAGAGACTGGGGAATTTCCTCACACCTTTGATGCTAGTCACATAGTTGAACAGATCCGGAACTTAGTGGCCGCAGGTCTACTCATTTTCAAAATGTTTGGACATGTTTTGGTTGTTATTTCCTAGAAATTTACATTCATTTTCTTTTCTTGAGGCTTGACATACTTTCCTCATTCTCAGGCCCCAGCATGCTGGTTGGCTAGTGATCGCAGTGCCAAAGTTAAATATATAAATAAATAAATAAATAAATAAATAAATAAATAAATAAATAAATAGATAGATAGATAAATAAATAAATATCAAAAATGCAGGAAGCAAAAGTGTTTTCTGTGTGTGTGTCTTAATTGCATGAACTTTTCCCTTTATTTTTTTTTAATGGAGAAAAGAATGTAGGTCTGGGTCTAAAAGAGATATCAAAATAAAACTTTAGAAATTGTAAAAGTGGCATAAAATACCTTTTTTCCATATAAAAGTCTAGAATGTGTGAAAATCTCCTTGTAGATCTAATTCATGTTATCCAACTCAGTTGTGCCTTTCAGTGAAGACAATGACATTACTACCGTTCTACGGTATGGGGGATTGGGAATCCAAGGTGTATCATTAACGGTACCTAACATGGAATCTCAAAACAACCAACAAGAGTTTTGGAAGCCTATCAGTGGCTCTATTTCTCCATAATACAAGCACATGCTTGATTGACATGCTTGCTCGCACACAGACACACAATTTTTAAAGAAAGAGTAGCTTCCAAATATGCTTGTATTGTAATCACAGGGGGGTCTCTGAGGACTACAGGCTTAGGCACGCAATTAGAGATTGCTGATCACCTATGGGTCTGGCTTTATATCCTCCCTGTCTTATCTCTTTTTTTCTGTATCTCATTTCAATTATGCTAATAATTTGGATACTGATTTTAACCTTATATTAAAGATATTTGTTGAGCTAATATCTTAATAAATCAGTGACCCAACTTAATAAATCAGTGCCATCTGTTAATAAGACAGACTAAAACTGGAGCCCCACAGGGCATCATTTGAGAACTGTTCTATTCAAAACCTACCTATTCTTTGAATGGCCATGACTTCCTCTTCTGGTTTAAATACTTTTTCTTTGTTCAGATATATGCCATGAAAGTCTTCTATTGCTGCTGTCTCTTTCTAAAAATTTGTGCTTTAAAATAGTACAAATTTATTATTTCATAACTCTGTAGGTCAAAACTCCTGAATTGCCCCATTGCATTCTCAAGGCTGAAATCAAGGGGTTAGTCTGCCTGATGGGCGTCAGTGTGTCCCAGAGGCCTGTATGTTTAGGACTTGATTCCTTTGGAGGCTCTTTGTAGAGGTAGAATTGTTGGTACCTGTGGCCCATTGGTTCCATCATTAGGTTTTTGGAGGAATACCATTGAAAAGAATAGTAGAACTGCAGCCCTTCTTTCTTTCTCTTAGCTTCCTGGTAACTACACCGTGAACAGCTTCATCCACTAACAGTCCCTACCATGATGCACTGTGTCTTGTAACAGGACCCAAAGCAACAAATTAAACCTGGTATTGACTTTAAACTCCAAGGCTGTTAACGAAGATGAGCCTTCCTTTTTCTTAAGTTGTTTCTAATCATAGTTGTTAGAACAGCAGAAAGTTGACTAAGATGGGGTATTAGGAAGAATCTGCTAGGCCTCCACATGTTATCCATAGTATCTACTTGCTTCTATTTATAAAGCAGTGGCCTCCATCTCCATGTTAGCTGTTTTGTGCATGGGTGAGTCATTTTAGTGCCAGGAAGTTTGTCTTTGTCCTGCCTTTTGTTCTTCCATGTGCGTCCCTACGTCTTACAGTCAGGACAATCTTCCCCACATTTGAAATCACTCTGGTTTTCTCCTACTGTTTCCATTTTACATTCCCCATCTGCTTCATCTTCCTGATTCATATTGCACTTTTGGTTTAAATGTTATTATAGTAAGCCAACCAGGATACTCTTCTCATTTTAGGCTCATGACTTTATTTATGTCTATAATAATTTTCACCATGTGATGTAAGATATGCAGGGTTTCCGGAGGTTAGATTTGAAGCATTTGATTTTCTGGAGTAGAGGAGTTATTCTTCAATCTCATGCTCATATCATGTTGAGACATCTATTCTCATGCAATCCTTTCATCCATCATTACAGAGAGAAGGTTCATGTTAGGATGCTACGACCACAGAGAACAGTTAACATTTAAGACATGATTTAGTTTTAGGAAGAACTAGAAACAGATTTGAATGAAAAGGAAAGGTAAGCCAATGCTCTAGATTGTTTGTTTTGCTGAAATGGTACAAAAGTTACCCTACCATGCCAGCTAATTTTCATTTGTGTTTAGAATATGAATAGCCACAGAGAATACTAGGGTAAGACAAAAAGAAAAAAAGAAAAAAGAAAGATAAGTCTCTAAGGATCACATGTTTCAAATGAGGCTGAAATGTAAAATGAGGTCGATAACACTCACCTTACTTGTGATTGATTCCCATGCTGTTAGATAGTTGAACTAAAGAGGGGTGTGGGCAGCAGAGAATCCAGATTGAGACTATGTGACTGCTGAATAACGTAGGGGCAGATATTTATTGTTTTTCCCTGAGCCCATAACCAAAACCTCTGACTTTATCCTATATTTCTTAGTGAAACCACAATAATTTTATTTGAAATAGCACTACTTGGTCAATGCTAAACTCTTTTGATTGACTGCTCCGAGCCAGAGTTTCTTACTCCTATTACCTCCATTTTCCAAGCAACATATTTTCCTTAGAGTCATTCTCTTCCATTTTTATCTGAAGAGTATAAATCTAGTCTCTATTTTTGAATCTATATTCACTTTGACTTTCACATTAAAGTCCTAGCCAATGTCTGACACAGCATATTCCAGAAAAATCATCAATGACTAGATGCTAGATCATTCCCAAAAGGAAGAAAATATCTCCTATTTTTTTTTCCAATTGGCTTATAGCCCAAATTTATTTCACAAGTTCCATTTGGTGAAAAAATAACTCCAATCAGACAAGTTGTCTTCCTACCTGTCCTATCACACTATGGCCTGTGAGTGCACACACACTTGCACACATGCATGCCTGCCCTCCACACATACACCACACACACACAAATATAAAAGTAAATTTTAAAAGAAATGAGGGACCGTCCAATTTTTTACACCCAGCTGGTTTTCTGCCAGTCATCCCTTCATCTCCATCTAGGCTTAAAATCAGAGGCAATTCTCAGTAAAATAAATTAAAGCCAAAATCAGTGAACACTGATGGATCTGCCCAGCCTCATAAAATTACACCCTAATTCTGGTCAGCTCATATTCAAATAGAGATCTCCCAACATCTGAATAATTCAGGTCAAAATGTCCTGATGTTTGAGAAAAGTATCTACCAGACTGGTGTTCATTGGAGAACATTCCGACTTTTGTTAACATTCTGAATCCATGGACTAGCAAGTGTCCAAATCTGTGTTGTATTTTACTGATGAAATATTTGTTAAATTGGACTCGGGGAAAAATTGGAGATGGGGTGGGAAAGAAATACATGACTTGTGAAAGTCTTAACTGGAGCCCAGGTTCCTGGGCTAACTCTCTGGATAGTATATAGATACCAAGTATTCTTTAAAAAGAACTATCAGTCTTTAAACAATAACTCTACTCACTTGTAAGTCTTCGAGGATGAGCTTCCAAACACATGGCTAGATGTATTTAGGATCTTAAATCCCAAAGACCACAAGCTCTGTCCCCACCTTTAACTTATCAATATCTAAATTTCTAGAATCATCAATCACATTATAACTTTGCCCCGAGAGTCAGCATACACATGCTTTCCAGTAACTACTTCTTTAATAGATATATTTATTTTTTATATAGAAGAAAGCATAATTAGAGGTGTTTGTCTCCATTTAAAGTGTTCCATGATGTGCTTTTATAAGGATGTTACATTTTAGCATTATTTATTGATAAAATAGTCTGGTACTACATACTGTGTAATTTCAAATCTAAGACATTTGGAAGTTGGTATTTTACTTGTCAGATGAAAGTAGAATATAAACTCAAACCTAAGAAGTATTACACCAGCTCAAACCACCTCATAGTCCCTTCAAAATACAGCCAACCAGAGCTCCTCCGTGGTATCGTTTCTATCTGAGGAATGGCTAGTTAAAAATCACTCCAGTCTTCTGTATTACATACAGAGTTCTCTTGTCTTCTTACATGAATGGTTGCTATCATTACATCAGCCTCCAGTAACTTCAATACATGAATGGCTAGCTTACGGTCCAAGAGTGGATGGGCTTTTCTGTCCCTTTCAGAGGCATCTGCCAACCAACAGGAACAGGGAGACAAAGCGATCTTTAAGTATTCTACCCCAATCAATGAATAGGCAATGCCTAAAAAGCAGCTCCAGATGAGACTGTGTGAACGTGAAGGACACCCAGGGGCTTCTGAAAACCTCCTTCCAGTATGAGGGAGAGCTCTCTTTGCATATAGGAATGAAAGTAAATGAGCTGAAAGCAGAGCTATGTCTACTTGACTTTGAAGGGGAGCCCTATTAGGGGGAGTGGTGGAAACAATTAAGTGAGTTAAGGGACACAAGGATGCTTGTTATATGTGAACAGCCCTGCTTACTCAAAGTGAGGAGAGGATTCCTTGACAGTGAAGACACAGAACATATAAGCTCTGCTTGTACGCTGAGTAATCTTTCTCCCTTTGATTTAGCTTCTAACGTTTTTCTGCTACTAAAATAGGATCTGCACACTGGAGATGAACTAGATGAACAGAAGTACAAAAGTGCAAGGTCCTCTCCGTAATTCAACTGAGCACAGAGAATTCTTATCATTTTGTGTGTGTGCACAAGTGCGGGCGTGCATCTTTTTGAGTGTGCGGAAAGCACAGATTGAATATTTATGTGTGTGTGGTGATGTAGATGAGTGTGTGCCCATGTGTTGGAAGCCAGGGATTAGCTTTGGGTGTTGCTCCTTGGGAGCTATCCACTTTGATTCTGGGGCAGGCAGACGTGGAGTTAGTCAACTCGCCAGGCTAGCAAAAGGAGGCTGCCTGGTGTCTGTGCTTCCCCATCTTGGGCTTGTACACTTATACAATAGGAGCCTGCTTTTATGTGGATGCTGGGGCCAACAGTTCAAACTCACGCTGTCCTGCTTTCAAGGCAACTGTTTTACTGACTGAGCTTACTGACTGAGTTCTCAGCAGCGTCATCATTTTTTCTTGTTGTTGTTACATTTCTTTCCAATTTCATTACTACTTGAGCGTTCTATTTGTGTAACGCCAGGCTAAACAGACAAAAACACCTGACCTGACTCTCTTTTTGCTTTTACCCTAAGAGAAAAAGGGCCCACTCCACCAAGTTCTGTGTTCTCTGGGTATTTTGTGAGAATAGCTTTTCACATCTCAACACGCACACACACAGACACACACACACACTCAAACACACTATTTATTTGTTTGTTTGTTTGTGGGAAAAGGGATTTACACACCATGGAGCTTGTACAAAGATCAGAAGACATCTTTGGGAAATAGATTTGCTCCTTAATGAATGTGGGTTCTGGGACTGAACTCAGGTCCTCACGCTTGGCATCAAACAGTTCTCCCTCCTGAGCCATCTCACTGACCCTTTTAGCTTTTTATTATATTTCCTAATATTTTGAATTATGGACCTTTTGTACATGTAGAGGGTGAGTCAAGTCATGAGCCCGACAAAGACAAGGATTCTAATGCTTCAGAGCTATAGGAGTGCCAATGCTTTTCTTTAGAACAAGTGTGAATGTTAATAATATGCGCAGAAAATGTCCCCTGTAACTGCACCGCCAGGATGTTTAGCACCTGAAAACTGTCCACCCTCCTTTCTTATCTGTGTAATTACCCTGTCTTCTTGTTCAGCTGTATGCAACAACCCTGTCTCCCTGTTTAACTGTATACAATAACCATATTGAGCATCCAGGGTGCTGCAGCTTCTTAGCTGAGAGCCCAGACCACCTGACCTCAGCTTTTCTGGGTGTCCCCATGTTTGCCATTTCTTTCTTTCCCTGCTACTCAGGTAGGTCAGTCCCTAGAGCCACAAAAGTGTAGCAGTCCATGATACTGAAAGTCCCTTATGAACTTCGTTTATTTATTTGTGCAACGCTGGGGATGGAACCCAGGTCCTTCTGAATGCCAGGAAACTCCTTTACCACTAACTAAAAACCCCAGCTCTAAGAATCATTTTTACAGTTAAAACTGTACAGACAACTTATAGAATTATAGACATTTTAAATTTCTTTAGTTAGGTCCGAAGTGGTACTTCATCCTCAAATATTAGAAATGATAAAAAAAAAGTATGGCAATAAATATCTTTGCTTAACTCTAGTGTGGAAATTCTGTGAACTCTACATTTTAGAAAAGTGTGTACATGTGTGTATACATGTGTGCAGGTGAGTGTACACATGTGTGTATGTATATGTATGCATGTATGTTTGTGCGTTGTGTTTGTGTGTGCATGTGTGAGTGTACAAGCTTGGTGCACATGTGAAAGTCAGAGGACCTCTTCATGAATCCAGTTCTCTCCTTCCACTTTCACATGCTTTCCAAGGATGAAACTCAGGTTATCAGGGTTGATAGCACACACCTGCGCCAGCTGAGCTGGCTCATTGGTCCTGTCCCTCATGTTCAGGTTTACCATCTAGCGAGTGCCTGGCTTGTTCTTCTTCCCACCTACGATGCATTGCTATGGCAGGCTGAGTATGATGAGACAGAGGAGAGTTAGTCCAACCTGTACTTCAAATGTGTTTGGTTAGGAGGAAAAATGAAATCAACAGATCCATACAAGGACATGAACTAAGCTTTGATTAATGGAAACATAGTAAACATGGAAACAAGCCTTTGAAAGAGTAAATTTATTTAAATGTATACAAGAAATACCTTTTAAATATAAAAGCAGAATTATTTATTTGAGTTTCAAGACTGACTACCAAAAAGCCCTTTTCCAATACTTAGGAAAAAGCGTACATTCTGCTTCTATTAATTAATACATAGTACAACTTTTATTGAAATTTAAATACACATATTTAAAACTAAATAGCATTTAACTATACAGAAAGGACTATACATAATTCTATTATTTCCTTTCATTATACCAACTCCTTTACTTCATTCAACATAATGGCTCTCAAACAGTTGTCAAGGTATTGTTCTTTTGGGTTCTATTTTGTCTATTTTCCCATTTGAGTAGGAAATATGACTTATAAAGAATTAACTTAAGTGATGCAGAAAAGCAAACTGTCTGGCTAATGTCCTGGCTCACTAAGTGACCCATTGCTTGAAAATGGAAAAAATGACCACAGGAATTTTGCTTAAAACACTTCCTTCTACCACTAAGCCTGTGCCTGAAGACTTGGGGGAAGCCAGTAGAAAGAAGCAGTTCCGGTCAGACAAACATTTACTCACTTGAAATTAACTTCCTCCTATAAGTGTCTTGTTTAGTCAGAGGTTGAATTGGTTCTCACAGAGAAATACATAGAAGATGAAGTCAAATTCTTCTGCTTGGGAGAAATAATGTGCTCCAATATTGCTTTAACCAGACAAATTTAACAAAGGGAAGTGAAGCTTGGATTTCCTATGCATGCTTCCTCCAGGAGAGCTTGCTGATATCCACACTCCAGTAACCATGTTTTCCTGCTTATGAGATGAGGCACTTGCTATCTCTACCAAGGAGGGTAGTTCCTTGAATTCACATTGAAAGTATGAAAGCAGTGACATCTGGAGGAGTTGGGCCCCACCCAAGCCTCGTTTTTTCAATCTTCTGGTATTTCAGCCCTTCTTGGGATCCCACATGGAAACTTTCAGAGAAAACCCACATGAGACTTGGTGACACTTGGCCGGACACATGCAGGATCCTCCCAGACACATATCACTAGGTCATTCAGAGGGATTGGAATACTCGTACTACGTAATCTGTAAATAAAACACCGATTGTTTCAGCCCACAAATTACCAGACCTTCACAATTTCTCTAGTTCAGTGGTTCTCAACCTTCCTAATGCTGCAATCTTTTGATAAGGTTCTTCATGCTCTGATGATCCCCAATCATAAAATTATTTTGTTTCTACTTCATAACTTTAATTTTTGTTACTCTTATGAATCACAATGTAAATATCTGATATGGAGACTATCTGATTTGTAACCCCTGTAAAAGGTTTGGCCCCCAAAGGGGTCAAAACCTACAGGTTGAAAACCCCTGCTCTAGTTAAAACAAAGAGTAGAGATGGAGAAATAATATAAAGTATGTTTTGTTCCAAAGTGCCAGGGCTTCTGAACATTTAGACCATCTGCGTGAAGAGAATGTCTCTACAAGTCCGTTAGTTTATCACTGGATTCCTTTCCTAATGTTCATGGAATACTAAGTGATATCTTACAAATGTGCTCACGGAAGGAGGGCATGATAAGGGAGCCAGGTGGTGGTGGTGCAGGCCTTTAATTCCAGCACTTGGGAGGCAGAGACAGGCGGGTCTCTAAGTTTGAGGACAGCTTGGTTTACTGAGTGAGTCCTAGGACAGCCAAAACTAGATGGAGAAACCCTGTCTCGAAAAACAACAAAATTGCATGAGTCTGGATAGTTCTTTTTGCTCAAAGCAGACGTTGTTAGTTAGTCAGAGCAAGAGGAGGGGTGTGGGGAAAGGAGGTTTCCAGAGACAGATTTTTTCTGTGGTATAATTTTTCTAATATTATAGGAAAAATATTTTGGATCTCCATAAAGGCATTTCAAATCTTTACCACTAAAATTCACCATCTCAGAGGGGATTTTAGGACCTTAGGTTCACTGTTAATATAAACTAGAGAATAATTGCATAAATGAGCGAACTATACAGGTTGCATTTAAAAACCTTTGTGTTGTGTATGTTTGAGAATTCATGTCAAAATCTTGCTTAGAATCCCTTCAAATAAATTATTACATCATTAACAATATTTTAAGATTCTTATATAGAGTGTGTTATTGACTACAGATTATATGTATTAGTTTATATGTATTACCAAGATGATATTTGTGAATTATCTTTTAGTTAAGTAATTGCAAACACTTCTTATTCAATAAGTAATAAATTTGGAAAAAGACTTTAAAAAATAAAGAGTTTGGATTAAGGACATTTCAAACCATTGTAATTTAATATGTCTGATGGAAAAAAATGAGATATAGAAATGATTTAATATACTACATATAAATCCACATTCAATACTAGTAAAATAATCTGGTTATATATTTTTATGTAATATTTAGGATTATAAACCTAAGTCTCTGAAAACTTTAAGATATGATCTAAGTAGTTAGAGATTTTTCAAACCTTAACATCTGCCCCTCATAATAGTCTCAGCTAGAAAAATGCTACTAATGTATAAAATGTTTTCAAATACAAAAGTGCTTATCTACCAGTGTGATCAAGTTATATTTTGTTAGTACGTAAATTATGCTTAACACCAATTTACTATGTTTGTCTGAACATATAACACTACAATCTGTAAAATCTTCATTTTTCTGAAGACTTGAACAATTAAGGGGCTGGGATGTATCTCTCTAGGAGCATACTTACCTACCCTGGGTTTATTCCCCCAAATTTCCAAAGATAATTAATAAATAAAAAAATAACATTTCTTTTGCAAAGAAACATTGTTCCCACTCATACTCTATTGAGTACTTTGCTGGATGCCCAGAAAAAGGTGATACATTTTTTCTTCATTCTTGAAGTACAATATACTGAAATCTCATGTAGTTGAATAGTCAATGTTGATTCAGAGACAAGAAGACAAGCCAGAACCTTTATGAATCAGACTTTTTTGTGGTGGCAAAAGCTTCATTCCATTGAACTTTATTTTCATTGACAAGCATACAAATGGGCATTCTCTCTCACATTGTGCAAAGTGGCTACCACAAATGACTGTTTGGAATGTGTGGAAGGATTGTCATTGGACAGCTCATGCATGACAGCTGTGAGGCCATCCCACTGGACAGTGAAGATGAAGACATATTTGTACATTTCTAAAACAGAGGCTCCAGTTTCCAGGAAAAAATTCTGTCTCATTAATTTTTTGAAGACTGGTTTCTATTTTCTGTTTCCCACAATAATGCAAAGAAATAAACGCAAAGAAATCATTAGAGGTGTCAAGATGACACAAATTTGTTTCACTACATGTTTCTCTTCACTAGGAAGGCTATGTACATTCTTACATATCGCTATGAGATTGACATAGAAACCAGTGGGAAGATGGTATTTCCAACTCCACTAGGACAGGATTGGCTATGTGACATTATTTTGTCAGTGAATGATGTGCTGAAGTGATTTTCATGTCATATGCAAAAGTTATATGTGGAATTTTTAAGGTCTGTCACATGATCACCACAGTCCAGAGAGTAAGCCCCTCATCAACCTTAAGTGCAAAATGAGTAAGAGGTTTGGACTGATGAACTGATGCAGAGTTGCATCTGCCTTGTGTGTACATGGAAAAGAAGGGATCCTTAATTGTAACACTAAAATCTGTATTGTACATTCCTACAGAAATGCAGTGTGTAAGGTAAATGATAGAGCATATATAAACAGAAACTAACAGGATAATAATAATGAAGCCAAGCTCCATATATTTAGAATTATCATTCTTATTTGCTTTCCATTATTTACTTTTCCTTTTTCTTGTCAACCATTTGCATTGATAACATTAAGCATACTCTTTGTGTCCACCTCATCCTAACCTTCAAGTTGTTCTAGAATCCTTTGTTTATAGACTGTTCTGGACAAAGAAAAGAAAATACACAACTGATAATCTTTGATGTGTTCAATGGCCTCTTGCTCCTTTCATTGTCATGTACTGCAGTTCAAAGGTCAGGTCTGCTCAGTAGGATGGTTCATTATTGCCATGTATTATATCTTTCTGAAAAATGAAGCCACATGCTGTGGTAGAAATTTTCTCTTTGATCTTGGCTTCCTGTTAAATTTAGGCAAACAAATTCACTCTACCCTTGCTTCCTAGAAAGATCATCAAGTGCCATGGTGATCTTTGTAGACAGGGGAATTGACTACAGATAGTTTCCCTGATATTAAGAGGTAAGATTTGGTACATGATGTGAAATTCACAAAGAATCAACAAAAAGTAAAAAAAAAAAATACACATAATTTCCCAATGGACAGATGTGCCACAGATTCTAAGAAACCACAGATGTCATTCCAGATTATTATACCCAGTAAAACTTTCAATCACCATAAATGGAGATAAAAAGGTATCCCAAGTTAAAATCAAATTTAAACAACATCTATCTACAAATCCAGCATAGTAAACCAATCAGCTGTGTAATTCTGAGCTCATTTCAACACACCCAAAAATAATGAAATAAACTCATACCTACTTGGCTTCACACTAGCTATGTGCCCTTAGTTAAGTTATAAACTTTTGTATGCATCTATTTTTTTTCAAAGATTACAGAAAATAATAATAATACTTATTCTGTGATGTATATTTTGGATAATCAGTCATAGGGACATTTTAAAACATAGTGATTGTGATTATTTTGTTATTAATAAATAATCATTGGAACTCTTTTCTCAAAAGACTTTAAATGTCAGTGTTTGAAAGTCCATGTGCTATACTCTGTAGCTGTACTCTCACAACATAACTCTACTCATAAAGTTGATACTAAGACTGTGGCATATGAAGGCTGATATTCTCACAAATTTCATGAATTCAGAAGAAATTTAATCTTTCTATAAAAATGAAATTTCTAGGAAATAAATAATGGTCCTGTGTATCCTGCTTTGCTTTTAGACCAATTGGCAGTAGTAAAGTGGCCCGAATGTTAAAACTGCCCACCATATATATGTGTGTGTGTGTGTGTGTGTGTGTGTGTGTGTGTGTGTGTGTGTGTGATTAACCTTAAGAGTGAGGATGTAGGATCTACAAACAAACAGAAAGAGATAAAGTGAAGCAAACCAAAGGCAGTGGCGAACTGACCTCTGTTACTTGATGTACTTGGGGTATTGTCAGTACTATGGCAGTTTAAATGAGAAATGTTCCCCATACGCTCATGTGTTTGAACACTTTATCATCAGTTGTTACACCTATTTGGTTGGTGGTTGTCATGGAACAAGGTCAGAGCTTGGGTCTAGGTTAGTTCATTCTAACTTCTTCTTATGGTGTCCTTGATCCCTCCGACTTCCTCAATCCTTCCTTTCACTCTTCCCCAAAGCTCCTCGGACTTGGTGTTTTGATCCGCTGAGGGTCTCTGCATCTGTTTCCATTGGCTGCTGGATGTTGGGTCTCAAATTGGGCCAGTCATTGGTTTGCCATTCCCTCAATCTCTGAACCAACAACCATAAAGCTTGAACCCCTGTAACAGCTGTGCAGCACGATCATCAAGTAGGTCCCCTAATAATGGGAGTAGGGGCTGTTTCTGTCTCCATTGCTCTTTTTTTGGAACCCTTTCCCCTAGCCAGGCTACCTTACCTGGCCTCAGTAGGAGAAGATGCCCTTAGTTCTGTTGAGACTTGAAGTACCAGGGTGGGAGGTACCCCTTGGCACACCCCTTCTCTGAAAAGAAATCGAGGGAGGAATGAGAAAGGGAGAGGCGTAAGGGTGGGACTGGGAGGAGACTATTATCATTCTGTAACATTATTAGATAGATAGATAGATAGATGCCTTGCTAAAAAGAAATAAGTGACTGAATGGAAGTAGGCTTTAAAGTTTATTGTCTAGCCCTATTTCTAGTTTACTCTCTCTACTTGCTATTTATGAGTGGAGATGTGATCTCTTAGCTTCCTCCTCTGGCTGCCTGCTATCATGCCTCTTCTGCCATTATGGCTTCTCACTCCCATAAGCCAAAATAAACTCATTCATCCGTAAGTCACTTTGGGTCATGGCATTTTATCAGAACAATAGAAAAGCAACATAGTCAGTGTTCAATATTCAAAATTTTCTATTGTTCTCAAACAAAACAGACATAATATAAATGAATTTAAATTTATTTTCTTGGTAAATCAGCTTACTATCTTTATTTTGCCGACCACTCATGTTTGCTCATGACAGTAAGCCTCTAAAGGACCCGGGCAAAACAAAGCTGATTTCAGCGCAGCCTCAACTGCTATGAGCTTGTTCTCCTGGTGGCGCCACACTTGACACATCCTTAGCTCTGAAGGTCAGAATGTTACTAGATTTTAGGATTTCAACACACAGAGGGAAAGCAAGAAATTTACAACCAAAGCTGACAACTCCACTGACCCTTCAATGTGGTGTCACAGTAAACACAATCAGCTTTGAGATTCTGAGTCATCTTGACACACCCAAAGATAATGAAAAAACACGTACCTACTTTGCTTCACACTAGCTACTTGCCCTTATAAACTTTTCTATGCATCTGTTTTTTCCAAAGATTACAGAAAAAAATAACAATACTTATTCTGTGATGCATATTTTGGATAATTAGGCATAAGGAGATAATTTATTTATTTATTTATTTATGAATGGATGAACATGTCATGATTCTATTCTGGGTGATACAGCAACAAAAAGGAAAAAGAAAGGTGTTTGTCTACTTCTTTTTATGTTGTTGGTTTTATTTGTTTTAAATTATTTATTTATTTATTTTTATTTTTTAATTTTTCTTTTTTAATATTAATTACAATTTGTTCACTTTGTATCCCAGCTGTAGCCCCTTCCCTCATTCCCTCCCAATCCTACCCTCCCTCCCTCATCTCATCCCACGCCCCTCTCCAAGTCCACCTATAGGGGAGGTCCTTCTCCCTTCCATCTGACCCTAGCCTATCAGGTCTCATCAGGACTGGCTGCACTGTCTTCCTCTGTGGTCTGGTCAGGCTGCTCCCTTCTCAGAGGAGGTGATCAAAGAGCCAGAGACTGAGTTCATGTCAGAGACAATCCCTGTTCCACTTACTAGGGAACCCATTTAGGCACTGAGCTGCCATAGGCTGTATCTGTGCAGGGGTTCTAGGTTATCTTCATGCATGGTCCTTGGTTGGAGTATCAGTCTCAGAAAAAGCCCCTGGGTCCAGATTTCTTGGTTTTACTGCTCTCCTTGTGGAGCTCCTGTCTCCTCCAGGTCTTTCTATCCCCCCCCTTTCATAAGATTCCCTGCACTCTGCCCAAAGTTTGATTATGAGCCTCAGCATCTCCTTTGATACCCTGCTGGGTAGAGTCTTTCAGAGGCCCTCTGTAGTAGGCTCCTGTCCTGTTTCCCGTTTAGTTATTTATTACAATTTATTCATTTTGTATCTCAGCTGTAGCTCCCACCCCCATCTCCTCCCAGTCCCACCCACCTTCCCTCTTCTCCCACGCTCCTTTGCTAGTCCAGTGATACAGAAGGATCTCCTCCCCTTCTATCTAACCCTAGCCTCTCAGGTTTTATCATGGCTGCCTGCATCATCTTCCTCTGTGGCCTGGCAAGGCTGCACCCCACAGGAGGAGGTGATCAAAGAGCCTGTCACTGAGTTCATGTCTGAGACAGCTCCTCCTCCCCTTACTAGGAACCCACTTAGAAACTGATCAGCCTATTTGCTTCCTCTAAGCAGGGGACTAGGACCTCTTTATGCACCGTTCTTGGTTAGAGTATCAGTCTCTGAAGTCCCCCCTGGGCTCAGGGTTTTTGCCTCTATTGCTCTCCTTGTGGAGGTCCTGTCCTCTCCAGGTCTTGCTATCTCCCTCTTCTTCCATAAGATTTCCTGCACTCTGACCAAAGTTTGGCTAAGAGTAAAAAAGATTACAGAAAATAATAGTAATACTTATTCTGTGGTGCATATTTTGGATAATTAGGCATGGGGTCATTTTAAGACATAGTGATCATGATTATTGTGTTATTAATAAATTGTCTCCGGAATTCTTTTCTCAAAAAATAAAATTGAAATGTCAGTGTTTGAAAGTCTATTGCCATAACTAATGGATGTTTCAAGAAAATATCACAGATTAGTACTTGGCATAGTCATTTTCAAGTAAAACTGTTAGTTTTAGACTGGTAACATACAGCCATAAACTAGAATAAGATCTGAGTTCTTCTAAGTATCTCTATGCTTGAGGCTCCTTGGCAAAGAATTCAGCTTCACTATATTTGACTTTCGCCTGTTCTAGTCATATGCTGGAGGTTTTAGCAACATTTTATTCATACCTTGAAAAAGTATAAAGGACAATTATTTCAGATTAATTCTCTATTTTCTAATGTATTACACATTGGAGGAGCGACAAACGACTCATTACTGAAATCAGCAACATTTAGTGGCTTTTACTCTAAATTCGGTAGTGTCCTTCCACTTTCCCTTAACTTTCTGGTCTAATCCAAAGGCAGCTTCTGTGAGGGTCAGCTGCTAATGGCTCACAGATGTCCACTTCTTGTGGGCCATGCAGCCCCCAGATGTCAACTACTTCACTTGGAGAGTTATTCCCATTCCTTAGGGGAATTCAAAGGCAATCCTTGACTAATATGGTAGGTAAAGAGTTACCTTCTTGCCTTGAAGAGACAGCCTAGCCATGTGGCTAATGATTGAAAGACCCTTTTCCTGGATCTTGCCAAGGCCACACTGTGACTGACATCACTCTCACGCTCAGCACTTTCCCTTTCTTACTGCTTCACATTGTAGACCCTGGTGGGTGATTAAGCTCATGTACTGCTTTCACATGGATGAGAGTTTCAATGTCTGTATTCCAACTCTGTGTTACGACAAACAGTGTCATCAGAAAGAAAGACTAATTCACCAGACCAGTCTAAAAGTTTTTAAGAGGAATAGATTCTATGAGAAAAAATCTCACAGAAGAGATAATGCGGAAGTTAAAATGATCAGAAGCAAGACCTCGGTTATGCCCCACATCCTTGCAGGTGTATCTAACCTGCAGCCTACAGGCAGCATGTACTTTTAGGAGAGCTGCCAATGATGCCCAATACAGTACAGTAAATGTATTTAAAACATAGTGAGGTTTGTTTGTTTGGTTGGTTTTTTTTACAACTTGACTCCATGGTTCTTGAGCTTTGTAGATGACTATAGTACCTCTCAATGTCAAAATGCTTGACATGGCTACAAGATAAGCAGTTGCTTTTGATGATATGTTGGATTGATTGATTTGTTGCTCATCCAGTGTGACGGTTTACACGAGAATGACTCCCATAGACTTAGATTTGAATATTTGTCTCCAGTTGGTAGAACTACTTGAGAAAGACTGAAAACAAAAACAAAAAGCAAACCCATACCATTTCCAGCTAGCTCTCTCATTCTCCCTGCTAAGGACATCTCACCTACTGTCCCAATGACATGCCTGCCTACCTGTTCCCTGCTATGGCAGTCATGGATTCACCCTCTGAAACTATAGGCCCCCATTGATGTTTTCTTTGATCACTTTGATCACGGTATTCTGGCAAGGCAATAGAAAAGTAACTAAGACACCCATCATTTGACTCCTATCCTAACTTAAGGAAAATAACTCTCTAAGGTGAAGAGTTGGAGGGGTTAAGTTCTATACCTTAAAATGTGTGTGAAGAAAACATGAAATTATTTTTTTACACCAAGAACAAGGGCCAGATCACCCACTCAGCCTTTGATCCAGAAACTCACTAATCTAGGACACTGACAGGGCTGTGGAGATTTTTTTTTTGATGTGACAGTTGGTATGAGGTTCCTGCAGAAAGAGCCAGTGACAGCATCTAGAGATTTCAGTAGCATCTGAAAACTGTGGCACAAGGTCAATGAACCTCCTGGCAGCATTGCTTTTGTTTGATGACTCTGCTCTTGTGGCTTCTCTTCACTGTTCAAACAGTTTTCCTTTTTTTTTTTCAGTGATAATAGCTTTTTATACTAATAAAGCCTCTTTTGAAGTAAAAACAATACTGTTGCCTGAAGCCATTAAACTTCATATGCAGCTCTAAACCAAATGACAATGTTCTAATGTATACCAAATTATATGATCACAGATGTGAAGTTAAAAGCCAGCATCACCATGGCAATGAAATGATTATCAATAATGGGTTGACTGATTTTGTCAACTTACACTTTTTTCTCACGGTGATTTTTAGTGTGTTTGAGTACTGTAACACACTGGCCAAATCAGAGGTAAGCAATCAGCAAGCCCCATCTTAAGGCATCATTGAGTTTAAAACCTTCCAAATAACCAAGCTAATGAAGAAGTGATGCTCATAATGGGGGAGGGGTGCTATAAATTATAAGGGAAAGAATAAAGTTTAGCTATAGAGTCTAACTTTCCATAGACAACTTCTAAATTCAGACAAATAGATAAAAACTCTACAATCAGGAAACAATAGTCTTAGTACCAACAAAGGAACCAAGGAATGCCCAACATGGGGCAACACAGTGAGTGGAAGCTATGCTGCTGGCAGAGAGGGGTTTTATGGGACCTTATATATTTTCTTATTTTAAGGGATAATTCTATGTAAAATGCCTTGAAATAATCATACAAGCAAACTACTTTGCATCAGAACATTGACCGGACAGAGCTGAACTTAAACGTCAATGGAGAGGGTATCTTGACTACTAAATCAGTAAGAATAAAGTAAGAGTTTGGGCAGGAGTTTGTTTTTGGTTCCTCAGGGAAGGGAAGAGCCAGAAGAAAGAGCTTAGTCAGAGGGCAGAACCAAGAAATGGGATCCTCCCTTAGACAAGAAGACTTAGGGAATGTCATGACGAGGAGCTGATGTTACATAGTTAACTGGGCAGGGAAAAGTGTCAGCCAGAACCATGCCAGCAAGAGGAAGGAGGCAAAACAACAACAAAAAACCCTGCAGGAATGAAGCCATGGATTTAGGCAAAGAAGAAAGAGCTCCAGGAGGGCAAAGCCTTGCTATAGGGAGATGCTCATTCGAGGATCTGTGGCAGGGATACACTGGACAGACCAGCGACGTTCACCTCCTACTGCAATGGGTTCATCTCCTCAGCAAATAAGATTTCCTAGTTGGAGAGCACATTTTGTCAGTTCTCAAGCCCAGAAGTATAGTTTTATCCCCTCCCATCTCTTATAATTGTTTATCCTGTAACATTGGATCATTGAGACCAGAATGTTCACAGCAGAAACTCTGACACACGCAAACATGTTTTCTCTATCTGTCTCTTTGTCTATGTCTGTCTGCTTCTCTTTCTCTCATACACAAACACATACATATATGCACACATATGTAACTGAAAGGCTGAGATACAGTATTACCTCTACATACTTCAGGTCACTAATGGTTCTGCCAAAAAATTCTGAGAAAATAGGAGCAATATATTGAGGAAATACTAAATTTTATCAACAAAAATTTAAGGCATCTTGATTATCTGTTTAAATTCACTGTATCCACCCCATTAACAAAATAGCCCAATTTGGGAAATAGAAAGCCTTTGTTTTCTTTTTATCAAAGAACTACAGAGTCATGCAAAGAATAATGAATAAACTCCATGATTAAATGTCATTATTAAACATTAAAGTAAATAGAAAAGACTCTAGGAGAAAATAAATGAAATAAACACATGGATTTAAGAAGAAATGAGAAATTGGGGTTACCAGTTGATTAAAATTTGAAAACAATAAGAAAACAAAGACTTAATTGTTTTTAAGAATTAAATTAAGAAAAACAATGCTCTTAATTGTGAATTGAATGTCAGAGAAAATGTGTTGGCAGTGTGAATTAATTGGATTGTAGAAGCTAATCTCCCAAAGGAAGGGGTGGGCGCTTCATCTAGCTTATTAGAGACAACATAGTCACTGGCAAGAGTTAGGGTAGAATGACCTAATAGGTCTTTTCCAACCCCGATTTCTATCATTTGGCTACGGAAACCTGGCCAGGGATTGCACAACTGATTGTCCTAGTGGAAAAATAAGCACAGAATTATCAGATAATACAGAGGCATACCACCGCCAACAATGTAAAAGCACTGATCACACCACCAGTAAAGCCATAGAATCCAGCCAGAGCAGTCCAGAAGAGTAATTATTGGCATGGACCATGAATAAATGCATGCTTTCATTCCTCTAGTTTTCTTAATCCTCAAATCTGAAAGGACTGGGGTGCTGGGGTCTCAGGAGTGTTGGAAGGCAAGCGCTTTGCATAATCTCCTCCTGAAGGTTTACTCTGTTTGGAAGAGGTTATGCTTTGAAGACAACTGGACAAGATCCAGAAAGTTTTTTTTTCCTGCTCCCACAATCTTTTGCCCACTTTTACCCCTTCCTCTTGGCTAAACACATCTATGGGAAAATGAGAAAATTATAACCAACCTCAGATCCTTTCTTGGAGAATTGTGTGTGGAGTCTTATATCCTAATAGCCTGTTGGCAAATCCAAATTCTATTCAAAGAAAACCGGATTTGGAAACCGGATTTGGGAGAGTGGAAGCATTCCTGGGAAACTTTATTTTCTCTTCTCCCTTCCTCTCCTTTTATCCAGTAGCTTAAGTTTTCTGGTTTAATTATTTGATTGGAGGCTTCCATTATTCTACTTTTGGAAATAGCTATAGATGGTGATAGATCAGAGTGTGTTGTAGAGAAATGACTGTGATGGTTTCATCTGGAGCAAGAATCTCCCTCTGTAAGCTGGCAAGCTACGGGTATGAAGAATGTACAGAGCTGGAGTTCAGACACTAGCAAGAGTGAGCACCAAGTCCAGGTCTGAGGCTCTGTTTCTTTTCATCATTGCCTTAATAAATGCCTATTCGGGGATGCTGCCTGAATCACGGAAGTTAGGCAATCAAGAAAACCTGGCATGGACAGGACCCATGTTGTCTTTTTTCAAGAGACTATAACAGCTGAAAAGTTGGGGTAAATAGTGTATGTTTTCTAAACATGAATGGACAG
The DNA here is from genome assembly GCA_028658305.1 of Pachyuromys duprasi. Classification (NCBI taxonomy): domain Eukaryota; kingdom Metazoa; phylum Chordata; class Mammalia; order Rodentia; family Muridae; genus Pachyuromys; species Pachyuromys duprasi. Next base: position 41,289,878 of record CM053752.1, read on the forward strand.
TTTCTAATACCATGGGTCACAGAATAGTCATGTTTTAAGTCTACTTCTAGTTGGATTTTTTCCTAGTGTCCTTTCTAACTATGTCCAGTAACCCAAAAGCCTTCCCAGAGGAAGTTGTATATAGAACTATTTGTGGGCACTCCTAGTCTTGGGGTAGAGATTCCACAGATAATGATAAAGCAATGGATAGTTTAACAGAACCAAAATCTGGCCTTTCCTGTTCCACAGACCTCCCCTAAGGGAAGGGGCCAATTTTCTCATTTGATACAATTAAGACATGTAACTGATTAATCCCCCCATTTGGGGAGGCAGAGATAGGAGTATCTCTGTGAGTTTGAGGACAGCATGGTGTAGAAAGTGAGTACAGGACAGCCAAGGCTACACAGAAAAACCTCACCTCAAGCCCCCACCCCAAAGAAAAAGACATCTAAAGGAATTTACTCATTCCACTCAGAAAAACACTTTTAATTCTAATTATATTTTACAGTTATACATACCTAAGGTGTTTAGTGTGATACCTCAGTAAGTATATGCAATGAATGTATAAGGAACTTGACATATTATTATTTCAGATATTTATCCTTATCTTGTGTTGGACATTCATATTCTCCTGTACTATTTTGAAATGAAAATCAGTTGTCATTCAATATATGCACACAAAATAAATAAGTAAATAAATAAACAAATAGTAAAATAAAATATGAAAGCAAGTTTATAAAGAAATGAAGCACCAAAAAAAAAAAGGCAGGGACAGGAGAAGGAATAGAAAGGGGAATAGTTGTTTCTTAAAGTCATTTAAGTTCAAAATGCAAAAGAGTCAAATGTGTTATCACTTCAACTCACCTTAAAAACCAAACTGTTTTCTTTCTGCTTCACCGTCTAAGTAATTAATCTTTTTTTTCATGACACATTTTTTTTCATGACAATAGTAAACCTTTTTATAAATGAGCTTCCAAATCTATACATATGTGCCTTGAAATGCACATGCTTTTGTTTTTCCAAAACATATGAATTAAACAGTTGAAGTCGAACTGTTTGTTGACATTCTAAATGGAGGACTATAGAGAGTCTTAACTACTTAACGGGTTCTCTACTAGAAATCCTGTTAATTACATTTGATGTCAATCCAACTGTAACCAATAATTCCATAACGGTATAAAAATAATCCAATGTTGATATAATATTGCAAGAAATATTTTTATAACAATTTCATGTAATTAATAGAAATTTTATCATATACAAAGATGGAATAGTGTTACTTATAGATTTTTGTAGTTGATCAAAAAGAAACCATTAAGCATTTCTTCAACATAACATTTTGTACATTTTAACTGCAGTATTGGTAATGGAATACACTGTGATTGATCATTTCTCCTTCTGTGTTTATTTATTACTATACCTCATTCACAGTCTCCTCTAACTCCACTTTATATCTGTCTGATATACTGTATGTAGTTTTATACATATTGATATATCAGAGACCGACAGATGTTTTGTACTTTACTGTTGAATACTTATAACAGAGAGTTTTACTAAGAAACTTAATGGATTTAATTTTCTTAGAAAATAAAAAGGGAGAGAGTCTATCATTCTTTTTCCATCACTCATCAAAGCCTAAAGTAAGAAAACTTAAACTTATTGGCTAAGAGAGGGACTAAAGATACTGATGAATTCTTAGCAGAATTTGTAATTTTATACAAAGCTCACACTTTTTTTCCATGTTAGATTTTATTATTTATTTTTATTTTTATTTTTAAGGCCAGCCCAGTCATCCTGGATCTTATTGAATCTACTATCTAAGTAGTGAAACCTGCAACCATTCAGTTGCTGTTAATGGCGCTTTGTAAGTCCTTTTAGATATGGTAGCTGTCCTTCACGGGGCATTTGCAGTGAACTGAGGCTCATCTTTCCATTGGCTACATCTGTAATTCTTGGTGGGCTGGGTGGGTCCAAAAGAAAAGAGGATGTTTTCTTTCTTCACTGTTTAAATCTCCTGTGAGTAATTCCCCACAGCTGGAAATAAACAGCCCCTTTCCGAGTGGAGGAGAAGAGGTCTCAGAACAGAACAGCCCTCTGTGTTTATCAAACTAAAACAAATCATGGCAATGATTTCTTACTTCAACCAAAAGGGAGTCTCCTGGACCTGTTGTGCTTGGGGCTGCAGTGGGACAGGCTAATTGTACTCTGGGGTTTAAGGGTAGAATAGAATTATTCTGAGCTCTCTTTGAAAGATGAAAGGGGAGAAGGATAAGAAATGAGTCTGAAATTGCAGTGCGTGCACAAACAGCTTCTTTAAAAACTATTATAAGATTGTTCGGCAATTAGATAGCTATAATTATAAACCCAAACAACAATTCACAGGACCAGCTGCCTAATCAGTGAAGCTGTATTTTTCAGAACAGACTAAGCATATCATTTCTAAAATAAATGTTATTGCAGAAACAGCCCTGGAGAGTATGGGTCTGCCTAGAGAGAGATGTTGGTTATTTTCAAAGATGCCAAGAATTTCAGTGTCCACTGCAGTGTGGGTATAAAATGACACCTGTAAGATTGCCGAAAATGCATACAGTTTTGTTTTGCAAACAGATCCTTGCTGTTAGCAATTTTAAAACAGTACATTAGAGAATTTTCTGGGTTTCAAACTCATTTATTCATTCAGTATAGCTTGGCAGAGAATGCTAATAGAGTGGCTAAGTGATTTTGCAAAGTCATACATTAGTGGTTGACTTAACTTGCAGAAGTCCCTGCATAGCCCTATTACAGTCTTTGTAATTACAATAATTGGTTTAATTAGCTCACTTAATGTAAAGCTCCTGGGGTCCATAAGATTCAGAATGAACAGGCACGGCCTGGCACATAGCCTAGTTTAGTAAGTGAGCAAGGAAGAGAGTTGGGGGGAAGGGTAGAACACACAGATGCTGAAGAAGGTCAACCCTATAGTAAGTAACTATGTGTGTCACTTGTCATTATTTAAAAATTTTTAGATTTATTTACTCTCTGTGTATGAGTGTTTTGTCTGCATGTTTGTTTGAGTACCATGTGTCTGTCTAATGAATAAAGAGGTCAGAGGTCATCTGGAACTGGAGTTACAGACAGTTGTGGGCTACCATGAGGGGGCTAGGAATCAAACCCAGGTCTTCTGCATGAACAACAAATGCTATTAACTGCTGATCCCTGGTTTATAATATTTTTTATGAAATAGCAAGTAATGTCTGGTTTGAACTCCGGAAGTCTGTGGTGAGTGCTAAAACTAACCCTTCATACACAAAACTTTTTATATTCTGGAAGACTCTTACTAACAGTTTAGTCTCTGGAACTTTGCTTTGCCAGATGGAGGGAGGGAAGGAGAAAGAAATTCACACATGTTCAGTCCCTCTTTCTCAACATTTTTTTCAAGCTTATTGAAGCTCTTTTTTTTTTCCTGCTCACTGTCCCTCATACTAACCTGATTCTAAGAATTCCCACTAGTGTTTCTTAAAAATAGTTTCAGGCACATGGACAGTTAAATTGGAAGATCACACTAATAAATGATTACCTGAAGTAACCTCACTACCTCTATAGAGTGAGCTGGATATTCTAACAGAAAAACTAGTCTGCCTTCTGCCCTTTTGAACCCTTCATCTATGCCCTTTCGTTATCTTTGACATCAGTATAAAGTCATAATTTAAAAAGATCGAGTCTTACAGCTATTCCACACTTCATCAGTATTCACTAAGCACTAGCCATGACTAAGCATGGGATGCTGTGGAGAAACACTGCATAATTAAAGTTTGGTAGGCATGAGTTATGCACCCTATGCTTCCTATAGAGTCCAGTGTAGCACACCTCTTTTTTTAATGATCAAAAATCAGTTTTGAGGTAAAGTAATGAGTGGATTAACAAATGAAAAGAAAATAAATGAAACTATATGAATGGATCATGACCTAAAAATTAAAAGCCCAGTGATTTTCCCGTTGTGGCATTGTTCTCTAAATGTAAAAATCATTCTGAAAAGTATAATAGTGACAACTGAAAATGTCTTCTGGTTTCCAAGGACTTTTCAGTGGCTCCATCTTATACTGCCTTCACATCAAGCTAGTGAGACAAAAGGTGCAGACTTCATTGGTCTGGTGAACAAGCTCTACTTCAACAGTTTAATGGAGAGTCAGCTTTTAATGCTGTGTTGATTCCCACCGATGCAAATTTAATAAGGATAAAAAAGACCCAATAGTATACACTCAACCTGGGAGCCAGATTTAAAAGGAAAAAAAAAGCTGGAAACAGAGAATTCACAACTTGCCTGACAACTTATTATTTGAAGACATCACTTTATTTTTAAACTAGAGTCAGTATTGCTATGTCATAGGGTGGCAAAAATTTAGTGAGCCATAAAAAAATGTTTTCTATTTTTTTCTTTTTAATGAAAAATTGATTAAGAGGCAAACCAGGATGGTTGCCTTCCTTTTGATTGCATGCTTTTACCTAACGAACGGGCAGTCCGAAGAAAGATTGGGCTTGGGACAAGATGTGGTTTGACCTCAACTGCTGGGCCTGAACTGGCCATGTGCACATGTAGTTCTGCCTTTCAACAGCTCTATGCGTCACAGTAGCCCTATCTGCTAAGTAGGCACTGAGAATGCCATCCTGTCTATAGAATATTTGAAACAAATAATATAAATATGTCTAGCCATACACATACATACAGTGTGTGGGGTAAAGAGAAATATTTAGCTCATTGCAGGTATTCAACCTGAGGGTTGATTCTTGTGAAAAGATATAGACATATACGCTGAAAATGCCTTTTAGAGTTTACTTTAAATAAGTGTTTGATAAAATTATTTTGGGTACCTAATAAATGCCAGCCACTGCTTTAGTCATGGGCAACCATTCTTGAATAAGTCTAGCCTTACCTTTCTTTCTTTCTTTCTTTCTTTCTTTCTTTCTTTCTTTCTTTCTTTCTTTCTTTCTTTCTTTCTTTCGTTCTTTCTACTGTAAAAATAGAGAGAACAGGAGCTCTCTCCTCTCTGGGGCAACAGAGGAAACAACATGATGTGTTAGGGTAGGAAAAGAAGGGAGGCCCCTTTAACTGAGGAGGGCCATGATTAACCCCTGGGCGCTCAGAGATCAGCAAGGCCAGGCCTCCGCCGTGACAGTTCATGAAGGTTAGAAGTTCACTTCTTTTTAATTGATCCCAGACTGCTTTTGGACCATGGTCATCGTTGGTGGCAGGTTGCCAGGCTTGATGCTCTATGTGCCCTGGCAGATCTTAGTAGCTGCCCCCTTTCCCTAGCCACACACAGAAAAGGACTCACTCATTCAAGATTTTCCTGTCCTTCATTGAGAACATTTTCCGCTTTTGTTAAATGACACACTTGTACAGTTCCCTAATGTGTTTGTCTTAGGAGGGGAAAGCAGCAGTTCCTTATTAGTTATAGGTTTTGGTAAAGGCAAAAAACTGTTACCTGGTATCATACAGAGCTCAAGATATTATTAATGTACAAAATGGCCTAAACATGTTCTCTACATAACATAGTTATCTGGTAATAAAGCCAATAAATAACATTAACTAGCATGCTTTTTAGTCAAATTTCTTCAGATAGCAACAGGTACAAACACAGTGGAAAAATAATTCTGAGAATGTATTCTCTTGGTATCCACCATTGATAACATTCTGGATGCCATGGCACAGATATACAACCAAAGAAATTGGCATGAATAAAAGAAATTAAATTTAATTAGATTTTGTCATCTTTACCTGTACCCCCTCCTCTGTGTACACAAGTGTACACAGTGTCCAGTGTTAACACATGTGCAGGCTCAAACATCCACCCCCCATTGTTCATGATTCAGAACAATTCCACCAACAGATCACAGGTTCCAGCATGTCCACCTGTTTCTATCCCTACCTCCTGACTCTACACCCCCCTCAAACTTGGCTGTAACCCTGGCAACTGTGGGACCTTTACTCTGCTTTCCTGTTTTTGTCATTTAAAGGATGCTGTATACATCGCAGTCATCAATAATCTCACACTTGAAAGCAGAAAGAAGTGTCATAAGCTTACCTATGCTAATTTCACTAACAAGAACTAGAACATTGGTGGCTATTTCTCATGCCAAACGAGGTTTTAGAGAATTACACTTTTCCTAAGGATTAGGTTTCCTGGGGTTTCTAATGTGCCTGTGAAAGAGAAGTGGCATTCAACAGTAACTACAGGGAGGCAGAATTTACTAACAGATTTTCCTGTGGGAAAAGGTTTTGGTTTGGAAAAACACTGCCAGGAAGGAGACTGGGATCTATAAAACAGATCGGCTGACACTTTCTAGATGTCTTTGTTTGTCTCCTTACAAAGATAACCCAGTAGCTTTCCCCAAAGAGAGACAAAGCTCTTAACAAGCTGGACATTTGACTATGTTATCAGAGTCAATCACTTAAAAGACTACATCTGGCAAGATCTTTCCTACAACTCATCTGAACCATGCCACCTTGAGTGGAAAACATTGATGCAATTGCTGAGATACTTTGGGCAAATTAAACTCATTAATCAAGCAGTAATGATAATTTTTATGAGACATTATCTGTGATAAAATGGTAAGTAACAATTATATAAAGTATTTTAAATCTGAAAAAATATATGGTGCAGTTCAAATACAAATTCCATTAATAAAACTTTGATCATTAAAATGATTAAATACATTTGAAATCTCCCACCAATTAAATGATACAACTGGCTTTCAAAAAAGTTTTGAATTCAAAGGTCTACTCTGTGCTGGGGCTGGAGGGGATTGTGTGTGTGTGTGTGTGTGTGTGTGTGTGTGTGTGTGACAGGGTTTCTCTGTGTATCCCTGGCTGTCCTGGAACTCACTCTGTAGATAACGTTGGCCCGCAATTCACAGAGATCCTCCTGCCTCTGCATCCCAAGTGCTGGAATTAAAGTTATGTACCATCACTGCCTGGTTGTATCTGATTTTCTTCTCACATTTTTCTGATGTTTTGAATAGCAATAATATTGTGATGAGCATAAAAGCTATAGGATCAGCATGAGAAACAGCAAGATGCCTTTGATTTTGGCTCAACAATTGTTAAAAACTACATCCGACTCAGTTAAATAGTTGCCTCACAGATAGTCTTTTTGACACATCTTTTTTCTTTCTTTTACTTTAGAAATGGTTTTATTTCTATACAAATAATAAGGAATAGTCTACCCATAAATTCTGTTTTCTAAAAACAAGAGCTTTCATTGAAGATGTAAATATTCGGTTTTAATGTCCCTTTAGCTCACTTCTTTTAGATGTCAACCAAAGCTCATGTTCTCAGCCTCTGAAGAACATCACCAAAACCTTGTAACTATCAGAAGTGGTGGAGGTAAAATGAAGACATCTGAAGATGTCCAGAATTTTCATCACAGTGCTAATATCTGATTCCTGTCTTGACCTTAATATTTATCGTGATATAATTAGGTGTAAAACCACTTTCTTTAGCTAAGATTTATCTACTTCTCTTCTCAATTTATCATTCTTCATGAATGATAAAGAATAACTGTGGAGAGTAGCTAGTATTTTCTATTTGAAAATAAGAAGATTTGGCATTTAGATTTTGGATCCAGTGATCTTCAGGTGTATAATATTATCATGCAAGAGGTCCAGTATCTGCTTGTTTTTTGTTTGTTTGTTTTCTGAGATAGGGTTTCTCTGTGTGTCCTTGGCTATCCTGGACTCACTTTGTAGACCAGGCTGGCCTTGAACTCACAGAAAATGACCAGCCTCTGCCTTCCCAAGTTTTGGGATTACAGGCATTTTCCACCAAGCCTGACTCACTATTAAAATGGAACTAGGAGGCACTCAGTAAGTAAACACTATTCTGATACAGGCGAGTCAAACTTGAATAATCAGGTCTCCTGAAAACATATGCTAGAGTCCTGTCTATAGCTTCTTTACTAAGCTCCCTTACTGTTCTGGGGAAAAAGCAAATGTTGGAAATCCAGCATAATTTCCACATCCTGATTTCTTGACTGGTGAGAGTTTTATGAGAGATACAATGTCAAACACACTGATGTTCCTGTTTGCTTTTCTCTACAATTATGGCTCACTGGGAATCCCAGCTTGTGGTTAGAAAGTTGTCCTTTGGGTTGACCACAAGCTTCTGTTCTCTCTCTCTCCCTCTCTTTCTCTTTCCTTTGTGTGTGTGTGTGTGTGTGTGTGTGTGTATGTGTGTGTCTGTGTATATGTGTGTGTTTGTGGTTTGTTGTGGTTGATCATGTGCCATATTGGCTCTAGGAAATCTGTCAATGATCTATACTTCATTTCATATTCTCAAAACCATTCACTTTTTCTCACACCTATTCACTTTCTCAAACTGACCCTCTGCTTTTCTGTTCCCTATTACACAGTACTTAAGAACGCCATTTTTCTTAGTGTTTGTCATAGTTCTTTCACCTTTGTATGTAGAGCTTTATCAAGTTTCAGTCCAGCCACTGAGCATGAAGTTCAGCTACTGCCTTAGTTGTAGCTGTCAAACTGGTTGGCTCTTATGTGTCCGGATACTGCATTAAACAACTTTGTAAGGAATTCAGTGTGTGGTTTTAAATGAATTTGACATTGAAATTGGTAGACTAAAACAGAATGTTCTCCTGATCCAGTTTGTTTTCTGTTGCTATGATAAAGCACTGACCAAAACCAACTTGGGAGAGAAAAGTGTTTATTTTAGCTGACAGGTCATTTTCGTCCATCATTAAGGGAAGCCAGGGTGGGAGCTCTGGACAAGAATACGTAAGCCGGAATGGAGGCAGAAACCATGGAGGAGTGATCCTTAGTGACTTGCTCACCTTACTTTCTTATATGAACCTGGCCCATCTCAGATTGAGCTGTTCCTCTTTACATCAATCACTAACCAAGAAAAGCTCACAGTCAAGTTTGACAGTAGCAATTGATGCTCCCTCCTCCCAGATGACTCTAGTTTTTGTAAAATTGACAAACTAAGTATTTCCCCTCCCCTTGCATGGATGAGCCACATGTTGTCAGAAGAGGTTTTATTGAAACAGAACACCAATCTCAATTTAGATAGAATGTCTTATATATGACTGCATTTGAACTGACACATTAATTGTTTCTTGACTTTGGACTTGAACTGAAACACCAGCTATGTTAGGGACCCCATCTGGATGGCTTGTGAACTAGAAAGACATTGGCAGTGCTAGGTATCCATACTGTGAACCTATCTTACAAGACCCTGAGAACTGTCAAGCTCCCCAGGTACACGACCAGCCCTAATAATATGCTCTTTCTCTTACTAGTTTTGCTTCTCTGTAGAAACTTGAGAAAGACAGGCAATTTTAATCTCAGTTAGTTACACAACAAGTCGACTGTTATTCTTGTTTTTCTCATGACTTTGAAGGCTTGGGATCCCCATAACTTTGAGTGTTCACATAAGATTATGAATCTGACAAATGATATAATCTTTGCCTGCATTTATCTGCCTCAGACAAGGGGAGATAAACATCTAGAAGTTATTATAAGTAATCTCTTGTATCTTTAAAATAGAATGTCATTTCATCTTCCCCTTTTCACTGTTATCTGTCAACATGCTATGTATATACTAAAATATCAGTCTATAGATAATTTTTCAGTTTATGCATTCACTTATTTTACATTAACTTTCTAATATATGACAGATGCTGTATGTGTCCCTTGAAATTCTTACATATGTCAGACAGGATCCTTATTTATGTGAACTAAAGATTACACAGGGAAATATTTATATATATATATACATATATATAATTTATAGATATGTACAATAAAATGTTAATGATGGATAAAACAGAAGGGAGAAAACTTAGCAACGGGTTTCTTTTCTGAGAATTGATTTGAACTGTGTTTTAAAGTGCTGTATGCTATAGAGCAAATGCTATAGATGAATATATGTTAGTCTCTTCTTGTTGCTGAGACAAAATAAAACACCCAAGGAAACAACATAGGGATAGAGGATTTATTTTAGTTCATTGTTTCTGTCTTTTCAATATATGGTCATTTGACTCTGCTCCTTTTGGGCTTGTGTGGTGAGGCAAGGCACCATGGCAGGAAGAATGTGGTAGGACACTGTAGATCACCACATGACAGACGGTAAACTGAGAGAGAGGAGGGGCTGAGGACAAGATACAACATTTTTTTAACAATTTATTTTTATTTTTTATTAATTACATTTTATTAACTCTGTATCCCAGGTGAATCCCACTCCCTCATTCTGTCCCAATCCCACCCTCCCTCTCTCCTCTTCTCCCTGCCCCTTTCCAAGTCCACTGATGGGGAGTACCTCCTCCCCTTTCCTCTGGCCCTGGTTTATCAGCTCTCTTCAGGACTGGCTGCAAAGTACTCTGTGGCCTAGGATGGCTGCTCCTCCCTTGCTGGGTGGGAGGTCAACTTTAAAAGTCATACCAGCATTGACCTACTCTTGCTAATAGGCTCTGCCTCCACTCAGTTTGAATTTTTCAATGGATTAACCCATTGATGAAGTGACATCTTTATAACTGAATCACACCTCAGTTTCGCCTTCATGTGGGGACTAAGACCACACATGAACCTTCCAGGAAACATTTCAGATTGAACTTTGCTGGCTGCAAGTGCTGTAGAGTATGTGAAATCCTTTCAGATCCTGAAACCCAACCTGCGCACAGTGATGGGAGGCCCTTCTCCTTTCCTGTAATAGTGCAAGAGGCCATAGCAACAAGGAGCAAGTCTTTTAGGTTCTTGTGCTTTTCTGCATCCTGGTTAAAGAAACAAACAAATGCTTAGTTTTCTTGGTAAAGATTAATCGAGAGCCTAAGGACAGCTATAAGTATGAAAATTAGACAACTTAAAAAAGTGGAGGGAAATAAAAACAGTTAAGTCAATGTCACTGATCCTTAAAGTGTTATAGGAAGCCAATTACTTTCTGTACTTTTTCTCCGTTAGTTCTCTTGATAACTTTGAAGTTGGTTTTCTTTATTCCTTGTTTAACAGACAAGTTGGCTGAACCCCAGATGTTAGTAGCACACACTCACACATACTATATATCTTATATCTTCTATATGAGTTAAATTCTATGCCTGCCCGTAGTCCATCTCTGAAGTCTTGTTTACATGCCTAGTAATAGGGGTGACTAAATGCTAAGCCTTAGCTCCAAAAGTTTCTCTGTAAGTTCCATAGTGTCCCCAAAAGTCTTGTCTACAAAGTCCAGTACGGAAGGTGGTCATTTTTAGAAACCAGGCCGTTTTCACCATGCCCCTCCAGTGTCCTGCAGTAGGCAGGTGGGCTGTAGCTCCAGCTTCTCTCCTCTAGGGAGAACTTCTGGGTGGCCAAACCAGGATTGTAGGCTTTCACAGCTGCCTTCCATATTGCCTTCCAAGCAGCTGGGCACGTGAGCCGCTCCAGCAAGCAAGCTGGAGTAACATTGTGCAAATTGCTATGTATTCCTGGCAGCTTTGATACAGGCTGGGTCCCTCCAGGAAATGAAAGAAAGCTCCAAATGAGCCTGACAAGAGCTACCCTGGGAGAGGAAGCAACAGACACTTGACCTCATTAAATTCCCAGCACAGTCCCTTCCAAAAGGGGCATGCTGGATCTTAGGCTGTAGAACTCTGTGTTCTACCAGTGGGTTCATTGCCCACTATGTGCTCAGTTAAGCTTTACTGAGCGAATGAATGCGTGAATGACGGTATGAAAGGTGTGCAATTCTGTTTGTTTTGTAGAAGATCAATAAGGAAGTACAACATTTACTTGGAAGTGCTTTGACAAGCTCCTTGAGCCAAAGCTGCTTACCTTGTCTGTTACGACCCTGTTTTCAAGATATCTCCTTACCTACAAAGTTTACTCTCTTTGTCAGTTTTCATAAGACCATATTGCAATAGACCTGATCTTAATATAAACAGAGAGGCAATTTTGGTATGATGCTGGGTTTCCCTTTTACAAAACTCATACTCAACGCCAGTTAGTTAATGGAACATGGTATGTGTGTATCTCAGGACTACCTTATGATAATTTGATACATGTGCACAATATGTAATAATTAAACACTAATCATTATTTCTCTTTGGTGGAAGGTTACATATTGTGATTTTTAATTTATTTTGTCATATATTTTAGATTGTTTTACTGTGCCAGAAAACCAGATCTAATATCACCTACTTAACTCTATTTTAGAGTGACTTATCCAAATTTCTCTCTGTGCCTACCTTTGGCTCTTCCACCTCTAGTGAACCCTGTTTCGCTGAGGTCTTTGAGCATACAAACGGTTTATTTCTACGAATGAGAGAGGACTTGTTATTTGTAATTCTGTATTGTAGACAGTGCTTGCATTCACTTATTTGGAAGATTAGGACCAGCTATTAGAAACATAAAATGCTAAAGGTAGAGCCTTATGATAACTTACCTAATTTTTTTCTCTGTATTTAGGCAACTTTTGTTTTGTAAAAGAAGTATAGATGATACTTTGAAAGTATTCTTTAACTCTGACTACAAGAAGTACAGGGATAACTAGAGAACAAGACTGAAGGAAAGTCCAACTAATAACTGGCCCAACCTGAGACCCACCCCACAATAGAGAGCCAACTCCTGACACTAATAATGATGCTCTACTATGCTTGCAGACAGGAACCTAACTTGACTGTAGTCTGGAAGGCTCTAGCCAGCAGGAGATCCTGACAGCTGCTGGGACTTGCAGCCAAGCATGGGGCAGAGCTCTAGGGGTCCTGTGGAAGTGTTGGGGGAAAGATGGAAGGCTCTGGAGGGGACAGGAACCTCACAAGAAGACCAGCAGAAACAACTAACAGACTGATCAACTAAGGAGCATGCATGATCTGGACCTAAGCCCCCTGTACACATGTAGCCAATGGGCTGCCTGGCCAATGGAAGGGGAGGGGTTGTTTCTAACATGGACTCTATTGCCTGCTTATGAATAACTTTCTCCTGGAAGGGCTGCCTTGCCTGGCCTCAGGATATGAATATATGTTCAGTTGTGATGTGACTTGATACTAGGGAAGACTGATACTGGGTTGATGCTGGGAAGGGGGCTCTCCTTTACTTGGGGGAAAGAGAGAGGAGAAGGGGGAAGAGGGGACTGGGAGGAGAGGATTGAGGGGACACCCCTGGGATGTAAAATGAACTTAAAAAATGAAAATAAATCAAAACAGAAAAAAAGAAAAAGAAAGTATATTTTAGAAAGACATAGTCACATATGTATCACAAACATCCTGTATGTATATTCACAGACTCCTAAGTCTTTGAGCTATATTGGGACCACCTATAGCTTTAGCAGATGTTAAAAATAAAAACCACACAGTAATAACTCTTCTCACCTCATCATGAATATATATCAAGATTATTTCCATTGCAATGACAAGAGTCAGGTGGATTCTGCAATCAAGCCAGTGGGAGTCCATTACCATCGCCTTGCCACGGAAGAAGAGTTTACCATTGACCTGCCAAAAGATCAAAACGAGCGCACATCTCGACCCTTAGACTTCACCTCCCTACAAAAATCAACCCGGGGGTGGAAATTCTGGTCCCGTCCCTCCAAATAATAACTCAGGTCTCCACGACCCCTCATATACTATTTGGCTACTAAACATATTCCTTCCAGGATCCTTATGGAGCCTTGATGGTCTTATTGAGAGCAAAATGCGTTACATTTCCACAAAGTGAGTGGTCTGGTAAGTCAGAGACGGAACGGGTGGATAAGTCTTGGCCTGCCTAAGACAGGACAACCTCGCCTGGAGGAGGCCGATCCAATGACGGGTAAGGGTCCAGCACTGCCCTTCTAACAGGCTCAGACCCCGTTTGTGCCCCTTGTACTGAGGTCAATCTAAGTGGCCTTGTCAAAACCAATGGCCTATGAGTGACAACGCTTGACCTACTCTGGGGAACACTTGCCTCTCTGGTGACGGTTTGCTCCTTTGGATCCAAAAATTTTACTCTTAAACAAAAATAATTGGCTACCAAAATGAGCCCTTCTTTGGGACACCATTAGAGGGTCACAGAAACCTCTCTATCCTTGTTCTTGTATACAGAAAAGGGGGAGATGCTGGAGACAAGCCCTGAGAAACTTCCCTTGCCCCTCCCTGAGTAAGAAGGTTCTATGATGGGCCTTTCCAACCTTGCCCCTCCCTGAGTAAGAAGGTTCTATTATGGGCCTTTCCAACCTCCCTCCTCCCTCACCCCGCCCCTACCTAAAGTTGGCCTTAAAAAGCCTGCTTCGTCTCAATAAAATTTGACTCTTGACAAGTGTACATTTGCTTTAGTCCGTTCCTTCTCCTTGCCCCACGAATAACTAGGTCCCGCAGGTTGGGGCAAGAACCCCTGCTCGGATATAGCCCGTGGTAGCTCAGTATCCAAGTGGGTATCCTAGTAAAGTGAACAGGGACTATTTCTGACATGAACTCAATGGCTGGCTCTTTGACATCCCCCCCCCCCAAGGGAGGAGCAACCTTGCTAGGCCACAGAAGAGGAAGGACATTGCAGGCAGTCCTGAAAAGACCTGATAAACTAGGGTCACATGGATGGGGAGGAGGTCCTCCTCTATTGGTAGACTTGGAAAGAGGCAGGGAGGAGATAAGGGAGGGATGGTGGGACTGGGAGGGAATGAGGGAGGGGGCTATGGCTGGGATACAGAGTACATAACCTGTGATTAATATAAAAAATAAATTAAAAAAATGAGAAAAAGAACATCTCAAAGAGAAAGAATGGGAAAGAGGAGGGAAGATGACTGTCTGTATGACTGTATGACTGTCATTTATTCCACTTCACTGACTTCTGACAATCATGATATGGATGGTGGAAATAACTATATTATGGTAGAAATGTAAAGTTAGATCAACGAATTACTAAATAGGGAAGGAAACACTTAAATTTTAAAAGTATCAAATTACTTAAAAATTATGAGGATGGGGAAGTCATTCAGTATGGGAAACTGTAAGAGTTGACATCCATCGTTCTAGATGAGTTTGTTAACTTAAAAGTTTTTTTGTTTTTTGTTGTTTTTAACTGGAAATCTACTTTTTATGATGGTGTACGTGTGTACATCTTATTTCACAATGTCTACTTGCTTCACATTATGTTGATAAAACATCTGGACATGGAGCAATGTTTTCTTTTCTCCATCCAACCAGTTGTGCTTGTCTAAGATCTGTAACTGGCTTTCTGTATGAATGTCATTTACATATATCTTTCCTGGTTGACTATGGAATGTTCTAAATAATGGTCATTTTAGGAAAATTACTTTTCTGTTGATAACCATGCTCTAATATGACTTATCATTGCCCATAAAGATAGTTGCTTCCAATTCTAGAATGCACTATTTCTCCTACTTATTTTTCTTGAACATGAAGACTCATGTATGATTTGTCGCCTGATTTATGGTTTGAACAAGAAGCTATGAATCTTATACATTTCATTTCTGTACATGTGCACTGGAGAATTTATTTGAAGGTAATAGCTCATGGCAAATTCTTCGTGAAACTCAGAACTTGGAATGTATTTTAAATTTAAAATTCTTCTGAGGCTTTTCAGTACCACTTAGGATGAATCTAGATCCCTAAAGTTGTTAAATGCTCTGGCCCTTACCTTTCTGACATTGTTTGTTTGAGCCCTCATTGGAATGTATTACAAAGAAATGGTCTTCCTTCTCTGCTTTTAATGTGCCAAACCCACCCTTGCCTTAGTCATTTTCCCCATCTGTGTTCTTTGTTTTATTTTTTTCCTAATAATTCAGGCTTTAATGAAGACCATCCTAACTGTCCCAGAAAGAACTATTTTCTATTTTTTCTTCATACTTTTCTGTTACAATCTTTCACAAAGAAAGTGATTCTCCTTTTTCCTTTTTCATATTTTATTGTTTTTTGCTTCATCCTAGGATGTTAGCTTCCTTGTGATATACATTCTATCTGAAATTCTCCTGACACATAGCAGGCACTGAACTAAAATATGTTTAAAAAATAAGTATATCTATGATGTTCCTTTGATAAAACATTATTTTGCTTGATATGCTAGTGCATATCCATGATCACTGTATTCATATAGCAGTGAGTGCAAGATCACTACAAGTCTAAGGCTAGCCTAGTCTACATAGTAAGTTTCAGGCCAGTTAGGCTACACAGCAAGAGCTAGTTTCAAGAAAATTTGCCACAATAACAAAAAATAAACCAGCAATAACAACATAAATTTTTCTTTTAACCTTCAGATTATAGACAATCTCTAATGAGTATCAAATAAGAAACAATATATAAGGAGTCTCTGTTTATCAACCAAATGGTTTGAAAAATTATCACTACTTGTAAAAGAAATGTATGCTCGTTAGTTCTAAAACATTAAACACTCATTATCTATTGTTCCATTGTCTACTCTGTTTCTATCTTAACCCCCAAATTTGCTGTTAGAATACATGAGGGATTGTCTATTTTAAAGAAACCATTCTCTTCATCCACAGTTAAAAATCAAGGACCATGTATGGATATAACTTAGAACTTCTGCTCCAATGTAGCCCATGGTAGCTCAGTATCCAAGTGGTTACCCTAGTAAGGGGAACGGGGACTATTTCTGTCATGAACTCAATGGCTCTTTGACCCTCCCACACATACACCCAGGAGGAACAGCCTAGCTAGATCCCAAAAGAGGACATTGCAGCCAGCCCTGAAGAGACAAGATAAGCTAGGGTCAGATGGAAAGGGAGGAGGTCCTCCCCCATTAGTGGACTTGGAGGGGGGCAGGGAGGAAATGAGGGAAGGATGGGGAGAATAGGAGGGAATGAGGGAGGGGTTATGACTGGGATACAAAGTACCTAACCTGTGATTAATATAAAAATAAATAAATTACGTTAAAAAATTTTAAAAAGAATTAATAAAATGTAACTAACGATAAAATAAAATTCAAAAAATTACCTATAAAAAATTAAGAAAATCTCTTTCCTTCAGTAAATCACAATCTAATAAGTGGGATTAAGGTCACAAAAAGAAACTGATAATATCAAATAAAAGTACAAAGGACAGTAAAGGAGCTAGAGAAAAATATTCCAGTATTTCAGAGGAATGTTTATTATTATTATTATTATTATTATTATTATTATATATTATTTTGTTTTGCCTTTCAGCTTAGAGGTGGACTTTTGCAGATTCTATAACGTTTGAATTTTTGTTTTGTTGGTTTCGTTTGGTTGCTTAGATTTTGAAGAATGGATATAATTTTTATATTAAAGACTTAAAAATAATATTCTCAAGAGAAGAAACTTCCAGAGAAATAATAAAAGCATTGTTATAGTTCATAGATGTCACAGCTGGGCAAGACTAGTGAGTGTTTCCCTCTTAGAAGCTTGCATAACTCCTTTCAATACTGTGAAAGCTAGACCTCAGGGAGCAAGCTTTCATCTCAGATACATATCAAATAGTTTGAGTAAAATGATGCTATTACAATTTAATTAAAATTTAGAAAAATTAAAGTGGAAAATAGTAACAAAAAGTGTATGTTTACAAGCATCAAATTTTATTGTAATATAATGTGAATAAAAATCCTGTGAGAAAATACTAGGAAGGTGAAATGAACTTAAGAGTTGTAGTTTGCTCAGGAAGAGATAGGAGATTTGTGGAAAACTGTTGAGGAAAGAAATAGCACTGTAAAATGGTTTTAGGAAGTAAGGCAAATATTTTGGCAACATTCAAGATAAATAACATCAGAATAGGCACAAACAACCTAGCTGAGGATAATGTCAAAAAAGATGTAGCTAAGCAAAAATATGACTCCTCCATTCCTGTACCTTTTTTGTTTTCCCCTCCTCTTTGTGTAGGACAACACAGAAGTTTCTATACACAGTGTGAGGCAGAAGACTCACAAGATTTTCAAGCACAACTCACGAAGACAATGATCTTTTGGGGGCTACCTGCCTGGGTAAAGCTGAAACCTATGCTCAAAATCTAGCTATCCTGAAACAGTCCTAGAGAAGCAGGGAAGGGATGGCCTGGCTCTCAGCTCTGGAGAGAGTCAATATTTCCAACATCTTGCAAGTTGTTTCTGTAGAAGACCACAGTCTCATCTGACTTATCAGTGAGGAAGATTTTAGCAGTCTAAATCAGCACTACCTAAACATCTTACCCAAGATATCAGGAGAATAAAACGGTCATTGTTCTACACCACTAAATTCTGGGGCAACATGTAATGTACTCCTCGTAAGAACAACAAACCAAAGACAGGAACACTAAGAATTTTGTTTGTTTGCTTGCTTGTTTACTTTTCTGCAATCATCAGTCATCAAGCAGGAAGTAAATAACAGATTCAAATCAAGGTTACTTAGAGGTCTTAGTGGCTCCTTAGACTTGGGAAGCATGAAAAAAAGAGGAATCAAAGATAATGTCATTTTATGTCTATGCAGAAGTAGGGTAGATGCTCCACTAACTGAAAATTTGAATTTCACAATTATCCTATATAATTGCTCCCTCCCTCAGCATTTATCAAACAGTTGTTATGAATGCAATGTGCATTAGTGTACTGTAAACCAGAATGCATGACATTAAATATAGTGAAGGGAACAGTGGCTGTCTCTGACATGAACTCAGTGGCTGGCTCTTTGATCACTCCCCCTACCCTGGTAATGTGCGGCCTTTCCAGGCCACAGAGGAAGACAATGCAGCCAGTCTTGATGAGACCTGATAGGCTAGGGTCAGATAGAAGGGGAGAAGGACCTCTCCTATTACTGGACTAGGGGAGGGCATAGGAGGAGAAGAGGGAGGAAAGGTGGGACTGGGAGGAGACTAGGGAAGGGGCTACAGTGGCTACAAAGTGAATAAATTGTAATGAGGTTTTTATAAATGCATGATCTAAAAACCTTTTCTGGTTAAATGGATCATACATGAGGATCTGGTTAGTTAAGTGCCATGAAAGAAGGAGGTCAGCTGAAAGGAAAGGAGAAAGACTCAACTAAAGGATGCAGTGTCGAAAACCCATGAAGGTTTATCCAATAGTATCACATTTAAGACATATGTCCTGAGATTCCAATGTCTTCCTTTTATCTACATCTTTGCCTTTCCAATGTTATTATGTCTCTCTCTGACCCATTAAGTACACTTCCCCAATTCCTACCAAACAAATATTCCACTTCAATTCCTTAGCTACATTCCAGAAGCTCTCCACAAGAGCTCTCTAACCCTGGATTCTGTAGACTTCGTTGACCTCTGCTGACAGTAAAACTAAGTTGTTTATTGTCTCTTTAAGATATTGGGTTTGCATTCTTCAAAACTATGTTCTCTGGGTCCTCTTGCCGGGAATGCTCATTTGTCCTCAAAGGATAAGTGGGTAAATCCCAATAGAAGCCCTATCTCCTTACTGTGGTGATCATACTTCATGTTAACTCTCTCTCTGAAAACCACAGCAGCTTGTAACTAGGCCATTCAATCCATAGTCCCAGTCTGTCTGTGCATCTAAATATATACTTGTACAGTGTATGGACCCAAAGTTGCATTTTACCTTATCCTTCTCTGGTACTGGAAAGTATGCAAAGGAAGCATGGGACTTGCTTTCATAATGCTGGTGGCACAGTTGATGGTGAGCTTGTTTCTCTTCCACATTATGCGACTTCCTTTTTGAGAATCCAAGATGATCCAGTGATTTACTCCTTAAAGACAATTTTAGAGAAATGAGTCATCATTTGAGATGAGTTTGTTCCGAATTTTTTAGGTCTTTGTCACTTTTCAGAAGTGAAAAAAGAAATTATTGTCCCTAGATTGTAAGTAAGTAGTTGTATACATATTAGATTACAAAACGAGAAATGTAATTTCAGTACCTAGTGTCCCCAAATTTAGCATTAATATATATATATTTTAAATTTCAGTAAACCAGTGTCCATATTTTTTTTAAACCACAGCAAGAAGAAAAAGCATAAATGGAATCAATCCTGTGTATTCTTACTTAGAGGAATTTAAGTGGGTGTGTACTGCCTACAATCTACAGTTAACATACAAATTATCTAACTTTACCAATACGTTCAGGAAAATAAAGTAGACTGACAGGGAAACATGCAATTTTCAAAGGTGCATGAAATCCTGACAAAGTGCAGTGAGGGCTAAAGGTCTGGTTTTGACTGTGTTATTTGATCCCTCTGGAGGACCAAAAGTAATTGACCCTGATAAAGTTCATGTTGACCAAAATGTTGGTTTATTTTGTGTGTCATCTAAAAAATAAAATATGTGTGTATAGAACTGACAAGATACTTTTCACAGTCCTGTTATTTATTTGCCACATAGAGAAAAAGAGCTCAGGATACAACTTTACTGGATTTTTTTTTAATAATTCACTAGTCCCAGGCTGGCTATGAAAATCTGGTAAAACAAAATGTCAGGGTGTGGTCCCTTGCTGTTACACATTTTAAAAATACTTTTTTTTTTTTCAGGAGGAAGGCTGCAGGAGGAACAAGATCTCCTCCTCTCAATCCTCTTATTTCTGGGGGGTGAGCTTAAGGTTCCTGAAGCCTTTCCCCTGTGTGAACAAACTATTTACAGTCTCGCTATGCCCTTACTTCTGTTTCTGTTTCAGACAAGCATGGAAAGTTCACCTGGAATTCTTAATCCAGTCCAGACACCAACATGATGGTGGTCTATCCAGAGGAGAGGCAGGCTTCCTATTCAGTCTGTTTGAATAATTTCACAACTATAAGTACATGATGGAGGTAGGTTACAAAGACTATTTTTTCCTTAAAATATATTTGAAACAATTCCCTATTATCTGCTAATTTGGGTCTCTAGCAGAGAAATAAGAAACCCTGATAGCACATAAAATAAAAACCATGTGCTATTGTGTTTTGTTCACTCTATACAAATCAATACATTCTGAAATTGCCAAGATAAGTTTTAATCTCCCATATATCATACTTTGTTTTTTGTTTGTTTGTTTTTGTCTAATAAGAACTCCATTTATTTGGCTAGGAATACCTTAAGCTGGGCTTTGTTAATAAGTTTGATGATCATCAACAGAGCAGGGAAATGAGAGTGTTTAGGAGAAGTTTAGCTGCTGCCAACATTGGGAAACTGTGACATGACTCTTCATTATTCTCCCAACATTTCAAATATCAATAAAACATGGTGCCAAAAAGGCATGGCAGAGATGGTGGGGATGACAGGGTGACCGTACTATGAGAGTGTAAGAATGAGGCAGGGTATAGAAGATTTTAACATCAACCAATTTACTAGTATGAACTGTCACAGATTGTCAACAAATGTCCCTCCTTGGCATGGAAGTAAATATGTACAAAGCTCAGAGGTAGCACACAGCGATCGGACACGATGGAGGCCGTGTGTCACCAAGGGGAAATGGCAGCACAGCTGCATGCGACAAAGGAAGAGTAGGTACCAGTCCACTGACTTAGTCTCATTAAATTGTCATTAATGTGGGGAAGGGTATAGAATTAGATCTTTACTAGATTATTAAAACCATTCACACACAATGTCTCAGAGGAATGAGACTACTGACCTGGTGACTTAGTAAGCATTCTGAACTGGACTTGGGATGTAATAGCTGCTTAGAGTTTGGGGAGCAATAGATCACACACACAATGGACTCATAATCAACAGAAACAATTTGGTTCTAAGAAGTTACTGAAGTTGAATAAGCATGCCAGTGTCATCTCCTATAATTTATGCAAACCCTCCCTGCCACAGCTAGGCTTCTGGGGCCCAGAATTAAGAACATTATTTTTGGCAAGAACAATAAGATCTCTGTCAGAAAATAGGAATCTTCTTTCTCTATTGAATCTGTTTGAGTTCACATTTTAGACCCTAGTTCCACTATTGGCTTGAGTTTACAGAGATTGTCTAAGATTCAAACAATTGCTGTATATCCATGAAAGAACTGTGAGTTACTGCTATGAGCTAGTAGGATGAAATGTCACCAAATTTGAAATGTACTAGGCAATGCCAGCTCAATTCCCTGGGCTACTTTGTGGCCAATATAGGATTTATAAACTAGAAGCTGACTTCTGTAAAATAAATGCTGTTGGAAAAAAAAAAGAAGAAGAAGTGTTGTCCTAAAACCTGCTCTTCATTGGACTGGGGAAGGGACATGGTGAAGAAGAGGGAGGGAGGGTGGAATTGGAAGGGGATGAGGGAGGGGGCTACAGTTAGGATTCAAAGTGAATCAACTGTAATAAATAAATAGATAGATAGATAGATAGATAGATAGATAGATAGATAGATAGATAGATAGATAGATAGATAAATGCCTATTCTTCCATAATTCCCAGAAGACATGAGTTCCCACAAATGAAGACAGAAAGAAGGGACTTGCTTTGCGAACATACTAAATAAAAGTGCTCTTATCAGTGAAGTAACTCAGGTCTGTTTATATACATATTCTAAGAGATAAAAGGTCCCTCAGATAAAAGGCCCATCAGACAGTCTAATCAGTCCCACTATGAGAAGAGAAGGGCTCCAATAAAAAGGCTGTGGCTATTTCTAAAGGCAGGTGGTGCCAACCTCACAATGAGCGCCTCCTTTCTGAGTGAACTCCTTATCAAACAAAGATGCATAAACATTCCTGGGGAATGCCAACAACTCAACTTGCATCTGTTAGAGAAATAAGTATGTTTCCTATGGTTTGAGATTTTATTATGCTGTCTAATTCTTAGTTTTGCTAAGCTACTTCCTAACATGTTGAAGGAAATAGTGTAGAGAAATGGCTGTATCCAGAAGCTGCATGACACCCACATTTCCTTCAGCAATGATTTCTTTTCTGATAAAAATTTGAGGCTTGCAACATCACTCAATGCAGTAATGGGTATATATAAATAGGTTGCCTAACTAGCTTGTGCTTTTTGCCAAAATCTTGTTTTGAGTAATGTTAGTATGGGAATGCAATAATGAAATAAAGAAAGGAACTATCCTACAAGCTTTTCTGTTTTATTTCTTTACTTATTTACTTATAAATACATTTATTTATTTATTGTCAGTAATTTTCATCAGTGATAAGTTATGTTTTTGGAGGCTGTACTCATGGGTATGGCAGTCTAATTCTACTGTAGTTTTTGCTTTTATTATTTAAATTCATTTTTTATAAATTATTCCCTTTACATCCCAATTGTAGCGACCTCTCTTGTCCCGTCCCTCAGGGTTGTACCAAACTTCTTCCCTCTTCCTCCCTTTCCTTCTCCCCTAGTCCTCAGAAAGGGGGATATCTCCTCCCCTACCATCCGATGCCAGTTTATCAAGTCTCATCATGACTACCTACATCCTCTTCCTCAGTGGTCACGGGAAAGTGATCAAAGAGCAGGCAACAGAATTCATGTTGGAGGCAGCCTCTGTTCCCCTTACTATGGGACACACATGGAGACTGAGCTGTCTATCAGCTACATCTGACCAGCGGTTCTAAGTCCTCTCCTTGCATAGTCCTTGGTGCATGAGTCTCATCAGGCCACTCCAGGACGGGACGCCCTATCCCCCCACTGTTCAGTAAGAGTCCCTGAACTCTATCCAAAGTGAATCTCAACATCTGCTTTGATCACTTGCTGGTAGGAATCTTTCAGAGGACACCTGTAGTGGGCTCCTGTCTGTTCCCTCTTCAACCACTTCCAACATCTATTCTCTGAATGAGAATAAAGCATCTTCCATAGGGTCATCCTTGTTATTTAGCTTCTTTAGGTCTGTGGATTTTGGTATGGTTATCCTGTATTACACAGTTAATATCCACTTGTAGGTGAGTATATATCATGCATGTCTTTCTGGGTCTGGGTTACTTCACTCACAATGATATTTTTCTAGTACCATCCATTTGCCTGTAAATTTCGTGATTTTCTTATTTTTAAAACATTTAATACATTTGTGATTTCCTTGTTTTTAATACATTGTGTAAATGTACTACAATTTCTTTAAACATTCCTAAGGGCTATCTAGGTTACTTTCAGCTTCTGACTGTTACAAAGAAAACTGCTATGAACATACTTGACCAAATGTCCTTGTTGTATGGTGGAGCATCTTTCAGGTAAATTGTCCAGGAATGCTATAGCTGGGTCTGAGAAAGCTCCTGAATCATTTCCAAAGTGGTTGTACTAGTTTTCACTCCCACCAGGAATGGAAGAGTGTTCCCTCTTTCTCCACATTCTTTCCAGCATGTACTGTTGCTTGAGTTTTTGATCTTAGCCATTCTGAAAGGTGTAAGATGGGCTCTCAGAGTCATTTTGATATACATTCCCCGGTTCACTAAGAATGTTGACCGTTTTTTTAAGTGTTTCTCTGCCAATCGATATTTCTCTGTTGAGAATTCTCTGTTAAGCTTTGCACCCCATTTTTAATTGGATTATTTGTTTTGTTTGTGTTTAATTTCTTGAGTTCTTTTTATATTCTGGATGTTGGCACTCTGTCAGATATAAGGTTGGTGAAGATCTTTTCCAAGTCTGTAGGCTGTCATTTTGTTCTGTTGACAGTGTCTTTCCTTTACAGAAGATTTTCAGTTTCATGAGGTCCCATTAATTGTTGATCTTAGAGCCTGTGCTGTTGGTGTTTTGTTCAGAAAGATGTTTCCTGTGACAATGAGATCAAGGCTTTTCCTCACTTCTTCTTCTATTAGATTTAGTGTGTCTGGTTTTATGTTGAAGTCTTTGACTATAGTTTAGTACAGGATGATAAATATGGATCTATTTGCATTTTTCTACATGTAGATATCCAGTTAGACCAGAACCATTGGTTGAAGATTCTGTTTGTTTGTTTTTCCCATTGTATGGTTTTGACTTCTTTGACAAAAATCAAGTGTCTTAGATATTTAGGTTTATTTCTGAGTCTTTGATTCATTTCCATTGATTGACCAGTCTGTTTCTATGCCAGTACCACACTACTTTTATTGCTGTTGGTCTATAGTATAGCTTAAGTTTAGGGATGGAGATAAATTCAGATCTTTTATTGTACAGGATTGTTTTAGCTGTATTGTTTTTGTTGCTGTTTTTCCATGTGAAGTCGAGAATTTTTCTGTGAGGGTCTATAAAGAGTTGGGTTGGCACTTTGATAGAAATTACATTGAGTCTGTAGATGGCTTTTGGTAGGATGGTCATTTTTACTGTGTTAATCCTACCAATACAAGAACATGAAAAATCTTTCCATCTTCTGATATCTCCTTCAATTTCTTTCTTCAGAGACTGGAAGTATTTTTTTTTTCCTTATACAAGTCTTTCATTTACTTGGTTAGAGTTACATTAATATACTTTATGGTTTTGTGACTATTGTAAGAGTGGTTTTTTTTTACTTCTAATTTCTTCCTCAGCCCATTTATCTTTTCTATAAAGAAGGGCTACTGATTTTTTTTAGTTAATTTTGTATCCAGGTACTTTGCTGAAGATATTTATCAGCTGTTGGACCGTCTTGATAGAACTTTGGGGGTCACTTATGTGCACTATCATGTCATCCATGAATAGGGATACTTTGATTTTTTTTCTCCCATTTTGTGTCCCCTTGTTCTCCTTTAGTTGTCTTATTGCTCTAACTAGGACTTCCGGTACTATACTGAGGAGACATGGAGAGAGTGGGCAGCCTTGTCTTGTCCCTGATTTCAGTGAAATTGATTTAAGTTTCTCTCTATATAATGTGATGTTGGATATAGGCTTGCTGTATATAGACTTTACTGTGTTTAGGTATGTGACTTATATAGATAATCTCTCCAAGACTTTTAACATGAATGGGGCTTTGATTTTGTCAAATGATTTTTCAGTATCTAAGGAGATGATCACATGTTTGCTTGTTTGTTTTATCAGTTTGTTTATATGGTAGATTACATTGATGGCTTTCTGTATATTGATCCACCCCTGCATGCCTGGGATGAAGGAAACATTGTCATCGTGGATGATATTTTTGATGTGCTCTTGGATTTGGTTTGCAAGTATTTTATTGAGTAATTTTGCATCAATGTTCATAAGGGAAATTGGTCTGAAATTCTCTTTTTTTGTTGGGTCTTTGTATGGTTCAGATATCAAGGTATCTAAGGCCTCATATAATAAGTTTCATAATGTTTGTTCTGTTTCTATGTTCTGGAATTGTTTTTTTAATTTTTATTATAATTTATTCACTTTATTCAATTTATTCAGTTTATTCACTATCCCAGCTATAGTCCCCTCCCAATCCTTCTCTCCTTCCCTCTTCTCCTCCCATGGCCATTTCTGAGTCCACTGATAGGGGAGGTCCTCCTCCCCTTCCATCTGACCCTACCCTTTCAGGTCTCATCAGGACTGGCTGCATTGTCTTCCTTTGTGGCCTGGTAAGGCTGCTCCCCAACTCCCAGGGGAGGTGAGCTGTTCTTTGAACGTCTGGTAGAATTCTCCACTGAAACCATCTGACCCTGTTTGTTGTTGTTGTTTGTTTGTTTGTTTTGCTTTTGTTTTGTTTTTTGTTTGTTTGGGAGACTTTTGATGACTGCTTCTATTACCTTTTGGGGATATAGGACTATTTAATTCATTTAGCTCATCTTGATTCAACTTTGGTAAGCGGAATCTATCAAGAAAATTGTTCATTTCATTTAGAATTTCAAATTTTGCAGCATTGATTGTTTGGATATTTTCAGTGTCTGTTGTTATGTCCCCCTTTTCATTTCTGATTTTGTTCATTTAGATAGTGTCTCTCTGCCTTTTAGGTAGTTGGCTAAGAGTTTATCTATCTTGTTTATTTTCTCAAAGAACAAGCTCTTATTTTCATTGATTCTTTGAATTGTTCTCTTTGTTTCTGATTTACTGCATTCAGCCCTGAGTTTGATTATTTCCAGCTAACTACTCCTCTTGGGTGTGTCTGCTTCTTCCTTTATTTTATTATTTTATTTTATTTTATTTTATTTTTAGGGTTTTTTTGGCATTCCATTGAGTTGCTTGTATGAGATGTCTCCAATTTCCTTAAGAAGACACTTAGTGCTATGAACTTTCTGCTTAGCACTACTTTCATTGTTTCCCATAGTTTGCGTATGTTGCTCCTTCATTTTCATTGAATTTTAAGATGTTTTTAATTTCTTTCTTTATTTCTTCTCTTACCCAGTTGTTATTGAGTAGAGAGTTGTTCAGTTTCCATGCTTTTCTGTTGTTGTTGAGGTTCAGCTTTAGTCCCTGGTGGTCTGAGAAGATTCAAGGAATTATTTCTATCTTTTTCTATCTGTTGAGGCTTGCTTTGTGACCAACTATATGGTCAATTTTGGAGAAGGTTTTATGAGGTGCTAAGAAGAAGGTGCAGTCTTCTGTGTTTGTGCGAAAAGCTCTGTAGATATCTGTTTTGGTCCATTCATCAAACTGTTAGTGCCATTATTGCTCTCATAGGTTCCGTTTCATTGAGTTGTCCTTTGGTGAGAGTGGGGTGTTGTAGTTTCTCACTATATGGGATCAATGTGTAGTTTAAGCATTATTAATGCTTCTTTCACAAATGTGGGTACCCTTGTATTTAGAGCATAGATGTTCAGAATTGAGATGTCATCTTGGTAGAATTTTCCTTTGATTAATTTTGATTGAAAGTCTATTTTATTAGATATTAGAATGGCTACTCCAGCATGTTTCTTGGATCCATTTGCATGGCAAACCTTTTTCCAGCCCTTTACTCTCAGGTAATGTCTATCTTTATGGCTGAGGTATGTTTCTTGTATGCAGAAGAATGATGGGTCCTGTTTATTCATCCATTCTGTTTGTCTGTGTATTTCTTATTGGAGAGTTGAGCCCATTGATGTTGAGAGATAGTAATGACCAGAGACTGTTAATTCCTTTTATTTTGATGTTGGTTGTGGTAGTATATTTGTATGCTTATATCCTGGCTGTAGTGCCCCCCCCATCTCCTCTCTGTCCCACCCTCCCTACCTCTTGTTCCTCCATAGTCATACATCAATCAAACATCCTTACTACCACTTTTCTGCATTATAACCCTAAATCAGCACAGACTGTCCCCAAACTTGTTATTCTCTCAAGCTTTTATGCATGATTCTAACCTCATCAATTATGGTAAATCAATCTGTATTGGTCATTCATTGTAACACACTGCTTATTTTCCTTTTGACTTCATCTTAAAGAAGGTATCAAAGGATATAAAGGTATAAAGGATAACAGCCTTTTCCTTCTAAGAGTCATAGTTAAACAGCCACTGAAACATGTGATTAGCTAAAGCGCTACGTCAAGTTTCTCCAGCAGAAATCAGTACCCAGAGCACCCTATTGAGAACAGGGAAGCAAACATATAAGCTGTTGATATTTTTCTGAAAAAGAAGCTACCGTAGCATAAGGCTGTTAGTTCTTCACACAGACCAAAGGAAAATAACTGTTTCAAAGGAAATAAAATAAAGGTACAAAAATGTTTCATAATCAAAACAAGAAATATCCCCATCTTGATATAGGTTTTGATTAGATAAGCACAAGTATTAAGCATAAGTTCTGGGTTAAAAAGCTAAGACTCATGTTCACCAATTGTAGTAATAGAGATATTGATATGTGGGAGAGTGAAACATGATAATCCATTCCAAGTATATGAAGTAATTCATTTATCCTGCACCTGAAATTATTACCAAGATTTATAGATGATAAACCTAAGAGACAAAAAGGTAAACAAATCATTCTGAAGTAAATGATGATGTCATACTTCAAATCAGCAATTGTAGGCCTTAAAGCCTCTATTTATAGAAATCTACATGAAGCCACTACAGATAAGAAATAATTGACATATATGCATCAGCCATCACTTGTAATATCCCAGGCTTCTTACACCTTAGCAGTGGTTCCCAACCTTCCTAATGCTGTGACCCTTTAATGCAGTTCCCTATGTTCTGGTGAACCCCAACCATAAAATTTTTTCATTGCTACTTCATGACTATAATTTACTGCTGCTGTCCATTGCAATGTAAATATTTTTGGAGATAGAGGTTTGCTAAAGTGGTCGTGACCCACAGTTTGGGAACCAATGGCTCACAGAAAAGTTGCAAACGCAATTTAAAGTTCCTTGCCCACTAATGCCACTCTATTCTGTTTGAAGCTGGGTGAGTGGTACTGTCTCCTCCAGTAACCATACAATGCCATATGTTTACACGTCGGGAGCTTGATCTTTCTATCCGGGTGAAAGAGAAAAACCTCAGATTCTAGTTTGTAAAAAGCAATTTGCTAAAGAAGAAATGACTGCAAAAGAGTCACCAAACTGTTTGAAGTGGGTCAAGCTTCAGCTCAGAAGAAAACCCTATATTTCCTGAAAACCAAGGAGTGCTCACACCCAGTTACTTACAACTTACAGGTAATCCTTTTCTAAAAGACATGAAATCTGTCACTGAAAGAAATCTTTGCAGGAACATAAACAGTGTAACCTCATGTCTGTTTGTGATTAGAGCTGGCAAAATGAAAGACTGTTCAGTGGGTCTTAATAAAGAAATTACACATATGTAAAAGAAGAAAGTTAAACTCATTTACTATTACAAAAATGAGGAAATCGGCTCACAAGGAAGTCTTTGGATCACAATGGAGAAGCTCAGTCTTCTGTTATATTTGACCTTCAAAGAGCTAGGTTTATTTGGAACAAGTGTCCATGAGTGGGTGCAAAATCTTGACACTGCCTGGTGATTCTCCATTTGAGAGGAAAGGAAATTCCCTTAGCACACTCCCATGCAGAGATTCCACAGGCAGTTCCTATGTATTTGGGGTAAGTGTTCCCTTGGGTAAGGAGTATTCAACAAAATCTCATGGATAAAGAAATTTTCTGTATGGTTTTCTCGGACTTGTGGACTCAAAGAAAAGATTTTACATTGTTTCAACTACTAAAAAAAAACATCAAAGGAAGAATACTGAAATTTAAATTTCAACATGAATAATGTTCTATTAAGACTTTGCCATGCCTCTTGACTACATATTTTCTGCAGCTGCTCTGAGCTATAATGATATTTAGCGATAGTTAAGAGTGTATAGGAACTCGGCCTGAGAAACGGGCCTACCATCTCAGCTTTATATTGAGTTCAAGGCCACACTGAAAAACTTGCTTCTTTCCAAGTCCACTGATAGGAGAAGACCTCCTCCCCTTCCATCTAACTCTAGCTTATCAGGGGCTGGGAGGAGATGAGGGAGGAATGGGGAGGATTGGGAGGGATTTGGGAGGGGGCTACAGCTGGGATACAAAGTACATAACCTGTGATTAATATAAAACAAAATAAAAATGTTAAAAAAAAACTTGCTATGGTCTTGTCTTGAAAACTTAAGAAACAAAGGGGGAAAATGTGATTTAAGATATTTTTTAGTATAGTTAATGGTATCATGCTTGCCTAGAATTCAGAGGCCCTGGGTTCAATCTGCATAAAACACACATGCACGTATGCCTGTGCACACATACACAGAAAGAGAGACACACAAAAAGAGAGAGAGAGACACTGAGGTAGTGACACAGAGAGACAGAGCCACAGAAGGACAGAGAGACAGAGATAAGAGAAAAGGTGTATGGCCTCCAATCCTAAACTGTTTAGTGTTTAGCCCTTTACAGAAAACCTTTAAAGATCTCTGGTCCAGAGCATTAAGAAACAAAATGACAACATCTTTTCTTCAAACTTCACCCCCATCTGAGTATTTCTCAGTGGTATTCAGAGAATCCCCATTAATTTCTATGGGACCTGTGGGAATTTTACCCCATTTGGTACACAGCATTATATCCAAATAAACTCACCAGTAAGCTGCCAAGTAATTTCCTGTGATTGGATGGCACTATCACAATTTTTTAGGTAGAAATAATAAGTGTCAGTGACTTCAGAAGCTCCATGTGAGTCTATGAGAAGCTCTGCCACAGGGAGGGAGTCTGAGTTAATATTTTCTTCATTAGCTTTCCTCTGCCAGGTGTTATGCCTAGTTTTGCTAAAAGTTCCAGCAGTTAGCATAAGGAACACAGCACAGGCTTGTGGATGACCAAGTAAGGAAACCATAAGCCAAAGCTACTTGTTAACCATCTGTACTTGGAACAGTGTAATACTAAGGACACCAGCACTGGAAGCATCAACTACAAGGGTAAGAGGTTCCCATAAACCCATTGAGCTCAAAAGAGCAGGACAGTCAGTCCTGGTGAGTCAGTCATGAAGAGTTAGAATTTCAGTCCCTTTCTTTGAGTTTTCCAATTGTTCATTTATAACATAGAACTGAGTTAACACCATTGCAGTCAGATTTCTAGATTTTTAAAGAAAGAAAAGCAAAAATCATGTTAAGCATCCAAACGTATCCATAAGTGTATGTGTGTATAGGAACGCAGACATTTCACATAAATTTGCATGCTATAATTTCTATCTGTGTGCACACAGTGTATATGTAATAACTATGTGTATAAGCACATAAGAAACTTCTCCAGGTTAAATAACATAATAATTCATAAATTAAACATCATCCTTATTTGAGGAAAAGAGCAAAGCATCAAGTATAAGGAATAAACATTCTCTCCTTGCTTGGCCTTTTTATATAATTTACATTATAATTCCTCTTAGCTGTGAATCCAGCAGAAGTAAAGGGCATACTATACTGCCTAAGAAATTGTTTGAGTTTGCTGTGCTGCCCAGAGATTCATGTGCACAGGCTTGGCTGTCAGTTTTTAGGTTTGGGGGAAATGACTGATTTGACCATAGGCCTCTACCTAGTCAAGAGATCAATTGCTTAATGGACTCATGTGTCTCATCATTAGGAAATAATGGAAAACTAGAGGCCTGACATGGAGTGATTTATGTTACACCTAGCCTCTCGTACCTCTTACAGAGTCATGGCTGCCATGATGTGAACAGCCCTGCTCGATCACATACTCTGCTGAGTGTCCTTGACCCACCATAGGCCCCAAAGCAACAGACCAAGCTGACCATGGATTGAAAATCTGAAACTGTGAGCGAAAATAGAACTTTCCCCCCCCCTCAAGTCCTTTATTCAAATAGTCTGTTACAGTGGTGATATCTAAATAATAGAGCTTTCATCACTCTTGCCAGCTTACACCCATTTTATGGCTGGGATGTAAACATTTAGACCGAATGAAGATGTGGAGGATGGAGAAGGGCCAGTAATTCAGATGACAGAAGCCACCATGAACTTTAATCACAAATCAGCATCTCCCCAAGCAGAAAAATGATCTCAGTGAAACTTCAGTTTTGGATTGCAGTGGAAAATAAATTCTGCCATATGGAACATGTTAACAACATTAAACAATCAGTGCTGCACAGTAGATAGCAGGTACTTCTATGCTGGGTATAAACTGGAAAGCCATGACTTCCTCTTTGTTTTCTATGTTTTCAAGGTTAATTGTGTTTTTTGCTATGGCTGTTTTAACAAATCACCACAAACCCGGTGACTCAGACAGCAGCCTTTTATCCTGTCACAGTGCTGGGGTCAGAAACAGGAACTTGGTGTTCCAGCAGAACTCTGCTGCTTCCAGGCTCAAGGGAACATCCATTTTGGCCCCTTTCAACTTCTAGGGTCTGTTGTCATTGCTTGGCTTGTGGCTACATCTTTCTCTCTGTTTCATCATTAAATTTTCTTTGTATCTGTCTTTGCCTAAGATCCCTTTACTGTATTCTTATTTTAAAAATTGAAATGATATGTAAGATTTTTTTTATCAGTTTCTGCAGGATAAACTCCCCTTTTCAAGATGCTGAAGACAATTATATCTTTTGCCATCTGATATAGAATTCACTGTTTGGCTTCATAATGTGAAATTCAGAGATTCTGAGATTTTTGCAGAGTGCCAACAGTTGCTTTTATGAAATTATGCCTTAAATAATTTTTAAATGTTTTCTTTTAAAAGTAGAAGCAAAAATACCATTGGTTTTGGTGCTAATTTAAAATTATTTAATTTTAGGGATGATGGTCGTCTCTGACAGTATTACCATCTTGATCTGTTAACTCTATAATACACATAAAATAACACTGGAAAATCCCTAACTGGCACATCATAGGGGCCATGGTTTCAAAAACTAAGACCTAAATGTAAATAAGTTAACAAGGAAATTTATGTCCAAGTTTTCACTCTTTTTTTAACCCTCAAGAAAAAAAATCCACTAAAGACATTTTTTGATTAAAATAAGACTATAAAAAATTGGGTCAGAATCACAATAACCTGTGTTCAACAGCAAGAATAAAAAGGTGTTTTCCAAAAGACGGCTCATCTGTGCTCACATTTGACACAGAGAAGTCACTGACATACGGAGGCCAACTGCAAGCGTGGAAGCCACTCAATAATATCTCATTTCTACAACCATTCAGAAATCTTCTTTCCCTCTTTGTCTTAAGAGTTCCATAAAACATAGCCAAGTCTTTCTCCTTTTAGTGAAGGCTGACTTTTCAAGTCCTTACGTAGAAATGAAACACCTGACTGAGGTCTAGAAAACAAAGAGGAAAAGGGTTCATTTGTTTCTCTATAATTGATTGACAAATCTTCTCCTCTAGCCTCTTGTGAAACACTTCATACTGTTTTCCAGCAGCATCCACAGATTTCTTATCTCTATGGCCTAAAAATCCCCCACAGAAATACAGTAAACTATTTTGAACAGAGGAATTCTCATATTTTGGTAAAATTATGGGTTATTTATAAAGTGTTATCATTGAAGATAACCTGAAGTATCATTCTGCCTTCTACTATCCAACACAGCAACTTATGATCACCATACTCCCAGAAAATTGTGTGTCCCTAGATCAGTCTAATTCTAGATAAACAAGAGTATTCTAGAAAAGTTTTTAGGGTTCAAGGGAGACTAAGGAGAATTTAGAGACGATTTTGATGACATGTACATATCTTTATATTAAACATGAAAGCTTTTTTTAAAAAAATGCGTGTTCAAGGAAAACATAATCACTTTTAAAAAGAACAGGAATAACTATTAAAATCACTGCTTTAATCTCCTTAAGAAATTCAAAGAGGGAAATACGATATTACCAGTCAAACATCATTGATGATTTCTTATTCCAGATGAAACTAAACAAAAGTCAATTAATGAAAACAAAAATATGGCAAAAATTTTGTATTTTAAAATGGAAAAAATTGAAGACAAATAGCTACAAAATCTCTGGGAAAATAATTAAATAACAGGTAGTGAACAAATTAATGAGCTGGGAAGTGACTGTTATATCGAAGCATGCAGCCTTACACTGGTCACCTTGTGTGTTTGCTGCCCACTCCATGTCTGTGAAAGCACTCAAGCACTGAATGTAAACAGCTCCCTCCTCCCAGCCTCCTAGTCAAATTCAACTTGTAACAACGGGCTGATATGTTTAGAATATTAAAGCCATATAAGATCACAAAGCATGATTTATCTTAAGTGACAGACATTTGCAAAACAGAATAATGGAGGCCTGCCTCAAAAGGAAGGCAAGTTATACTGCCACTTGAAGGTTCAAGGTGCTTCTGGCTGAAGCTTAATCAATAACTCATAAATTCATGCTGGGTTAACAATGGTCTAGTCAGTCTTGTATCAACCATCAGCAAGCAGTCCTATAGTAATGTGAGGTGTTTATTACTTAAACACCTTTTCTGAGCTAGATTTATTACACTCATAGCCTCTTTGGAAGCCTTCCTTCTAGATCAGGGTGATTGACTCTATTTTAAGAATGAAGATTGTACCTATGTTCCTCTTCTTCATTGGCCTTTAATATCAGCATTTGAGAGGTAGAGATAGGCAGATCTCTGTGAGTTCAAGGTTGGCCAAGTCTACATGGTAAGTTCCCAGCCAACCACAAAATACCTAGTACCTAAATACCTAAAGTCATTTAAACAAAGAAAATCTATTGCTTATGATTCACCTTTCTGTAAACAACCATAGAGAAGCCATGGGCTTATACTTGCAACCATAACAGTTTATATTCATTTTCTGCCTCCAGAAGGCAATCTCTAGAATCTTTGCAGCCATAGAAATTATTGAAAGTAAGAATAAAGGAAAGAAAAAAATGAGAACTGTGGTTGAACAGGAAAAAAGTTTCTTTTATTTTTTATTATATTTATATTTTTATTTAGTTGTTAAAATTTATTCATGCTGTATCCCAGCTGTAGCCCCCTCTGTCTCCTCCCAGTCTCACCCACTCTCCCTCTTCTACCCATGCCCCTTCCCTAGTCCACTGATAGGGAGGATCTCCTCCCCTTGTATCTGACCCTAGCCTATCAAGTTTCAGCAGGCCTGGCTGCATCATCTTCCCCTGTGGCCTGGCAAGGCTGCACCCTATACCCCTGGGGGAGGTGATTAAAGTGCCAGCCATTAAGTTCATGTCAGAGACAGCCTCTGCCCTCCCTTACTAGGGAAACCACTTGGAAAATGAGCAGGCGTTCTAGGTCCTCTCCATGCATGGTCCTTGGTTGGAGTATCAGTCTCTATGAGCTCCCCTGGGTCCAGGTTTCTTGGCTCTGTTGGTCTCCTTGTCAATTTCTGTCTGCTCCAGGTCTTTCTATCTCCCTTTTCTCCCATAAGGTTTACTGCACTCTGCCCAAAGGTTGTCTGTGAGTCTCAGCATCTGCTTTGATATGCTGCAGAGTTGAGTCTTTCAGAGGCCCTCTGTGGTAGGCTCCTGTCCTGTTCCCTGTTTTCTCCCTCTTTGGATGTCCATCCTGTTTGCCTTTCTGAGTGAGGATTGATCATCTTACCCAGGGTCCTACTTCTTGCTTAGCTTCTTTAGGTGTACAGATTTTAGTATGTTTATCCTATATTAAATTTCTAATATCCACTTATAAGTGAGCATATACCATGTGTATCTTTCTGCTTATGGGATACCTCACTCAGGATGATCTTTTCTAGTTTCCATCATTTGCCTTTAAATTTCATGATTCCCTTGTTTTTACTTGTTGAGTAGTATTCCATTGTGTAAATCTACCACAATTTCTGTATTCATTCCTCTGTTGAGGAATGGATTGTTTCTAGATTCTGGCTATTACAAATAAAGCTGCTGCAAACATGGTTGAGCAAATGTCCTTGTTGTATACTTGAGTATATTTTGGGTAAATGCCTAGGAGTGGTATAGCTGGATCTTGAGGTAGCACTATTCCCAATTTTTTGAGAAAGTGCCAGTTTGATTTCCAAAGTTGTTGTACAAGTTTACATTCCCACCAGCAATGGAGGAGGGTTCTCCTTTGTCCACATCCTCTCTAGTCACTTGAGTTTTTGATGTTAGCCATTCTGATGTATGTGAGGCAGAATCACAGGGTCATTTTGATTTGCATTTCCCTGATGATTAAGGACATTGAGCATTTCTTTAAGTGTTTATTTGCCATTCGATATTCCTTTGTTGAGAATTCTCTGTTTAGCTCTGTACTCCATTTTTAACTGGACTGCTTGCTTTGTTAATGGTTTTTTTTTTCTGACAACTGTATCCTTTGCTTTACAGAAGGTTTTCAGTTTCATGAGGTCCCATTTATTTTTTGTTGATCTTATTTATTGTTGTGCTGTTGATGTTCTGTTCAAGTTGTCTCCTGTGCCAATGATGTCAATGCTCTTCCCCAAAAGAAACCTACAGATTCAATGCAATTCCCATCAAAATACCAACACAATTATTTTATAGACATTGAAAGAACAATTCTCATATGAAAAACCAAAAACTCCAGAAGAATTAAATCAATCCTGTACAATAAATATCTCCTGGAGGCATCTCTATCCCTGATCTCAAGCTGTGTTAGAGAGCAACAGAAATAAAAACTTCATGGTACTGGCATATAAACAGACTGGTGGACAAATGGAATCAAATAGAAGATCCAGAAATAAACCCACACATATATGGAAACTTAATTTTTGACAAAGAAGCCAAAAACATACAATGGAAAAAAAAGACCACATCTTCAGCAAGTGGTGCTGGTCAAACTGGATGTCTACATGTACAAAAATGAAAATAGAACCATAATTATCACCCTGCACAAAACTAAAGTCCAAGTAGATCAAAGACCTCAATATAAAACCAGACACACTAAATCTGTAAGAAAAAAATATTTTTAAATAAAACCTAAGTACGTAAAAGTCCAATTAGGCTATTAGTATTATTTAGAGTTAAGCAGCATCAGTAACTAAATGGTTGAGTAACACTTCTGGAAATTGTTGACTTCCCTGAGTTTTCAGATGTTTACTGTCTACCACGTAGAGATAGCATGTGGAGCTGGAGAAGTACTCTGGAGTAGAGCAGTGGGCTGGCATGCCCTATGCCTGGATTCCTGCTTCAACACTGGAAAAACAAGCAAGGGTGAGAAGAGGGTACTAGAGCAAAGGAGAAATACAGCCTCAGTCACTACAATACTAAAGAGGCCTTGTGAGGAAGCACGACAGTCCCTGCTTCACAGTGAAATGGATGATACACTCAATTTCCAGGTGATGCTCAATCAGGAACTTGTACAGTTGAACTCTGGGGGTGAACAGTTAGGAAAAGTCATGGTGTTATTCCTGGTCCCTTTTAATGCAGTTCTAGAGTGCACACAGCAATTTGATACATTGATATTACCAATTACCATGTAACTTACATTTTCTAAACACTTATATTAGGTACATTAATGTAAATCATGTACGTTAGACAGTAAACTCAGTATGAGGAGGCATAACCTCCACAAATATTATGTTGATTCTGAGTGTGTTCAGTCATTTTGATTTGCATGCAACTATCAAGGATCTATGCATTACATCATGCACTCAAGTTTTCAGGTTCACAACATATTTATATTTCTTGAGTTTCTGTGACAGACTCATAGTCTTATTGTGTGTTTAGTCTCTGTAATAACTCTGTGAATTTTCTTAAAAAGTTCATCCTAAATATTAAAATATTAATACTCAGATTCTTGTAACCACTGGATAGAAATGAAAAATGATATTTAGTAGCCATAACAAAGAAGTCATTTTGTGCCAAATATCAGATGCCAAAATACGTTAACACTTCAAGTTGTTAAACACCCATCCATCAGTTACTTAATAGAAATTGGCAGGTCCTTTTATTAGGAATTATTAAACAATCTCTGAACTTTTATGATGATAGCAAGTGTCTACTCATACACTGTAGAAAACAAGGACAGCAGGAATATTTTCACGGAGATGGTTTATACAACCAAATAACACTTTATTCCTTCTCAGAATAAGTTCATTTATGTCTTCACTTTTCTTCTGAACTTGACTGGAACTCACTTAATGCAATATCATCAAATGTATTTAATCTGTGATTTTTAAAGATATTGTGCAAAAAAGAAAACCCACAAGCACTATCTCATAGACAAGAATAGCAAGGACAACTTTCTTTGTCTTTTTTTCTTTATTTAAGAACTCCATTGCAAACCTGGGCCAAGGGTGGACTTGTGGAGACTAAAATATCAAACAGGGACCATGTATGAACTAGACCTATTCCCCCTACACATGTGTACTCAATGGACAGCTTGGTCTTCATGTGGGTACCCTAGTAAGGGGACCTGTGACTCTATCTGACAAGGACTCCTTTACATGCTTTTTGATCACTTCTTTCTGGTGGAGCTGCCTTGCCAAACCACTGTGGTAGAAGATGCTCTCAGTTCCAATAGGTCTTAATATGCTGACATAGGTAGGTGGCGAGGATCCCGTTTTCTGAGGGAGAGGAGAGGAGAGATATGGAAAAAGAGGAGGGTGAGACCAGGAGAAGAGAAAGGAGGGGCCACTTTGATCAGGATGTAAATGAATAAATTAATAAATAAATAAAATAATAAAAAATAATTCTGTCACATATGACAATTTGTAGGGAGGAGAAAGATATTGCATTGAGATGTTCTTCAATGTAAGTTTTGTCATTTCTCTGAGACAAGTTATGCATTTTCTTTTGCAGTTTCCTAAAAATTTCATTGTTGTTTTTTTCTTTGCTTTTAGTATTATAGCACAGCATTGGTTCAGAATGAAACTTCCATATGTCTGGTAGCTCAAAAATTGTTCCTGGTTCAAGAGAAAATTTGGCTTTGGGAAACAATATATACACTACTGAATGAAAATAATAAGCCTATGCTTCCTGTGCCTAAGTGCTGAAGAGACAGAACACAGCTCTTCACTAAATATATGGCCGTAAAATCTTGGGCTTCAACATCAGAATTCCTGGGTTCAAGTTATGCTGTTACCTAGTGGTTGTTTAATTTCAGGGTTTTACCATTACTAATTCTGGTCATACTTGGCTTTCCATTGCCTCATTTTATTTTAAGTCACAGTCTCTCCCCACATGGTGCTATAACCACAGTCCAGTGCCTCACTCAACCTATATCAGGGAAGCTCCTTCTTAAAGTAGATGAGAATTAACCAAGAGATCCACAACTGGACAATGTACAGAGAGTGAGAGTCCCAAATGTAGTGTCTCCATCAAACCACTCCCATCTGAGCTCGGGAACTATATTAAATAGGTGATGGAAAAAGTGCAAAAGCAAGACAGAGGCTGTGATATGTCTTCAAGACTCAATGGGAGTGATGCACAAATGAACATGCAAAGACTTGGCAGTATGCATAAGAAATGCACTGGTCAAGCCAGAGGGGATCCCCGTGCTGATCGAGGAAAGAAACATGGGTCCAGCTCTAATGAAAAGGCTAATTGCGGTTGATGACCACAGGCAACAGCAGTGTCACTTTTTTCCAATGGAGTATCACATGGGGAATTGGCTGTTGTTGGGGTGCCCTGTGTGAAGACGTGTATATTCAGTTGTTAATTCTGCACTGGCAGAGAGGTATGGCCCATTACCAGTCTCATATTTTATATATGTTTGTTTCTTCCTCACCAGCCTAAGGGAATTAGGATTGTATCTGACTGGCTTTAGTAAAGATATGACAGCCAATAGCTGAAGTAGGAAGTCTTGTGATCCTTTAATAAACAACTGATACATTGCAAAAATCCTTGAATTTAGGAGATAATGACACAAGTTAAAACATAGATCTTGACATTAACTTTTGTATAACCTAGGAAAACACACACATACACACACACACACACACACACACACTTGTAAATACTGAGTTTTAGTTTTCACATACATTTTGAGTCCAAGCCTGAGATGGCTTAAAAGACATGCTGGGCTTGATACTTCAGAGTTGTTTTTAAGGTTTGAAATAATCATAATCAGTAAGAATTATTGTTTAGGAATGTCATATGCTAAAGTGTATTTTTAACTTCCTCCATATATGTGCAACAATGAATGAAGAGTGATTATTAGCTGGAACTGGACCAAGATTCAGGAGCCAAACTTAGAGGCTGCCCAGAAAAACTATCAATTATGAGAAATGTGCTTTGCTGTCTTGAGATTTTATAGAACACAAGAGTGAAGTTCATCATATATTTTAACCGGATTTCTGAAGAAGAATTCTAACTTATCTGTGGATTAAAGTATTTTTCCTGTGTTTATTAGAGCACAGTGGAATATTCCTCATCTTAAAGTTCACAGTAGGTCAATTCATCAAAAGCTTAAAGAAAAGAATCATGAGAAAGACACGCAAGTATTTAATCTAATTTAAAGCTTTTGAAAATGAATGCATTATTCAGACTTCTGATGTGAGGTCAAGAGTTTCCTAAGGGGATAGATTCTCTCACAAAAATTGTATATGATTTCCATATTGATTTTCTTCAAGCTAAAGTCATAAGTATAAAAAGGATATTTGTTAAGCAACACGTGAACAGATATGCCGTACATAAAGTATGACCTTTTTCTCAGTTTCTGCACATTTCTTGCATTTGTCTTATACATCCATATTTTTTCTTCATTTCTCTGTTTTTTTCCCTTCCTGTTGTACTTTTGCAGGTTTGAATTCAGGGCCTTGTATAGGCTAGGCACATGTCTTATCATTAATTTACATGCCATCTATACAACTTATCTTTGATATCATTTTGTACAAGATTCACATTTTTTTTTACAAAGCATACAGCCTATTGATCTTAGAATCATTTCCTGGCTTGAGTGCATGGTAATTGATTTAAACCCCATTAAATGGATTATATAATATAGAGTGTATTGGAATAAACTGGTTTTACAGCTTCTATGCTAGATTCTTGGTAAGCCTTCAATTTATCACGTGATGAGTTTTATATATACTGTGGGCTAAAGTCATCATTACCAACAGAGGTGAAGGATGAGATTACTGGTAGCCACTCTAAGGAGAGGTGAGTTAGAACATGTCTATTCTGAAAAGCTTCACTTCAAGCTCTTATGCTAACATGGAAAAAGCTACCATGATCACTTTTTTTGTGATATAAATATGTACCAGAACATTAAACTTCATACATGCACAAAAAGAAAATTGGCCATTTAGGCTTCAACCAATAGTCCTATCGAGCTATGATGTCTATGAACCAATATGATTTGAATTAAGATCTACTCAGCAAAAAATAAACAATGCCTAGTAATACAAACCTTCCAATTAACCAGAGCTAGTGAAGCCATCATCATGGAGGAGAACTTACAATCTCCAGTTTACTAAACCAGTATAACCCCTAACTATACTCTAAATATTTGACTTTATACTCACAGATGAGTTGTTTCATACCCTCATCAAGGAAACCTTGCACAGAGACCACTGAAGATAACCACAATCCATCAAAATGCAGTGAGGGAGCCCAGTCACAGCAGATAACGTCTGCAATATAATTGCATGTGAGGCCCAAAAATCATAGCAGAAGGAGGACAGAAAGAGTGCAAGAGACAAAGAACATGGAGTTTAGCGTGAGTTATGTTTCCTAGAAACATCAAGCAAGTCTCATGTCAAATAGGGAATGGGCATAGGAAGAGAAGAAGGAGGATGGGTAGGAATGGGAGGAGATGAGGGAGGTGGCTACAGTGGGATAACAGAGTGAATAAACTGTAATTAATTAATTAATTAATTAAAGTTGTAAAGACAA
Organism: Pachyuromys duprasi; assembly: GCA_028658305.1. Lineage (NCBI taxonomy): Eukaryota > Metazoa > Chordata > Mammalia > Rodentia > Muridae > Pachyuromys > Pachyuromys duprasi. The sequence continues at coordinate 41,331,611 of CM053752.1, forward strand.
CAAATAACAAAAGAAATATGAACATGGCTACCTGAACACAATCTCAACAAGAAAGATACCAACAGACATTCTAATATGGACTGGGGAAAGCTCAAGATACATCAGCTCTGCACAAAGGACTACAGGAATGCTGAGATCTAGAAGAATAGTATTCCCCAGGGAAGAATACACCAATTGATTATCCAAAACCATATGCTTAGCTCTAAGAATCTGAGTGTGCACATATGCACACAGAGACACACACACACACAAAATTCAAAAAAATAATTTTATAATTTTATAAAATCCCTAAAATTGAAAGAAAACTTTAAAGTAAACACAAAGGAAGCTTGTATTTTTAATACTCCATCCTAAAAGTTTTCCCTCTGTCATTTGCTTAAATGTGTTTCTGTGTTTTATCTGTTCAGTTGAGCAGAAGAATAGTTCCTTTTTTTATACCCGTTGCCACTTTTTGTTTCAAATCCTCATTTTTAAATTTCCTAATGCAGTGCAAAAAAATTGAGATTTTATCAGTTGGACTGAAGGGTCAGAGAGAATTTCTTCCCAGCTCCCGTTCTTTTACATGTCATCTTGAAGCTATTTTCCAAACAATTTTGACAGATACTTATCAGTATTCAGCAGATTATTTCTGAACCCACATATTTATTAATACTATTAACCAACTCCTATATGTGTTCTGTATATATATATATATATATATATTTGTGTGTATGCACACATTTCTTATCTATTCTGATAAATCCTCAAATTTAATTTATTTTCAGCATAGAAGGTATATAGTTCCCACTTTTTAAATGAAGGAGCATAATCAAGCACTACATACAGATTTTCTATTCCTGCCAATGAAGAATTTGAAAAGGCTCTAGTTGAAAAAATGTCTTGGTCCCCCAAAAGGGATAGGGAGGCTAAACTTACTATTATATCATGCAAGTAATATTATTTTTCCCTCACAAGAAGAATCCTAGTATAAAATGGCATTCACCTGTGGTCTTACAATGATAAATTATAGATAACTAAAGTGACAGAGAAGCCAAGACTGTCTGTTATTGTTTATATTCATCAATCAAAGCCCTTCATTTTGCTGTGAGTAGGCTCTATTGTGCAAAATTGACTAACTTGTTGTTAGTTATGGTGTGGGCAAGACCTGGCAATGCTTCCTCAACCTTTATTCTGACCCAGCATAGTGGGGACTATCTGTATCCATGCCATAAATATGTCCTATGAGCTCATCCAATGACCTATCCATATGCCTTTGTATTTACCAGAACATAGAATAAAGGAAACTAAGGCATGTCAAACATAAACCCATGGCCAAGAATCAGGCTATACTTTCTATTTCCACTATATTGTTCTACAGTAAGGAATTTATTATTCAGTGAGAAAAAATGGAAAAAATTAGGAAGTAATTATCAATGATTCCAGTCAAAATAACATATTCATTTAGTTCAGCACAAGAACAATGGTTTGAACTTTAAATTTTCTGAAGACAGTGTTTTAGAATGGTATAGTGGAGAAGAGTCACACAATAAAATAAAGGGATGTTTTTGTAGCATTGAGAGATTAAATAAAATTCAAGAAAATTTCCATGTCCCTTCTACCCCTTCCTCATTTTGTCACTAAAGTTTTCATCATAGCATACAGATAACAACTTCAGAAGAGAATAAACCAGAACCCCAGAGTAGAACCCTCTCATTGTTTGTATGACTATTGTAGGTTGGTAGGAAGCTGATCAAACAAGAAAAAAAATTATTATTGAACATATGTGTTTTAAATTAAATAAGCAAAAGAAATATTTTATCAGGAGACATGTAAAGTTGATGGGTGTAAATAGTTAGAAAAAAATAATAATAATACAATAATTGAAAGGAAGTATCTTACCAAGAACTGCAGAATTTGTTGGTGCAAAGGATAGAGAACCTACATAATTCCCTTGCTTTTTTTTCTCTGAGGGTTCTATCTTTTGATGGTAATGGAAAATTTCAGTGATGAGCAAAAAGAGCAAGGTTAGGGAATATGTGTGAACACAGGCAGTAAGGTAGAGAGAGGTTCTTAGTCAGAAACAATGAAAGGAAAGTTTCTGCTTTAAAGGTCACCAGAGTTCTGTAAATTCAGGTTTACAAGTTAAATATGTAAAGATTTCCTTTAGCCAATTTATAGTGTAGGGCTGTTATAGCTCAGTGATAGAGTAAGGCCCTGAGCTCCATTCCTGGTGCTGAGATATAGAAGAAGAAAAAAAGTGCAGTGTTAAAGAAAAGAGATATTCCTTGTTCTTCAGTGTTGAATACATTTTCTTCCAAATAACAAACATCTACTGATCTGTGTTGGACCGTTGTCAGCACATTGGACACAGTAGTAAGCAGCTCCTTTTTCTCTTCATTCTGTGAACATCGAAGACATGCATGGAGGATGGAGGTTAATGATGGAGGATCAAATAAGGCCCAGAAAGGAATGAGATGGGTGAAGGTGACAAGTAGTAGGGATAAAAGACTGACTCCAAGTTGGACATTTGGTGATGTCTGCCAAGCCCTACCACTTGCCTTTCTGTTTCTGCTTCTCATATTTGGATGGAGTCTATCCCTACCTTATCAGTGGCAGAGGCCACACAGTAGAATAGATGGCACTGAAGCAACCAAGTGCATATGTACATATGATATGAACAAATCATATGAGTTTTGAGAAGGATAATATAGGAAGAAAAATAATATAACAACAACTAAAATATTTTTTTCTTAAGTAGGGTAGAATATCTACTTAGAAGATGTTGCATAGGAGTGTTGTGCTGGGGGTTCATTGTCTCATAGCTGTGATGGAGCACCCTGACTGAAGCAAGTTAAGAAAGAAAAGGTTCATTTTAGTTCCTCATTTGAGGGTATACTCTGTCATGGCTGGAAAGCTTGAAGTGGCTGGTCACAGCGTATTCACAGCCAGGAAGAAGAGAGAGATGGATACCAGTGCTCCGGCTTATTCTTCCTTTTGATTCAATCTGAATCCTCATCCACAGGATGGTGCTACCCACACAGAGCATTGCACTAAGTTCTGTTTTCTACTTACAGCATATATGGGGGAAAACAGCGAAATTACCTTATTTTTAAGTTAAAAGTAGTATGATTTAATAGAGTGCATACAAAAGATGGTGGCGGTGTATAATCTGTATTTTTACTAGTAGCCTTTACCCTTGCACATAACTCACTAGTTCTGGGTTTCTTCTTCCCATCACACCTGCCCTGTACCTGTTTGGTTTGCTCTTATGAAGGAGAGGCCCAGAGAGTTGCACCTGAACTTTGGATTGTACCTACTCTGAGAGTCTCCGTCTGTATTTTATTTTAAATAGACTACCACTGTAGTGGAATGATGCCTGGAAAGTGTGGATACAATATCAGAATTTTGCCTATGGTTTAGGCAAGGTTTTCTCAATGGTCATTTATCTTTATCTTGTGAACCTTTATGAAGAACAGTAGCCTGGCAGTCCATTTTGTTGCTCTCACATTCTTTGGTATTTATATAAGCATCTGCTAGCCAAGCTTCATCAGAAATTACAATTTTTGTGCAAAAAATAAATACAGACCGACTTAGTGGTCATTTATGCTTACATGTAAGAGGAAGGGGAAGAAGCTAGGAAAAGATGGAAATAAACTTTGAGTGTTGTCAGGTAAAGGGCATTGCTAAGGTGGGTGGTCAGTGAAAGTGAAACTATAGTAGCTAAGATAAACAATATCCAGGCCACACATGGCCTTATCTCAGAAGCTTTAGTATGTGTAGTTTGCATAATATAGCACTGTTGAGTCTTAAAAGGATGGCTTTCAAGAGGATGGAGACGCCCTTTTGACTCCAGCATCCTACTTTGAGCATTTACCTGACCACTTTCTGTATAGACCAATGCACCAACCAAGGACTGTACATGGAGAGGACCTAGATCCCCTGCCTAGATGTAGCTGATTGGCAGTTCAGTCTCCATGTGGGCTCCTGAGTAAGGGGAGCAAGGCCTGCCTCTGTCATGAACTCAATTGCCTGCACTTTGATCACTTGCCTCTGGCAATGTGCCCTTGCCAGGCCACAGAGGAAGCGGATCCAGGCAGTCCTGATGAGACTTGATAAGCTATAGGCAGATAGCATAGGAGGAGAATTCCCCATTTCAGTGGACTAGGAGAAGGATATGGGGGTAAGAAGGAGGGAGTGTGGGACTGATTGGAGTTGAGGGAAGGGGCTTCAATCAGGATATATAATAAATAAATTGTGAAAGAATAAAAATTAAAACAAAAATAATTTTAAGTCTTTGAGGAAGGAAATTTTAGAAGATGGAAAGATCTCTCATGCTCATGGATCAGTAGGATTAACAGTAGGATTAAAAAAGCCATACTATCAAAAGCCATCTACAGATTCAAAGAAATGCTCATCAAAATTCCAATACAATTCATTACAGATCTGGAAAGAGCAACTGTTAGCTTCATAAGGAAAAATAAAAGATCCAGGATAACCAAATAATTTTGCACAATAAAAGAACTTCTGGAGGTATCAACATCCCTGATTCCAAGCTATACTACAGTGCCATATTGATTTAAAAAATACTGCATGACATTGGCATAGAAACAGATAGGTTGGTCAATGGAACTGAATGTAAGACCCAGAACAAACTCACACTTCTACAGTCACTTGATTTAGAAAAAAATGCCAAAACCATACAATGCCAAAAAAGAAAGCATCTTCAACAAATGGTTCTGATCTAACTAGATGTCTGCATGTAGAAAATGTAAATAAACCTGTATTTATCACCCTGCACAAAATTCAAGTCCAAGTGGATCAAAGAGCTGGGCATAAAAGAGAGATTCTAAATTATTAGAAGGCAAAATGGGGAAAAGTCTGGAACTCAGTGTCATAGGAGACAACTTCCTGAACAAAAGAACACCAACAGGACAGGCTCTTGGATCAACACTTAATAAATGGGACCTCATGAAACCAAAAATCTTCTGTAAAGCAAAGGACACTGTCAACAGAACAAAATGTCAGCCTACAGATGAGGAAAAGATCTTCACCAACCCCACATCAGACAAAAACCTAATTTCCAAAATTCACAAAGATCTTGAGAAAGTAAACACCAACAAATCAAATGATCTAATTAAAAAATGGTGTGCAGATCTAAATGAGAATTCCCAGCAGAGGAATCTCAAATGCCTGAGAAGTACTTAAAGAAATGTTCAATGTTCTTAGTCATCAGATAAATGAAAATTAAAGTGACTGTAAGCCAGAATTGCTAGGATCAAATACTCAAGGGACAACACATCCTGGTAAGGGTATGGAGAAAGGGGAACACTCATCCATAGCTGGTGGGAGTCCAAACTTGCACAACCTCTCTGGAAATCAGTCTGGTACTTTCTTAGAAATTTGGGAATAGTTCTACCTCAAGAACCAGCTATAACACTGCTGGGCATATTCCAAAAAGATGTTCCACCATAGAACAAGACCATTTGCTCAACTATGGTCATGGCATTATTTGTAATAACCAGAAACTGAAAACAACATAGATGTCCCTCAACCGAAGAATGGATAAAGAAATCTTGGCACATTTACACAATGTAATACTACTTTGGAAATTAAAAATAAGGTAATCATTAAAAAATAAAAATAAGTAAATCATTAAATTTGCAGGCAAATGGATGGAACTAGAAAAAATTCATCCTGAGTGAAGTGACCCAGACCCAAAAAGACACACATAGTATATACGCACTTATAAGCAAATATTAGACCTATGGCACAGGATGCCCGTACTACAATCCATAGACCCAAAGAAGCTAAGCAACAAGGAGGACCCAAGGAAAGGTTCCAAAACCTCACTCAAAAGGGAAATAGAATAGACAGCAGAAGTGGATGAAGAGAGGAAACTGGGCAGCAGATGCAGTGGGGAGGGATACAAAGGTGGAGATCAGACAAGGGGAGAATAAAGGGTGAAAGAGAAGAGGTCTGGGAACAAGAAGGGCAACTGAGAGAAGGCATCGCTTCGACAAGCTGGAGGCATGCAATAGGGTAGGCTCCTGGAAGGATGTGGGTGTGACTCTAGCTGAGACCCCTAACATGGAGACTGAAGCAACTACCTCCTAGCCAAGCAGGACTAGTGGAGAGAAGGGAACAACAAACCACCCAAAAAACCTTCATTCCAAAAATTACCCTGCATACAAGAAGTGAAGGGATAATGAGGGAACAGAGATTGAGGGAAAGTCCAACCAATGATTGGCCCAACCTGAGACTGACCCCACATTAGAAAGCCAGCCGCTGACACTATTAATAATGGTCTGCTATGCTTGCAGACAAGATCCTAACTTAACTGTCTTCTGGAAGGCTCCACCCAGAAGCAGATGGAAATAGATAGATGCTGGGACTTCCAGCCAAGCATGGTGCAAAGCTCCAGGGGTCCTGTGAAAGTGTTGGGGTAAAGATGAGAGGATCTTGAGTGGACAGAAATGCAACAAGAAGACCAACAGAGACAACTAACCCAGACCCCACTGGGGCTTACAAAAACTAAGGAGCATGCATATTCTGGACGTAGGCCCCCAACACATATGTGGCCAATAGGTGGTTTGGTCTTTGTGTGGGCCACCTGGCAACTGGAGATGGAGATATTTCTAACAAGAACTCAGTTGCCTGCTTTAGGATCACTTCTCTCTTTCAGGGCTACCTTTCCTTGATGGGGATATGCTCAGTCCTGATGTGACTTTCTCCTGTTTTCTGGAGGAAAGGGGAGAGGAGAAAGGAGAATGAGGGTGAGAAGGGAATGGGAAGAGAGGGCCACCCTCGGGATGTAAAGTACATAAACTTAAATAAAATAAAAATTGTGAATAAATAAAGGGAATTTTGGGAATCAGGTCATGAGTGCAACATGGATGGAGCAACTTGTATTTCTAGAAAAATGGTTACACCAACCTTTTAGTATACCACTGGAGTGTTCTGATACATAACCTACTATCAGCAGCAACATGAGCTATTTAGTTTCCCCCTCACATGCTTCAGAAGAACACTGGAAATTTAGCAAGTTTGACACCCGCATTTGCTGTGTGAATCATTCACCATCATTTATCAACTCCATGTAAACTACAGACTTTCAGGACACAGTTGGAGCAAAGCACAGGCATAGCATGTGAGGGAGGACTAACAGGCAATTCAGATCCTCTGAACCTGGAAGGCATGTTTCCTTTAATATAGAACTCTCCTTCTCCTGAGAAATAACTTCCAGGGGAGCAGAGCAACTCACAAGCAGGTGAATCCTAAACAGGAGCAGTTCTCAAGCCAGATTCTGTTCTAATCAGCCCTGCATCTAAGGTCCAGCTTCAAAAGAAAGTAATCAAAGGCATTTCCATTTCCTAACAGTAATGAAGGACTTGGCATTGTCTGGCTACAACTTTCTCATCAGTAAAATGAAGACATTGAACTACAGTGTCACTATAAACACTTTCATTTCACCACTGCAGTTCAATTATTTTCCATGTTCTTTTGAGCATTTTCTCCAAATTAATTATTGCACATTGTCCAGACAACACTGGATCAATGAAAATTTGAGAAATAAATAATTAGAAAAATGAGAAGAATTTTTTAATGAGCACAAATGATTAGAGAATTCAATCTCATGCATTAATGACTTTGGGGTGAGACTGAGCAAATTCTAAAGCCGCTTGGGCACAAAATTGATTCCAAGAAGATAATTCTGTCCTCCTACAGGTTAGATGACTAGGCACTGGCTACAGTAACAGAAAGTATACATAGGAAGAAAAAAAAACATGAGCAAAAAAAGCAGTTTTATTAAACTGAATGGACCAGAGGACTTAGAACATCAAGTGTACTTCCCTGGACAATGTGGGTCTTTTTCACTGTACAAAAGACTTAATATCTGCCAGGTATGTTCAACCCCTCAGAAGAAGGGCACTTAGGTAGAATATGAGGTGTCACTTTGAGTGGTGAACTTTAACCTCAGATCCGGAGAGACTGGCCTGAGTCTCAGGGCACAAGAAACTCATTTGTTTTGCTTTGTGATTTCTTTCTGGTCATCTGACTTAGTCTCAGGAGTGAAGAGCTGAAAGAGAATCTTTCGCATTTGTACCTATGACTCAGAATATACGTCTCATGGTATTAAATGAAGATACTTTGGCCACCCAATGTTTATAGAGGAAATAAAATTAGGACTTTTCCCCTGAAGAGGAGTCTTTCTGCAGCAGCCCCCCACCAGGCAATGATCTAAGGTATCTAAGGCCATTTCCTTTCCAAGACAAAACTCCAGACTTATCTGAGATCTCAATCTTAAGCAAACACTCTTACAAGAAACCAGACAGCTCCAGGTTTTATACCATTAGCCCCTAACTTCTGAAAAGCTTCTTCAAAGGCCAAACCACATTTACAATAGTTGCTCATCCAGAGAGAATGATGAAGCTCAAAGAATAGGAATAGATTTTATTGACTGAAAGAGTAGAACAGTGCTCCATTCATTTAGGCTGTTAAGAGAAAGAGAGAAAAGAAATGAAGGTGTCTTTTGAAAAGTAATGTTATTGTAGAGTCAGAATTTCCTCAAACTCACTCAACTCAGCAAGACCTGAGCCCCAGCATGTCTTCTTACACACCTTAAGAAGAAGAGACAATAACATGAGTTTGAATAAAAACAATCAAAAAATCATTGATACATACACCTCATTGTCCTTTACCAATATAGTTTTTGTGATGTAGGCACAGAATACCTGTGACATTGAGTATCCAGCTTCCAGAAGAGAAAAGCTCACTGGATAAAGCCACTTAGATTTCTCATACCGATTGACCTAGTAAGACAACCCACTGCTTGCAAAATATGCTCACATATTACACACCTCTCCTACTGCATTCTATGTTTGTAATTATCAACTTAAAGTATTTTTTAAAGTTGTAATCATAAATCCTTGGCACACATATATATGCTAAAGTTAGGAATGCCAAGAAAACAAGGTGGAGGTAGATGAATGTGTATGTGTAAGACATATAGAATATGAGATCAATTGAAACTAAACTTACAAGCTGTGCTATGACATTGTGCATAATTATGTTCCAACTGAAACAAGCTGAGAATTGACACCACCATGATTTTGATTGGAGTCATATGTTTTTCTTCCCTATACTCCACACAGGTAAAACTTATTTACCAATTCTGTGCATTCTGTCATGCTTTTATTCTAGTGACTCACATAGAACAGAATACTTTTTGTTAATAATACATAAGCTGGTAAGTCACAGTTTCTTTGATAGATATTCTAGCACAGGTATCAGGTATCCTGTATAGTCTCTTGCAAGTGTTGCTGGTTTAAATAAAAACACTGGAGGACCAGCAAGATGTCTCGGTGGTTAGGGACACTTGTAACCAAGCCAAGGACCCCAGTTCAATCTCTAAGACACAGATGGAAGGAGATAACCAGCTCTTGAAAGTTGTCCTCTGACTTCTATATGTGCTCAGAAGCATGAGCATGTGCACAGCCAACACACACACACACACACACACACACAAATTACATAACTTAAAAAATGAGTCAGTAAAGATAAAAAGAGAATTGAAGGGGAAGAAAGCTTCAGATACTTAAGTCTGTGTGCATTAAAACTCTGAAAGCTAAATTAGATTTGGACAAACATTGTCTTTATCAAGAAATGACAAGATGGTGGAGTGGTAAGAAATATCATGCAGCTAACTTTTACAGAATGATTAAAAACGGCAGAGTGATAAGCAATAAAACTAAAGTGTAATCCAAATTCATAAAAATTATAATATACTAGGAGACTGCTGAATGTTAGGGACTAGCTAATACAGGGTGGTAAGTGCTTACAAGTGACTTACAGAAATTTTTATGGACAGAAGGATAGCAAGAATTTCTCCAATTGACAGATGTTACCCATATACTTCTCTCAGTGTACTAGTCCATCATTCCAGCTGTACTTGTTTGGCTCTTAACAGACTCTCAAAATAGAAACTAGTAGCTGGGCATGGTGGTACATTCCTGTAATCCCAGCACTCTGGGAGGCTGGGAGGCAGGTGGATCTCTGTGACTTTGAAGCCATCCCGGTCCAAAAAGCAAGTCCAGAACAACCAAGGCTACACAGGGAAACCCTATCTCAAAAAACCACACACACACACACACACACACACACACACACACACACACACACACACACACGCACGCACGCACGCACGCACGCACAAACGCACGCACGCACGCACGCATGCACGCAAGCATGCGTGAAACAGAAACTACTATTTTTGAGTATTGGATTTCAGTTTAAGGAAAAGGCTACCTTGTTTAAAGTCTACCATCTAAGAGTTGCACAAAAATACTTAAGAAGCAAACACTATTTCTTGTCGTAACACAACTCAGAAAATTAAAATTAAGACATCTTTAAAGTCAAACAGGTATGAGGAAGAAGAGTTTGATATATAATTTAGCTGGTATATAGTTCCGGATCTACTGAATTTGGGATTTGACTTTTTCTCCCAGTTAAATACAAACACTTTCTCAGATAAACTTAAATTACAATGAAATGGTAGAGCCCTGGGTACTAGCAGCAACTGTGATGAATGAGCTCAGGGAAATGCTGAAAAAATCTATCATACAGTGCATACATTGCTTGTTTTTCAGGAAGCATTACTTTTGACAGAATTTTAAATGTCAAGTGCATCTAAATAGTAAAAGAACTTCCATGACCCACAACAGTTAGTCTCTTGAACAAAATGCTATCCTTCCTAAGTTATTCTTTTATCACAGAAGGCTCTTGAACTAAATATTGAAAAGACAGACTGTGTCCTCCAAACCACTCCCCTGAATCTAGCACATAAATATACTCTAAGCAAACGTCTTCCATGGGGATACTGACTTACAAAAGGCGTAGACTTGGAAGCAAAATCATCACTAAGATTATGCAAATGAGACATCTTTATCAGAGTATCTCCTTGGAGGTGCACTTACGTATTTCTGCTGTAAAGGTACTACCTACACTGACATCGAGACAGTTCAATGAGGTGAAATGAAGAAGCTTCTGGGATGGTGTAGGAAAGGAAAGAGTACATAATCTAATAATCCACACACTAAACAGATTCTATTACAGTCATCTTCATTGACTAAAGGAATATAGCAGGGTAGCTCTTCCTCTGTCCTTGGACACCTTCAGTGGCTCTTTCCTCCCTTTCAAATATGGTTAAGTACATCTGAGTTACTGCTTTAAGAACACATAGGAAAAGAGAAAGCTTAAGCATTCAAACATGTCGATTTTTTATTGTTTTCTAATATAAACAAAGATCTCCTAACAAATGGTTATATAAGATGACCTACATAACCTGGCAAATTGACTGACAAACAGAAAAAGAAAAAAAAATTCACAAAGTGCAGTGGTTGTTCTTGTAATGACTAGTCTCTGTTATTACAATGAAGCTTTAAAAAATCAAAATTTAATTTCTTCAAATGTAGATAACTTTCCCTTTTGTTCCAGTTTCTAAAGTCCTTGCTTGCAATGCATTTCTGAAGATCTTTTTAAGATCAATATTATTGCTGAGTGAGATCTTGAGTACATTCTAAGTCATCTGCAAATGTTCCATCCTTTTTCTGTCCAGCTCCTGCTCATACTTCATCTTGGTGAGTTTCTTTTGAGCTGTTCGAATCCCCTACAATACCTTGTTCCCTCCCATTTTCCATGTTGGTTTCCACGGTCCCTTTCTCACCTTTGACCACTGACAGCCAGCTAATGACCACCCATTCCTATTCTGACTGCTCACTGGCCTTTAAAGAACACTGCGTCTCTCTGACATTGACTCCCTTAGATGTTCAAAAGCCAGTCTGGAAACTCAGATCCTAAATTGAAAACATGTTTTAGGAGAAATGAGATGCAGGTTTTTCTGTATATTGTAGTGCTTGTTGGAACTATACAAGTTGGTGTTATTGCCCAGGGGAAAAGGAGGAAATGAAGGAAGCCCTGAAGTTAAAGGCCATGACCTAGCCCTTCCTTTCGGGGGTTTACAATCAATTATTATTCCCCACCTACTTTACCCTGAATGTAATCAGTTTTAGCCTATAATTTGGGGTATAATAATATGAAAACCTGATAGAATCTGAGAAACTGCCTCAGTAAAAGAGGGACAGAGGTGTCTGTATTTTAAGAATGGAGAATACAGACCTTCTACACCTGGTCTCAACTCACACAAAGCAACCAAAGTCACTCATATCCAGAGTAATCCTGCGCTTCTCAGTGGCTCAGCACCTACTGGGATGACTGAGAGGCACAAGTTGATGTTTTGTCTCTTATAACCCTAGAATTAAGATTTAAGGATTTCCTCAACTATGCAGAAAGCTTTGGGGGAATTGCTTTTGATTTTTACAATAATTCCCTTCTAATAAGTAGGTCTGCTTTAGAGAATGTAAGTCCTGAACTTAAGTCATGAGAGTCTAACACAGATGGTTATTAACAGGGACACAATTAAATTCAAAATTATACTAACAAAACAAAAAATGAAAATTAATAATTGTGTGTTTACAATTGATGATTTAAAAAGTTGTGAGGCTTTTTATTCCTTCACAATGGGTAAGAAAATGTACAATGTTTTACTTTCTCTAATCACAGAAAGCAAGGGCCTTTCTACAGTGGAGATGGAAACTTCCTTTTCTTTTCAAGGCAATAAGTAACAAATAGATTTGTTGACAGGATGGGTCTGATAGACTATCAATGGCTGACAATAGATCTATCCATTGTTACCTTGGACTCTCAGAGCTGACTAAAAGGTCACCACAACAATAAAAGAAGTAGTGTTGCCTTATCAGCACAGTCAGACTCCATGGCTGTCTAGGAGAAGTCACAGGGGTGCCTCAGAGAGCAGTCATTGAGCCTCTGCTAATCCACAAGAAGAAACTGAAGCTGAAGAAGTCCAATCACTGCCAACTCAAAGAAAGATTCCTAGTTGTCTGGAATTTTCTTCTTTCAACACCTTCCTTAGATATTTAAGGTGCAGAGTCATTTAAACATAACAAGTCACTTAGCTCTGTCTTCTACCGCTTTGGTGCGTGGGTCTTCTTTGCCAATGCATTTGTACAGACTCCCTGGCTTAAAACTTACCTCTTGAGGTTTCCTTATTTTATACTTAACTAGACATGTTCTTCCTTACTTTCCATCTCATCTTCATGTTTCTGCTACTTGTGACCTCATTGGATACTATTGGGCAACAATAAAAAAAATCTAATCTAATACTATTAATTGAGTACTCTCCAGTTGTTTCATGATTAAAAAGAAAGAAAATACTTATCCTCAGAAAAACTTAACAAAAACCCAACATTGTTTTTTTTTTTCCAATGGGTCAGTGTGTGGGTCAACGGTGGCCCTGTACTATTAGGGTTTAGATTCCCTATTTTGGGTCTCATGAGGATTTTCTTAAAGGGGAAGTCTCGAGAATAAAGCACACTTCGTAGAACTACACAGTGATATGTGTAAGCAGAATTCAGAAAGTACTGGGTGACAAGGGCTCAGTGCACGTATATCTCTCATGTCATACAAATTAGAAAAAGAGTGATGCTGAAATTTATATATCAACCTGACTAGATTAGGGCTGCAGAAAGGGCTCGTGAGACTGTACTTGTGGAGGTCATTCTAGAGAGGAACAGTACCTGAATCAAAGGAGTAAGGACCATCTATCCCCAGGAGTGTGGACATCATCTTTGGCAGTATGGGTGGGTATCATACTGTTTCAAAACAAAAAAAAAATGCAGGAAGAGCATATATTTTCTCTCTCTCCTCTCTTACCTTCTTTCTCTAATGTGTGCATGCCTGTGTGTTTTTCTGTCTGTCTCCCTTTCTCCTCTTTCTCTCTTCTCTTTTAACGGTTTGATATTTTCAGGTTTGGAAATGCTGGGTTACCTGAAGCTTGATAACTGCCCTCCTAGGAACATGCATGACTCCTCTGAGATGGCTATTGACTTAGGAGACCCATCTTCTACTGATTGTGGTCAGTGGACTACTGATTTTCAAGGTTGTTATATTGCAGCACTTTCACCAATCACCCTCATTGCAATCATGGTCCTTAGGCCTTTTTCTTCACATTGGAATTTACTCTTAAACTCTTGAACATTCAGGAATTTGGTTTAAAATTTTACGTGTTTTAGAGGGCCTCTAATTTATATCACTACCATGAAATATATGTTTTTACTATTACATATGCCAACTTCCAATTAAAAATGGAGAAAGGGAAGAGTGTTAAGGGAGGAGATGGAAAGCTACGAAGACAGAAGAGAGGAGCTATTTATTGTTCAGTGTTGGGGCTTGTTATTTTGTTTTATAGTGTTTTTGCTTCATAATAACTTGCCTTCGTGGAACTAACTTGGATCCTGTTAAGAACTCTATTGTCCCTTGTCAAGTCAGTACTTCCAAAGGCCTAGCTACTATCTGAAATAGTCCCTGTTCCCCTTACTAGGGTACCCACTTGGATATTAAGCTACCATTTGCTACATACAAGCAGGGGTTCTAGGTTATATCCATACATGGTCCTTGGTTGGAGAAACAGTCTCTTAAAAGACCCCTGTGCCCTGATATATTTGGTCCTTGTGGAGCTCCTGTTCTCTCCAGGCCTTACTAACTCCCTCTTCTTTCATGATTCCCTGCACTCTGCCAAAGGGTTGGTTATGTGTCTTAATATTTGCTTTGATACACTGCTAGGTAGAGTCTTTCCGAGGCCTTCAGTGGTAGGCTCTTGTCCTGCTACTTGTTTTCTCCTACATCCAATGTCTATCCCATTTGTCTTTCTAAATGAGGATTGATCATCTTACCCCAGGTCCTCTTTCTTGTTTATCTTCTTTAGGTGTATAGATTTCAGTATGTTTATCCTATCTTATAGGTCTATATAAGT
>CM053752.1:41346576-41408478 GCA_028658305.1 Pachyuromys duprasi
GCCTGCAAATTTCATGATTTCCTCATTTTTAATTGCTGAGTAGTATTCCATTGTGTAAAAGTACCACAATTTCTGTATCCATTCCTCAACTGAGGGACATCTGGGTTGTTTCCAGGTTCTGGCTATTACAAATAAAGCAGCTACGAACATAGTTGAGCAAATGTCCTTGTTGTGTACTTGAGCATCTTTTGGGTATATGCCTAAGAGTGGTATAGTTGGATCTTGAGGAATCACTATTCCTAATTGTCTAAGAAAGTGCCAAAATTATTTCCAGAGTAGCACTTTTAAATACTCAGAATTCAATAATGTCCGATAGTGTGACTTTGTAACCCAAGCTACACTGGGCTCACCTTCTGCTAGATCACTTGTCTCTGTGAGATGGTCTTAGGATCAGCACAGTGCAGGTGAAATTTCCTAGAAAAACCTTGCCTTACACTGAACCTTCTACATGGCTGACTAACTGATCAGAACTTCAAAATGGCGAGACTAGAATGCTGTGGTAGCCACCTCCTTACCACATTCCCTTACTAGCCATCCTTGCCCACCTCTGGGTTGAAACTTGTGACTATCAGACAAAGTATTTCAGAATGTATCCACCAAAGTGACCATGAATTTCCACCAGTCCAAAAGCTGAGAATGTCATCAGAGAACTTGGTGGGGGAGGTGGAGAGTAAAGGTTCCTTTGTCTTGTAGTAAACCTTACATTTCAACCAATACATGTTTAAAATTTTGATTTATGACTTTCCTTGTTCTGTTGCTATAAAGACTCCAGGGAATGTCAGCACCTTGGAACATGGAATTTGGGATAATCTAAATGTATGTTCCCAAGCCAAGGTCATACACGTTTGGCTACAGAATAAACTCCCTTTCATTCTCTTTGAACTGTTTCTTGGAATAGAGAGCAGCAAACTTAATCCCAAGAATTCTCAGAGGAACCAGTCACCTTCAGCATCCATGTATTCTTCCTCCTCTCTCCCATCTATTCTTTGAGAGTGGTCATCTGTCATTTAGAGGCAGCTCTTCCTGCTGGGAAGACAACTGGGCCCTAGTAATGTTTCTATGTATTAACAGACCCTCCCACCACATCTTAAGTCAGACCTCCAGAGGAGCAAATCCCTAGAATTAGTGAGATAAAACATGAAACAGATGCCAGATGTCTGTGCCTCACTCCAAATCCATTGACCCTCTCCAGACTGCAGACACCTACACCCTGAGTCTTCTACTTCCTGGAACTCACTCAGTGCTCCCACCCTTCACTTGGAAGTTTCCTTGGGGATCAGAGTGCAGCTTGTTCATTTTCTCCTCCTGTTTTGCAGACTGAAAAACACTGGGAGATGCTTTTAAAGATACAGAACTTCAAATTCCCTTCTGGGAAGATGATCATCTGGGCAGCTTGGACTCCCACAAAGTTAAGGAAGACACTTAGTGCTCCCTTGGCCCAGACCCTGCCAGCTGGGATAAGGAAGGCGTGTACAAGAATAAAGCTGCTATCTCTTGATGCCTACTGCCACACCTTCAACCAAGCATGTCCCAAAAATTTGGGAATTATTAATTTATTCCATTATTCTTCCTTACCTACAGAGAAAAATAAAACCAACCATGAAGTCTAGTTATATTTTAACCTTTTATCTGTGTTCTGGGTGTTATTTAGTAAAATTAACAATTATATTTCAAAATTTGAAATTTTTGTTGGTGACAAACAAAATATAGGAATGGCTTCTGGACTGACTCTTTGCTTTCCCCTTTCCTTTAAGGGGAGGGGAATTGGAAATAAAACCAAGAGTACAAAAGAGTGAGAAATAGCCAGGGACTGTCAATGTTTCTCCTTTCTCTCTCTTCCTCCTTCCCTCTCTTGACCCCTCCCTTCTTCGCTTCCCAGTCTCTTTCAATCTGTCTCCCAGCCTTGTCTTCTTGGGGTGTCAATGGGCATTTAATCACAGGAGAAGTTACTGGTGAGTGTGGTGCTGTGTGGGAACAGGGACAGCCTGAGTGTCTCAGTGTTGCTTCCTGAGTCAAGGTCTGCAGACTGGAGATTCTACTGCTTTGTTTGGGGGTTGAAGGTTTTACACTCCTCCGCCTACTGCTGTCCCAAATGAGTCAGTGGACTTCTCCTGCCAGGCTCAGCCTAAACACTCCCCACTTGGCAAGGATAGGGGGTGTTCCCACAATTGCTCACTGACCTTTCATCTCTTAAAGGAATGAAAGGAGCAACTGGACCCCTCCTAAGCCTCCTGGGGAACAAAGCCTACAACACAGCAGTAAGCAGAGTCATAGCTGCTGCTGAAAAAAAAAAAAAAAGGACTTGGGGAGGCCATGGGAGGAGATGAGGGAGTAAGGGTGGGGTTGGGAGGAGACAAGGGAGGGGGCTACAGCTGGGATACAAAGTGAATAAACTGTAATTAATAAAATAAATAGACAAATAGTTTTTTAAAAGGGCTCCCCTTGGCTTGTACTGGATCCCTTTGTCATGCAGACTGCCCTCCTGCAAAATACAACACAGGGAACTAGGAAACCTGAGCATTGCTGCCTGGCTAGTGTGTTTTCTCCTGGGGCCCCTCTGACCGCAAACAAAACGGTCTGCACTGGTACACGGGGAATCCTTCATCCTCCCAGTGACGCAACTGCAGCTGAGGCAGGGTGGGTGCAGCAGCTGCTGAGAGGCCACACAGCGGCACACTCGGTGTCTGGGTGGGGTGACAGGTGGTCCTCCTTCTGTAAAGAAGACACTGATAACCCCACCCCACTCCACCCCCACGTACATACCCCAAAAGTGATCTTTGCTGGCTCACTGACTCAGTTCACAAGCGTTTGCCAGGCATGGGGCTGAGTGCATGCTAGGGAAATCTTGCTGTAGAGGGTAGGAAGGTGACAAAAAGCACAAACAGTCCTCTGCAGGGACCTTGCAGAAAGACAAGAAGGCAGAGACGAGGTGGCTTCAATGGAAAAGGAGATGAGCCAGTCCTCCTAGGTCTCTGATTGCTCCCTTTTGTTCGTTTGGGACACCATCTCCAGTACCCCAGGCTGCCTTCAAACTCAAGCTCACTTTCTAACAGGGCATGATCTGTTCCGGGCAGTGCTGGGGATCCCAGCCAGGGCTTCAGGCTCACTAGGCAGGCACTCCACCAATTAACTGAGCTACCTTGCTGGCCCTGTGCTCTGTGGTTGTAAATGACACTCCCTGCTGCTCTCCCTTCGTACTGCCTATCCTGTGGTGTTTCCTCAGGCTGCACGCTGAACTTGGGATGTCTTTTCTGCTCTCACTGTCTGTGAATGACAAGTTCTTCTTCTGAGGCAGTCCAAACTTGGCTTCCTTCACTTCGTCTCTGAAGCTGCGCAGATGTTTCTCCTTCATAGTTCTTGCTTATTCTTCTCTTGCTTTGCATATTCTTTGCTTATCAGGTTTTGTTTTTGTTTTTTTGTAAGCCTTTATCTTCTAGTAGACTACAATATCCTTGTGAGCAGACAGCTAAGGCTTATTCATATCAGCAGGCTTATCATCTACAGTGTTTCTGCTGTGGAGCAGGCAAGATAGAAAGAGCTAACCAATCGATGTGACAGTGGATGTGGGAAGTACCGAAGGTCACCTCCAGTGAGTCATGTCCTGGGCAACACCTCCACTTCCTTCTGACCAATAGAAAGGGCAAAGGTAATAGGATTCTGCCCGTGCAACTACTCTGTGTATGACAACTCTTCCAACCCGTAAATCTTGTATTCACAACAGAATTCTTAAGGCTGGCATTTTTCTATTAGTTACAAACAACAGAATTTTCAACAATGGCAGTGGGTTTTAGTATTGTAGATACACATTTATTTTAGTGGTTTAATAGATACATATTTAGTTTAGTGGATACATATTTGGAATTATTGTGTCTTGGCCAAGTAATACCTTCATTGTGAAATCTCTGTCTTTCTCTCCAGTCATAATTGTAACATTAAATCAACTATGTGGATAGTATGGTCAAACCAACTTAATTTTGATTAAGTTTTTCATGATATATTTCTGGATTCTGATTTTAAAGACACCTTTCTTATAAGCAGTATTATACACCATTTCAAAATACAATCTTGCCTGTGTTTTAGAAAATATTGGTTTTTATTTAATGAAATCAGCAATGTATTCAATATTTTGCCTATTGCCTTTTATGTTTTTTTTCATTTATACCCTTTTCCTTTGTTTTTTAATAACTGAAGATTACATAATATAGCTCAAAGGAAAAAAAATACTTTCTTAGTGTAAATGAGACATCCAGTTTCATACCCCCCCAAAAAAAAATACTACTTGAAGTATTATTAGTTTTACTTGCTTTTTCAGTCAGTGTTCTATTGCTGTGGAGAGGCACCATGACCATGGCAACTCTTGGAAAGGACAGGATTTAACTGGGGCTTGCTTATAGTTTCAGAACTTTAGTCCATTCAGAAGTTTAGATCATGACAAGCACACATAGTAGGTGAGATTTTTAAATCCAGATGTACAAGCAGCAGGAAAAGAGAAATACCTGAATGGTTTCCATCCAGATACTCAGGCAGCAGAAAGAGAGACTCTGGGTATGGGAAGGGTTTCTAAAACCTCCAAGTCCACCCTCGGTGACACACTTCCTCCAGCAAGGCATACCTCCTAAAGCCGTACCCTAAGCATTCAACTGTATAAACCTATGAGGGCCATTCTTATTTAAACCCCACACTTGCTATTAAAGTATTCTTGTCAGGCACAATGATGTATTTTTTCAGGTGTGCATTGCTTTATTTTTAACATAATTTTTACTTATTACAATTTACTCACTTTGTATCCTAGCTGTAGCCACATCCTTGTTCCCTCCCAATCCTGTCCTCCCTCCCTCCCCTCATCTCCTTCCATGTCCCTTCCCCTCCCCCAAGCAGGGTCAGCCTGACCAGGCCACAGAGAAAGACTATGAAAGACACTCCTGCTGAGACCTGATAGGCTAGGGTCAGATGGAAGGGGAGGAGGTCCTCCACTATCAATAATATATTCTTATAACACCGGAACTTGAGAATCTGAGGCAGAAAAATTTCAAGGTACAGGCCTGCTTGAACTAAACAAAGAAGTCTCATTTCATAAAGTATACAAAAATTCAATTCTCAAACTGTACATTTGTTCTTTTGGGGCTAATTCGTCTTTCATCTATAGTTTAAATAGACAAAACTGTATTTCCACGATGATTGAATATTTAATTATTCATTTCCTGTTCATTAGTTTATTAGTTATTTTGATCTATTTTTGAAATGTTTTTACATATTAAGCAACTGCCTCAAATTAGTACTTTTTATCAACTCTCAGACAAATGAAGAGCCTAAAATTTTTAAAAATCTTGCCAACAACATTCACTTTGTCTTTTCAGCTATTCTTGTCAAGCACTTGAATTCTCTCTGTCCTCTTGCATACCATGAGCTTACACTGTTTCAAAATTCAATGCTTGTTAAAATGCATCCCCATATGAATTCAATATACTTACCCTTCTGTTTATAATATGCCAAAGGTTCTTCAATTGTAGTTAGCCAAGTCTATAATGAATGTTTCCACATTCTATAATCCTGATTGCTTTCTCTCTTGCCTCATGTTTTGGGCACAGGGCTTGAATTTCTAAATCCATAATTGGTCATTATTTTATATAATCGTTGATTATTTGTAGTTATGCCTTTGTTTATAGTTTTGCGTTTTGGTATGTCTTCTGCCATTCCATTTCCTTTTTCCGGATGCTTTCTTCACTCTGATATTTCCATTAGCAGTTTTGTTTTTCGGTGTTCCACGGGCTTTATAAAGATGAGAATATCTGTAAGCTTTGTTCACGTTTAAATTGTGTCTTTACTAGCTAAAGAAACTGAGGTTGGACTATGACTTCAAATGATTTGTTTCTATGTTAAATTGATAAAGGTGAACTTATGGGTATTTTCAGTTGACAATTGATTATGTTAACCAATGCCTATGGCATTAATAAGGCACACCTTCAAAATAATCTGTGAGGTTGTTTCCAGAAAGGTACTACTGAAGGAAAAGGACTGCCCTAAGTGTGAGCAGAGCCATCTCAGAGGCTGGAGTCCTGAGTGGATAAAGGAGAAAAAGAGAAAGCTATTTGAAGGTTAACCTTTTTGTTTTTCTGATGCCTGATATCAACCAAGCTGTTCCCTCTCTGGGACTTTTTCACCATGGTATATACACACCTCTAAACAATGAGCTAAAATAAACATTCATAACCTTAAGTAGCCTTTTGCAGGTAGCTGCGCCACAGCAATGAGAAAAGTAAGTAATATGTAAGACGGATATTATAAATGAAGTCTTTGGTGTAATAAATCCGACTTCATGGTTTCTAGGCCTTTAAAGTTAATGTGTAGTAAGAATGTGGAAGAGTGTACAACTAAGGTTACCTATGTCCTAAAATGTTGTAAGCAGAGCATATCAAAACATTTCAGTGGGACATCAGAAAGCCAGAATGCTGATAGACATCGGGGTGGGGAAACAATGACTCTATCAAGAACTGGGCTAAAAGCCTATTATGCTATCATCTTGGAAAATAAAAGCTCTGGCTGCATCCTTCCAGGACCTGGTAACTTGGACTAGACTTAATTAAAAAGTTATGGACCGAGTTTTTATGCAGAAGACATTGCAAGTGAACATGACATTTAAACTGTGCCATGGTTATTTTTCATAGCTAAAGATGCACATGAATCAGAGGTGGACCAAGCAAGTAAAATTGCCAAAGAAAACACCTGGAATCTTGCTTTTAGACAACAGAAAAGGTGTCCTGCAGGCAAAACTGTTGAAATAAGATTAAATTAGGGACCTTTTAAATAACCCACTCTCACTCCCAAATGATTGACACAGACACTTATTAGATTTATTAATATATTTAAGCTCTATACTTGGGAGATATTGTTCTATTCTAACCCATCTGTGGTAATCTAGCTACTTCCCAGCTGTGGCCATTACTTACCATCTCAGTCTGACCTGGGCTGCTTCTGTTCCATCCATTTGTCCTCATGGCCAGCTTCTCATTGTCTATCCTGCCCTATGATGTCCTCTCTCTGCTTCCTCTTTCTTTTCCTCATTTCACATGGTATCTTCATGAGACCTACGACTCAGATCAGAAGTTCAGCCTTCCTATCTCCTCTGCCCAGTCACTGGTTGTTCAACTTTTTATTAACTAATTGGAGATAATTGGGAAACATTTTTTATATAACATTGACACAAGAAATTTTTCAAACATCATGACAATGCCCATATCTGGATCTGATCTAGAGGCACAGAAATCAGCATATGATCATACTGTACAATACTAAGCCCCAACACAAAACCAAACCAACTGAAAGCTACAGCTTGTGAAAATGCAAACTAATATGGACGGAGAGAGTCTGACCTGAGAATGGCACTCTAAGGGTTCTCTGAATATTGGAGATGTGAGGAAAAGGGTATTGCTTCTGAGGAAGCTTCAGACACTGTATAAGGCTATCTCAGGAGAGAGGACACATGAGCTCAAGATAACAGAAATGGAGGGCAGGGGTGCTGAAAACTTTTGATGTATCTGACATGAAGTTGCAGAGTTTGGAGTTTTCCCTTCTGACTTTTAATCTTGTTTGGGGCCATATTTTCATTGTTATACACTGTTTTAGAATCAGAACATTTACTATGTGTTTTTGTTTATTAGAAGTATGTAACTTATTTGAAAAGGTCTGTCAATTATTTTGTACATATGCATGCACAAAACTTCTACTTTCTTAGTGGTTGAATTAAGAAACACCTAATGAAGCACAATTTGGCATGTATTTCTGAGAGGTTTGCAGAGAGATTAAACTGAGGAGAGAAGCTTGGTATAGTATGATGGACTTCTTTTCTCCACCTGATCTGAGACACTCCAGATCTTCTAAGGAGCTTCACATAGCCCTCCTCATAGCCCAACATTTCCTAATAAAAAATCCATTCAGCAAGTTCCTGGGAATTCCTAGAAATACCCACTCTATGCTAATGACACATCTTTGTGCCTTGGCTTTAAACCAATGACCTTTATCTGTAGGTGGAGTTCTTTCCCCACCTGTAGGATAATTAGGTACCACTTTCTCCCTCTTCTGATATGATGATGTTACTGTGTGTAAATCAAGTATTTCTCTAGTCCTGGTAAATCGAGCACTATCACCATCAAAAACCTTCTCATTGCCCAAGGTATATTAGTCTCTAATTTCATATGAGATAAACATGCTATGTGCTATCATCAGCTTTTCACCACAACTGTATGAGATTCATCATTTATTCTGGGGAAGGAAGGACTCTGCTCCCCCTGAAAATTCACCACTGAACTGCAAGGGTTTGGCTGTCAGCCAGACTACCCCATAACTGACTTCCTCACTGCTGGAGCCAACACCTAATAGGCCTGAGTCTCACCAGACTGGTGTTTCAGTTGCAAGCCAACAAGGCATGGACCTTCGGCCTCACCCCTGACACTTAACCAAAGGGCTGTAACACTACAGTATTATCACAGGCTTTTGGAAATTCTGAGTTTCCACCTCCATCTGATACCAGCAATCTCCTTTAAAAGGGATAACTCTAACACCAAGGAGAAAACTCATTTCTACCTACCCTGGTGAGACCAGAAGCCTTGCTAGTGCATGGGCTTTGCTTTGAGAACTATAGCCATTCCTGAGAGAAATGGAATCTTTGATCTTTAGGTTCCTCAGTTCTGGTCCAGAAGCTGACAGCCATAACCCAGGATAGCCCAGGCTTCTACTGAATACATATAAAAAAATCTCTCTCTTTCTTATTCTACTCTCCACAATTCTATCCATCACCTTAAAATTTTCAACATCATCATCATCTCTCTTTGATGATTCCTTAAAAAATTCTAACTGTAAGTTTACTAGTTCTCTCTTTAACAGTGTCTATCCCACCTTAAAACCATAATAGCTACAATTAAGTTGATTTCCCTAGAATAGAGAACACACACACTCAAATTCAAACCAAAAGCAATATGTGTTTTTCTGAAGGTGTGCTCAGAATTTCCACCATTTCTGCATAGTTAATTCAATATTAAATCCACTGGTGAAGTTCCACTGTGATCCAATTACTTCCTCAAATTCCAATCTCCAAGCATTGCACTGAGGATCAAGCTTTGAACACAAAACCTTTTGGTTAACACCAAAACAACTTTATTTTCAGGTGTGACTAGCTTTTTGGATGTTTTTCTCTTCAATAGCCTTTTTTTAAAACACATTTTTTTCTATATATTTGTAGCTATTTTAGTGTAATATAGTTAGTCTTTGGTATCCAGCCAATCATTGTAGTAGAGAAGGAAGATGCTAGAGGACAAGGCAAATTCTGGGTCTACGGACTTGTTCACAGTTGGTAAATGTTTTGATTTGATCTGATTTGTTTGCATTGGACTTTAAGACAGATTTCACTGTATCCCTGGCTGACCTTGACTTTACTCTGAAGGTTTAGAAATCATAATGGATCAAACCCAGGGCTTTTTTGCATGTTAGGCATGTACTGTACAGACTGGGCAACATTTCCAGTAAAAGTGATTACTTCTTATTGTGTTTGAAATTTTAGATCTTGGGCTCTTTGTCCTTAGGATGTCTTAGGAAACTTTCTATGAGATGGGATAAAAGTAAGATTTAGAATAGTATTTTAAATTTTATTTATAATGAATATTTAATAGAAACAAATATTTTAAATGTTGACAGCTCAGAAAACATAAGTAGCTTAGGATAACTTTGTTTGAAACCATCTGGAATATTTATTAACATATATATATAATTCCTAACTTCGTGAGAGGTACAAATTCATTATGGTACAAATGTGGAACTCTTTTTTTTTCCTATTTAGAGCCTAGATGTGGAGACATCTACTTCCTATTGACCCTTTGATAATACCTAGGACCATTTACTGATCTACTGCTTCACCTTGGTTGTAGACCTTTGTGGCACTCTGCTGGGCAAGGGTGAAGTCGGTCATCTCCAGATAGCCCGTCATTTGCACTGGGTCTATGATGATACACTCCTTTTTCTCAGCAGCGTTCTGACTTCTCCCCTGATCTGGGTAATTCCAGGTCTTGTAAGGAGGTTACATGGCCCTCAGGGCAGATTACCAGCCAGACTCTTCTCCTGATAAGGAATCTGCTCTACCAAGCATCTAGGAATTCTTAGAAACACCCCACCATACTAAACATCTTAGTCCAGCAGTGATCTTCAAATGTACTTGGAGAGTCCACCTCCTATAGGATAATTAAGTATTGTATCTTCCTTCATGTGATAGGACCATTAAGTATCCCTGACTTCCCAACCCTAGCAAATCAAACATATTCAACCTTGAAATCCCTCCCTCTGCCCAGGTTTTATATTGCCCTTGATTTCCCATGATTAAGGGTACACTGGTTTGTGCTTTCTCACTTCAAGACCATTGGAGATTCACTATTTACCTCCACTGGGTTTCACAAGGTCTGCCCTCCCACCCACTGGGCCTGGGCCTTACTAGGCTTGGACCTCACCTGGCCTGTGTTTTGGTTGCAAGCCAATCAGGCATGGGCCTCAGCCTGTACCTCTGCTGTGCTCAGCACAGCAGCTTGTCTAAGAACTGTAACACTCTGGTACTCTGGTATAACCATAGGCTTTAGAATGCCCTAGCTTCATTGCCATGGGTGATCTCATGCTCAAAGAGCACACTGTAGAAAACCTTTTCCATGCCCCAGCTTAGCACACTGGATCCTCACCCTAAGGCACTGTAGCTGCCTCTGAGAGAAACAAAACCCATTCTTTGTTCAGAAGCTGACCTTCATTTTGAATTTAAATGAGGCTATAAGTCAGCTTCCTTGTGACATAGATTCAGGATGTTCTCTTTCATCTGTAGGTAGAAATCAAATACTTGACTCTCCTAACTCTCAGAGAAACTATAGTGGTTGTAAAGACCCAAACATGATATTTAAGAGTAAACAGATTTGATATCAGAATATGGAAAGATCTCCCATGCTCATGGCTTGGCAGGATGAATATAGTAAAATTGGCAGTCTTACCTAAAGCAATCTACAGATTCAATGCACTTCCCATCAAATTACCAATACATTTCTTTACAGACATTGAAAGAAAAATTCTCAACTTCATATGGAATAAAAAGAAACCCAGAATTGCTAAAACAATCCTCTACAATAAAAGATCTTCTGGAGGTATCTCCATCCCTGATCTCAAGCTGTACTATAGAGCAACAGTAATAAAAACTGCATGATAATGGCATAGAAACAGAATGGTGGATCAGTGGAACTGAATAGAAGACCCAGAAATAATCCCACAAACGTCTGGACACCGGATTTTTGACAAAGATGATAAAACCATACAATGGAAAAAAGATAGCATCTTCAACAAATGGTGCTAATCTAACTGTATGGCTACATGTGGAAAGATGCAAATAGATCCATACTTATCACCTTGCACAAAACTAAAGTCCAAGTGGATCAAAGACCTCAATATAAAACCAGACACACTAAACTTGCTAGAAGAAAAAGTGGGGAAGAGGCTGGAACTCATTGGCACAGGAGACAACTTCCTGAACCAGAACACCAGCAGCACAGGCTCTAAGATCAATAATCAATAAATGGGACCTCATGAAGCTGAAAAGATTCTTTAAAGCAAAGGACACTGTCTTCAGAACAAAACGATGACCTACAGATTGGGAAAAGATCTTCAGCAACCCTATATCTGACAGAGGGCTGATATCCAGTTTTTATAAAGAACAAAACAAGTTAAAAAGCAACAAATCAAGTAATCCAATTAAAAAATGGGGAACAGAACTACACAGAGAATTCTCGATAGATGAATATCGAATGGCAGAGAAACACTTAAAGAAATGCTCAACATCCTTAGTCATCAGGGAAATGCAAATCCAAATGACCCTGAGATTTCACCTTACACCCATTAGAATGGCTAAGATCAAAAACTCAAGTGACAACACATGCTGGAGATGTTGTGCAGAAAGGGGAACCCTCCTCTACTGCTGGTGGGAATGCAAACTTGTACAATCACTCTAGAAATCAATCTGGCGCTTTCTCAGACAACTAGGAATAGTGCTTCCTCAAGATCCAGCTATACCACTCCTAGGTCTATATCCAAAAGAGGCTCAATTACACAATAAGGATATTTGCTCAGCCATGTTTGTAGAAGCTTTATTTGTAATAGCCAGAAGCTGCAAACAACCCAGATACCCCTCAACTGAGGAATGGATACAGAAATTGTGGTACATCTACACAATGGAATACTACTCAGCAATAAAAAAACAAGGAAATCATAAAATCTGCAGGTAAATTTTGGGAACTGGAAAAGATCACCCTGAGTGCGGTATCCCAGAAGCAGAAAGACACACACGGTATATACACACTCATATAGACATATAATATAGGACAAACCTACTAAAATCTGTACACCTAAAGAAACTAATCAAGAGGGAGGACTCTGGCTAAAATGTTCAATCCCCATCCAGAAAGGCAAAGAGGATGGATATCAAAAGAAGGAGAAAACAGGGAACAAGTCAGGAGCCTGCCACACAGGGCCTCTGAAAGGCTCTGCCCTGCAGACTATCAAAGCAGATGCTGAGACTTATGGCCAACCTTTGGTCAGAATGCAGAGAATCTTATGAAAGAAGTGGGAAATAATAAGATAGGGAGAGGACAGAATCTCCACAAGGAGAGCAACAGGACCAAAAAATCTGAGCACAGGGGTCTTCCCTGAGACCCCTGTACCAGGCATGGAGATAACCTAGAACCCCTGCACAAATGTAGCCCATGGCAGTTCAGCCTCCAAGTAGGTTCCATAGTAGTGGGAACAGGGACTGTCTCTGACATGAACTGATTGGCTTGCTGTTTGATCACCTCCCCCTGAGGGGGGAGCAGCCTTATCAGGCCATAGAGGAAGACGATGCAGCCACTCCTGATGAGAGCTGATAGACTAGGATCAGAAGGAAGGAAGGAAAAGAAGACCTCCCCTATCAGTGGACTTGGGGAGAGGCATTCGTGGAGATGGGGGCTGGAGTGGTGGAGGAAGGGAAGGGTTGGGAGGGGAGGAGGGAGGGAGCTACAGGGGGGATACAAAGTGAATAAAGTGCAATTAATAAAAAAAATTTAAAAAGAGTGCACAGGTTCTTATTTTGTTTTTAACCCATGAGGATATGTTTTATATTAGCATGAACTCAGTGGGCTGTTAAACATGAATATTATAACTCGAGCTTATTTGTGTAGTAGGATTAAAATATTCTTGTCTACCATGATTGTGTAAATATAAGTCAAACCTATTATTTATTAGACTGTGTATTCTGCAATTTATTGTAGACTGAGGGTAAGGCTAAATGGTAGAGTGTTTGCTTGGCATGTATAAGGTTCAGTCTCTAGCATATGAAAAAAGAAACAGAGAGAGAAGTTTGATGTATTGCCTATTTAGGCATTTGAAAATCATAAAATAAATAGCCAAATCCTATAAAAGAAAAGTTATGCTCTTATCAAAATGAGACCACCCTCACAGAATATTAATTATCCATCATCATTTCAGTCTCCAAGAAGTCTGTCCAGTTAGGATAAGCTCCGACTAAAATTCGATTTTGATGTCTCTTGGGAGCCCATTTTTGACATTGCAGGGGTCTCTTCCCTATTCTCGTCTCTCTTCTTGGCCAACATTTGATTGTAAAGTTGGATTGTATTCTCATTTTGGATATGAAATTCACACTGTGTTTTAGAGAAATTGATGTTTAAGTATGGTAACAGTGTAATGTACTTTTGACTTCCCCATATAGCATAAACCATGATATTTATTTCACCAAATCCCACCTCACTTATTCTCTTTGTCATTATAAAACTATGAATTTTCAGATGTGAGTTGCAAACTGTCTCTGTGTAGAGCTTGAATTAACAGTGAACACGGTAGTATTTTTCTTTCTGGATATTTTAAATTATGTATACCTTTACTCTTTATAACCATCCCTGTATCTTCTTCTTTTTTTTTAATATTGGGTCTTGGTAAGTGTAGGGAGAATAATTTTTCTTCGAAACAACTTGTGAAGCTAGGCGTTTGGTTTCAGAACATGTTCCTTCCCCCAAAGTATTTCTGTTTTAATAAAAGTTGCCAACACATTTCTTTCCAAGAATCAGTTCTAGTCATAATTCTCCAGTCAACTTACAAAGGGTGTAGTAGTCTATAAGTTTGTAATGTAACCACTGAAATCACTACTGCATTCTACCCGTGAATAAAAGGACCCTGAACAACATTGCTTGTAAGCCCATAAATTAGCTTTGTTTTATTAGTTCTAATGCTATTTCTTCAGCTTCTCACGTGCCAAAGCATGGCTTATAAACTATTACCTACAACCAAGATTTAAAAAAAAAAATGAAAGAAAATAAAAGATCTCCGACAAAACATTCCACTGGGGAATAAAATAATGTTATGCTTTGTCTTATTGGTTTTTGTCAACTTGACACAAAACTAATCATATCTGGGGAAAGGGAGTCTTAACTGAAAAAATTGCCCCCATAAGATGAACGTGTAAGCAAGTCTTTGGGGATGTTATCTTGATAAATGTTTTCTGTGGGAGGTCCCTCCCCACTGTGAACAGTACCTCTGGGCAGGTGGTCCTGGGTGGTATAAGAAAGCCGGCTGAGTGAGCCATAAGGAGCAAGCCAATAAGCAGTATTACTCCATGGCTTCCACTTTAATTTCTGCTGCCCTGATTTCGCTTAGTAAGGAAGAGTGATATCCTGAGTTATAAGCCAAAAACAAACAAACAAACAAAAACAAAACAAAACAAAAAAACCCCTCTCTTATCCAAGCTGCTTTTGGTTATGGTGTTTTACCACAGCAATAAAAACCCTAAGATAAGCCTGGAAGAGAAAAGATTATGCACCCTCACATTTATTCAGAGAAAACTGAAGGTTTTCAGAAAGAATCCCACTATGTAACCACTTGTCAGGCACCAACATGGACTCCAATACAGTTATCTCAGACCTGTTTTAGACTTCTTTTTATTGTTCTATATTTTTTACCCCAACAGAAGGCAACAGTTGATTTAGGTTATTCAGATTCAGTGTAATCTGTATTCCATTTCTATTTGAGTGAAGGAGGTTCAGCATGCTGATACACAGCACTAGGAAAGCAAGGGAACTTCCTGTTTGTGGCTTGGGCTTTGGGTTTTATTACCAATTTGGTCTTACGAATTTGTTTATTCAATCAAGAAGACTGATCTGTGGACCTCTAGCATAGAGGCTTTACCAGTTATTTGTATTGCTTATGTAATAACAAAAACACAGGTGTGTTTTTGGTGGGAATGAGTCCAAGGTCTTCTTGAGTCCTTAATTGGAATTAACATGGGATTTTAAGTCTGTGTACTGTCCAAAAGATGGAATCAAACAGGCTTCTACATGTAAAGCTGAGATAAAATTTAATGAAACCACAACTGCTAGAGAATCTTAATATCTTATGACACCGGAGTTGAAAATAAAATGATGAGACAAGGGTCACATCAACACAAAGCATCAACTCATGACCCAGTTCACTGAACTAAATATTATTGTCTTTGGAAAACAATGCTACTCTCAGTTCTGAGCATGTGCTAGCACAGTGGCAGTGTTTTGCATTCAAATGTACAATAGCTCCATAAAATATATCTGAGTCAGAGGTGAGAAGTCATCTCTTTATTTATTGATGTGATAAATATTTTTTGTCTCTTTGATGCAGATGTCTACCATGTTTCAGATGCTATGTCCAACAACTCACATCAGCCAAAAGTTAGCTTTTCAAACATGTTGTCTACCCCATAAAGACCGTTTTAAGTCTTCACATTTTGATTCCCTGCATATTACCATACATTTTAAATGATGGTCTGCTTTCTTTCCAGGTTTTCAAGGCTAGTATCCAAACAAGCTTTATAATGTTAACATTCAGAGAATGAGATTTCTCCCTCTTTTATTATTTACCTGGACAGAACATCTTCAACTCTTCTAAGTAGCACTTTCATCAAGGACTGTGGAGACTGTGTACTCCATTCTCACTTTATAAACTTATCTCTAGTCAGATACTTAGTCCTGAGAAAGATGCCCTAGATTCTTGTGAAACCATTCCTCACAGCTTTGGAGTCTGAACCTTGTGGGAGAACAACATCAATGCAACCCCAGGTAGCAGAAGTCTTTCTGAAGCAGATAATAGAATAGCTGAGTAAAGAATTCATAGAAATGGCCCAGTACTTTGTTACCTATGAAGTTATAAACACAACATGTGGGCAATCATGTTCAAAAACAGTTCCCAAATTGAACTGGATCGACTGTCTTGGAGTATTCAAGTTCTTTATTACAACAGAGGAGACAAACAACAGAGATAACAGAGACAAGAGAGTAAAATCCTTAGCATAAATCAGGACACTCTGGAGGATCCATGTCTTTCAGTTCCACTCTATTTAAATGGTAAGACTTTCACTTAACTTTTTTTTTTAACTTAAGTTAAAATATATACATACATGAAAAAAGAGAAAAACATAAAAACAACCAAAATCTTGAAAATGTGGGATGAGTAGGATAAACAAACATTTCTTAAATTATTTGTTTAACCGTCAACCAAGAATGCCAGGTTCGTTCCTCAGCCTGGCAAAGCGGCTATGTCCATAACTCATGTTTCTGCCACTGAATGTGTGTGTGCTCTATGCCAGGGCAAGCATTGTTGCTAAAATCTAGATCCACTTGGTCAAAAAGCTTTGTGTGTGAAGATGTTATATGAGTTTACTCATAAAACACTAATCAGTGTAAAAGTTTAAAAAGTGTAACTGTGGGGAGAACGTGTGACCCTGTGTCAATGAGCACTCATGACTCAGGCATTCACCATGTCAAGGATACCAGTGCCTCAGGATCATGAGAAGGGCAAAGCCTCACCCTGGCCAGCGTATGGATGTGGGTGAACTAACTGACCTTTATACCCACAGGAGTTTTGCTCTGAGACAAGGGTCTACTCCACAATACTAAACTTACAGAAAAGTCTGCTGTTTGCAGAAGTGCTTTATAGAAGTGAGTTTGGGGAGAAAGTATTAGTTCACATGATTACTGCAAGGCTGAAACCAGGCATAGTTTTCAGAGGCTCACTGGGGAGACTTATCAGTTTCTCTGGATCAACTCTATTGATAAGGAAAGCTGTTCTGTGTTACCCGTGTGCCCACCTTCCATCCACTAGATAAGAAGATTGCCACTCACCACAGCCCCAGTTAGTGACAGCCAAAACACTTCCTACGTGGTCCATGGAAAAGGAGAAATCTTTTTCATCACCATTTCTGTGAGATAAGTGTAAAATTCACTAAAAGAAAACTCTTATCTTAGGACAAACTAACCATGGCCCAAGCAATCGAAGAAAGGCTAGGAAGGCAGTGTGGGTCAAATAATCTTTCTTGTTTGTAAATTAAAAAGAAATTTTAAACTTTACTAAAATTCTTAAAAATTTTTCAGCAGATTTGCAACAGCTTCTTCTTATAATATAATAGTCTAGAACGAGAAATGTAGATAGAGTTTATTTATTACTCTTAATATTCACCACAGAGACAAGTGAGAGATTATCTGGAGGTTAGATATAAAAATAGATGGCAGAATTATTTTTCCGGTACTGTGTTATTTTGTTTTGTTCTGTTTTTGTGTTTGTTTGTTTGTTTGTTTGTTTGTTTGTTTTGAGACAGGGTTTCTCTGTGTAACAGCCCTGGCTGTTCTGGAACTCACATTGTAGACAGGTATCCTCAAATTCACAGAGATATACCTGCATCTTCCTCCTGAGTGCTGCTATTAAAGGCATATGCTACTAGGCTGGGCCAATGGCAGAATTATTGACCTAATTCTAATACTACTACTATTAGGGTTGTAGAGGGCGCAATAGCAAATTAATTAACTGGGAAGTAGAAAGAAGTAAGAGCAGGTTTTGTCTGGATCACATTAATTATAATATTGGCCTAATAACTTCATGTTTCACAGCTCTTCTTTGTTTTATTTATAATCTATTAATTAACAATTTGGGGATGATAGTATGTACATTTGTCAGTGGCTACAGAAGACAAAAAAAGGCATTCAGTCTCCTGTTGCTTGAGTTATAGGTGGCTGTGAATTGCCTGACTTGGGTGCTAGGAACTGTACTCAGATCCACTGCATGAACATCATGTACTTCTAACAGCTTAACCTTCTCTACAGTCAATTATAGCTTTGCTTTTCTCCTAAAAAACAGGGGTTTACACTGAGTGGATGATGAACTCTCTTCTGTTGGTTGGGGTGTCTTCAGCCCTACGTAATCTAAGTGGAAGCAAAGTAAAACACTTTGCTAAATTTTAATATATATATATACACATATATACATATAATAAATATTTTACCAATTTTCACACTAACCAAGGAAAAGTGAAAGGGAAGAGTAGGGTATAAAGTTCACTTTAACTCAGTTTTGGTTGCTGGGAAAGTTTTCCTAGAAACAAATGGCAAAGAAACCCAATGACACAATGAGGCAAGACAATAAAGATGAATAGTGTAAAATGATGTTGCTTTGACAAGGGAATTCCTCCACAGGGGAAACCACATGGATCTGTGACAATCATTTGTGAAAGCAAGAAACATATGTTGTGTTTCAGAAAAGAGTGAATGGATTTCAGTTCAGCATCATAAAAATAGCTATTTGAGAGGGGAGGAATTATGAATCCCAAAGCAACTCTTGAAACAATAATACAAATAGCAGTCCTCCTTTAAATTTATTTTAATGGGAGTGCCTGTGTTCTATCTTTTGCCAAATCCTCAGCAGCAGGACATCCAGTCAGATTTCAGTCTTAGACCATTTAACTCCACCTAAAAGTAAAACCAGACAACAATCCTTGATGTCAATGTAACTCAAGGTCTTTTCTCTGTGATGTCATTGTTCTCTTCTCATCAAGAAATAATTTCAAACTCTTCTGTTATATTCTCAGCTTCTACATAGAAAATAGATTTTACATAAAAATATCACAAAATGGTGTTTTCTTTCACCAAAAATATTATATAGTTCGTAGGACCTCCTCCCCACTCCTGATACAAAATACCACCTCTTCTCATTTTCCAGCTATAGGATAGCAGAAAAAGTCTCAAACAGCTTACTGAAAAGAAGCCTAGTTCAGTTCCAAAACGTAAGATCATAAAAATAAATTATACAATTAGAAAGTGGTGGTTGTGCCAGCTAAATATCCCACCACAGATGAATTTATTTGATGGAATTCATAGTCACGGAAACAACAGCTATAGTCACACAAATGACTGAAATGCATTTAAATTCATCTATAACAATACATAGCTAAATAGCAAGTACAGGTGAGGCATGTGCACCTATCCCATGTCTACTTAGAGAAGGCATGAGGAGTCTAATATGTGGCCAGGGCAGTAGCTACAGTTACCTGGAGATGTCCCTACAGAAAAGGATGTCTGTGCTTCTGAATATGGCTCCACACCTAGTTAATTCCACTCTTACTTTTCCCATTATTCCTTACTTGTTTATTAACTTCTATCTTTTCTTCTATTTAACATTTGCCAGTTTATGTTAGAGACCCATGACAAGGCAGAGATGAAAATTCCATTTGTTCCTACTGTGAGGATATTAGAGAGATTTTTAGGCATAAAAGAGCTTCCAACAACAACAACAAATTTGTTTGTTTGCTTGAGGTTCTTCCACTCTCTGCAAAGCATTTTGTCTTATAACTGTAGTTCCATGTAACATCAAGATTTGAAGAAGGAGCAGACATTGCACACACTAATTCCATTATGCTCTCTGGACTATTCCATCTCTGAATCATTTCTTTCTTCTAGGCTATCTCAAACTCCAGGAACTCTCAGCCCTATTCAACCATCTCATGAGGAACAGGAATGACCTTCAGAGGGAGTAATCATGTCATGGTACAGTAGAGTCACTCTACATGCAACAATGATTTTCCTGAGCCCCAGTCCTCTATAGAACTAGACCCAAAACAATGACCAAGACCACTTATGCATTCCTGGACTCTGGCCTAACTCTTTCTCTGTAAAATACTTCACTCATTGTCTGTAATACGAAGATCGATCTCTGTGTTCACCTGTTTGAACATGCAGAGTAAATTCATCTCCTTTTAACCCCATCTCATCTCTCCAATTAGACTAGACTAGACTAGTTTAGACTGGTAACCATTTCCCTAGAGTAAGAACGTTTGTTTATGACTATAGCAGCAGTGACATGTGCCATTCTGCTCTGATCAAGAGTTGAGAAGTCAGGAGCTGGCTTAGAGTATGAGTTTTTCTGGCTCATAGATGGCAACCATATAGTTATAAAACATCCATGTTCATGTCCTACCCCTTCACATTGGCCTAAAAACTATCCCCTGTAAAATGTATGTCTGGACTTGAATAACCCTAGCAATACTGGTAAATCTATCCATTGTAAAGTGATTTTTTTTCCTTTCAAGTCAGTGTAGAGTCCTGTATTATTTGCCAAGACACATGGGAGGGAGTAGAATTGGACTAGCGTATGTATTTTGACTCATAGAAAAATGTGTGTTCTTTGGTCACATCAAAGAAGAAAGGGATCAAGAAGGGAACAGGAGTAGTGATGGATAAATAATTCCAGACATCTTGAAAGACATGCAGTCTACCACATGGTTTTGTATGTCTCTTATATTTATGGGGCTTATGGCATTTTTCCTTAATTCTTTTGATCTTCCATTGGAGAACAACCATATGGCTTTCCTGTCACCCTGACTCTGTTTTCGCTGGTGGAGTCTCAAAAGTGCACAGAGGTGTATAGTGCTGGAAGATTCAGGAGAGATGTTGGCCCTATGTCCATAGAATGGAGGTGTCAATGCAAGAGTCACTTCCATGTGGTTATCTTTGATTGGTATCCGAATTTTCAGTTATATTTCCATTATTTGTATTCAAGCATGCCCTGAATAGTCTATTTTGTCTCAAAAGTCTCTAACAACTGAGAGTTCCATCTTACGTCAAAATTTCAAAAAAATATGTTTTCAACTCTACAGTTGTGATAGTTTTATGCCTTGAGTAGAGTTCTCCAGAAGCCTGTGTCTGTGGTGTCCTTGATAACTACTCTAGATAGCTATCTGCATACTTGGACTTTGGCTGATTCTATTTGTCTTTATAGCACCTCAATAGCCATTCACCTAGCTGAAGTTCTGCTGATGGCCAGTGTGTGCCCTGATAATTACCTGACAATTTGTACTCTAGTATGTACTCTATCAGCCCATAGGTCAGTGACCTGGGCAATTTGTAAAAGAAGCTGCTACCGTTGACTGCATTTAAGAGTGCTTAGTAGCATATGCTGAACACTTTATCCAGATTTTCTTAGTTGGCTCCTGTGATATTTTTGTGATGATTATGTCTGATTCATGAATATCTTCTACCATTGAATTAAGAATTGAATGACTGAAAAATGATATATGCCATAAGTCATTCTTATGAGACAGGTATTTACCACTGAATTTTTTTTTAATAGGGACAAATGTGTCTTTAAATGTGAAAACAAAGAGATACTTGAAATATTTGGCAAGAATATTTTCTATGATGAAGAAATAAGTTATATGTCATTTAAGCCCTATCATACTTTTACTTTAAAAAGCCACAAATCCTTAAATTGCTTAATAAAAGAATGCTTGGTAGTGACTCATCCATTAACCATCCAAGAAAAGATTAAGGAGTTTTGAACAAGCTTCATTTGGGATATACTGCTTTCCTTGGCAGAGTGTTGGGAAAGGGTGACAAGTAAGGGGGGTAAAGAGGTGGATTTTACTGCTTCAGAAGCATAAAAATAATAACTATAAACAGTGACTTTTTTTAGATAGTTAGAGCTTCTGCAGAATGAAATGCATTGGGAGTTCATTATGCTATTAGAAAAAAAATAACAGAGTCCATCTACTATTATTTAACCACATTAATCATTATGATAAACTATGTTGTACTCTAATCCACAGAATTCATGCTTAGATGATTACATTGGGGCATGGTGTAATGATTTTAAGCAGTGACAGGTAAACCCTTTTCCATGTATGTTGACATGAATAAGCACTAACACCCAAACTTTTATAGACAATGACCAGTAATGTAAATATGGGATCCATCTACAATTATTTTAATGTCAAAGACCTCCACATGAGGTGGGTATCTTTGCTCTTAGCAATTATAAATTAAACCAGGAAGGAATTCTGCCTAGTCTAGAGGATCAAGATTTTCAGAAATTTTACTGACCAATCTAGAGATACCACCAACCCAATAATCGCTTCCTTTGTCAGGTATCTGTTCACAGGAAAAGGAAATGGATATGGTTTTCAATGGATCAGTGGCTTTCTTAAGATTGGTGGTAATTTTAATTATTTTTCACTTTACCCTGTTTATTTATTATTGATTACAGCATCTTGCATTTAACTCAATCTCAAAAAACAATTACGTTTCCAATCTTAAAATTCACCACTAACTGCCTATGGAGTTTGGGGAAAGTCATTTAAGACAAATAGTGACTTGGTTTTAAAACATTAATATCTTTTCCATCTCTAGCATTTTACTAGTCATTGACTGAATGTCCTGGTTATTGACTACAAGACAAAATAATGTCCCTCCCCAAAACACTCACAATGAAATAACCTCCATCTTCCTCACGCACTCCTCCTTCAATTCCTCCTCTTCCAGAATAATAAACAGTGTTCTTCCTTTATAACCTGTTCTCCATATCAGCTTATCCAGTGTTAACAGTTTTCCATCCAATTAATAGGCATATGCTAGCTTGGTTTGAGACTCTTCCCATATTGGTTTTCAGAATTTACTTCTTTTAGAACCTTTTCTTTTTCTTTTTCTTTTTTATTTATTTTAATTTTTATTAATTACACTTTATTCACTTTGTATCCCTCATGAGGTCCTCCCTTCTCCCCTCCCAATTCCACATTCCCTCCCTCTTTTCCACACATGCCCCTCCCCAAGTCTGCTGATAGGGGAGGTCTTCCTTTCCTTTCTTCTGATCCCAGTCTATCAGGTCTCATCAGGAGTGGCTGCATTGTCTTCCTCTGTGGCCTGGTAAGGCTGCTCCTCCATCAGGGTGAGGTGATCAAAGAGCAGGCCATCAGTTCATGTCAGAGACAGTCCCTGTTCCAATTACTATGGGACCCACTTGGACACTGAACTGCCATGGGTTACATCTGTGCAGGGGTTCATGCATGGAGAAAACCTAGGACCCCTGCACAGATGTATAGAACCTTTTATTTTTGCTGTTTGATAGAAACCAATTTGCTCTGCACACTTTTTAATTTGTGGGCAAAAGTCTCTCTGCTTGACCACCAGGAGGCAGTGTTGAAGTATCTCTTCGGTGGAGAAGGTCACCATTAAGTGGGCCTGGGCATGATTCTCCTGGGAATAAGAAATCACAGTCTGAATAATTCCAGGGGGTTACCAATATCCCTAAGCCAGCAGCCATAATCTATATCTGCGTACTTAAACTGGAGTTCACTTTTCTAAACAATTTTATGGTTTCTAATACTATCTTGTAATGGCATTAAAGTTGAATTTCTCACTATTCAACACAATTGAAAAGCCATTTAATTCCTTAACTTTAGATCTTCAATGATTCTTGTGGGTTTTTTGTTTGTTTATTTTTAGAAAGGAGAGATAAATAATTAAAGCATACAGTATATTTGCTCTTTGAATTTTTAAAACTCCGCATTAATTTCAAGATTTTCAAATTTTAACTGATTTCATTCAAAATGGTTTAGATACTTCAATTAGCAATTTCCTAAGATTTTAAATAGACATGACTTCAAGAGGGAAGGTGAGAGCTCTCCTTCAAGCTAGTTTACATATTGGATTCTCACAGAAATACAATGGAGTAAATATCTTCCTCATACTTATAAGACAAAAACAAACAAACAAACAACAACAAAGAAAAGCCAATTAATTAAGATCCCTCCAATTAAATGGGAACCTGTCTGATTCTAGAGTTCATTACTCTAGTTGCCTTGCTAATAAAGCAACAGTAACAGGATAGGAGACAAACTATTGAGCTTAACAACATTTTGGGTAACTATCTCTACAGATTGGGTTCTTCATCATAGTTCAAGCAGTGTGTTTGTTTTGTTTGTTTGTTTTGTTTCAAGACAGAGTGACAGGGTTTCTATGTGTAACAGCCATGGCTGTCCAGTCTCTTTGTGGACCAGGCTGGTCTCAAACTCACCGAGATTCATCTGCCTCTGCCTTCTAAGTGCTGGGATTAAAGGAGTGTGCCACCACTGCCTGGCTTGAGCAGTGTTAATTAAGGATTGCACATTGCTATTTGGGGGCTAGGCCAACCTCTGTATCTCCTGGCTTTATAAAGAAGAATTCTCTTTGCAGATTTACTGTTTGTTTCTTTTTCAAATTCACAGTTTCTATTACCATTTGGCATTAAGTTTCCTAAGCCTCACATCCTTTGATTTGAAAAAAAACTATCCCATTGTTGCACTGAAGTTCCTTTTATTGGATAGTAAGAAAATCTTCAAAGCTTTTGTCTTTCATTTTCTCCAATTTACAAAGCCTAAGCCCCATGAAGAAATTTGAAGAGTAACTAGAGTGTCAGTTGTGAACACAGGTCTCAAACCTGTCCGCAGCCCCATAGAGTCAAGAAACTAAAGGCTTGTGGGTTTCCTTTTTGTCAACTCTGTTTAAAGATTTAAATTTACTCATTATCGCTTACATATGCCTAGCTTTTCATAATAACAACTAAAATGTATGAATTTTTGTAAAGTCACAAAACTATTGTTCTCAAAATGCATAAAAAGATAAGAGGCTTCTGAAAAAGAATTTGGTTATGGAGACCAGTTAGACACCAGACTTCTTCCAGGTTAGAAGGATAATTGAGGAATGGAATGAGGGTTAAGACTAGGAGCCTTCTAGCCCATCCTTATCTTGAACTTGCAAGTATGTGAGGCTTATCTTAGAGTCCTCCTTTCCTCTAGCCTCTGTATCCCAAGTACTGGAATGACATGTATATGCTACCACACCTAGATAGCAAGAAAATCACTTATTTAAATCAAAGAACACTCTATCTCAAACATGACATTAAGTGCTAGCATTTCTTTAATGAATTTTCTACTAATTGTTAACAGATGATAGTAATAAATGTACATGTTTTTTAAATTAATATTTTTTATTCATTACAGTTTATTCACTTTGTATCCCAGCTGGACCCTCCTCCTTCATTCCTTCCCAGTCTCACCCTTCCTCCCTCTTCTCCTCCCACGCCCTTCCCCAAGTCCACTGATAGGGGAGGATCTCCACCCTTCCATCTGACCCTAGACTATCAGGTATCTTCAATACTGGTTGGGTTGTCTTCCTCTGTGGCTGCACATGTTGTTTTATTGGTATCCACATTTTGGTTTGATAAGATGTCAATAAAAATTATCAGTGCTTACTAAATAGATAAAGGCCCTAGAACCTGGCAGCTTAGGTGAGCCAGCAAACAGACTCTGAAGCAGACATCTAGCCATCTGAGTGAGCACTTTTACCAAGCTAAAAAGGCACGTGCAGCTAACAACCCTCTCACTCTTAGGTGCGGTGGAGAAAGAAAAGGCAACGTGTACAGAAGGGAGGAACAGCTAGAGCAAAACAAAGGTGGCGGGGTCAAAAGCCCTGCTGAGGTGAGACTCCACGAAACAGCTCTTTTGTAATCACTTCCCTGATTGGGACTGGGTGGCAATTTAGAGAGAGCTTGGGAGAAGAGAAATCAGGAAGGAGGGTAAAGGTCACAACCTTTTTTAGAATTGCACAAGCCACTTAAAACAAAAGATGAGTGTATTAGATCTTATGTTATCCGAGCAATTTAAACATGGAGATGTTTTCCAAGACAAGGGAAATGAACTACATCACACACACACACACACACACACACACACACACACCTTTCTCAGGCTCTCCTCCACCTCCCCCAAGCTGACATGAAAGGCACTGAAATAATCAACTCATGGAAGCCCCAAACTCAGGTCAATAAAACCGGCAGACAATTGCTTACTCGGAAGTTCTGCAGCCATATGGCTGCCTAGCAGTATTTGGCTGCCTACAGGGCCAATGAAATTCCTATTTTTTTTTCTTTTTTCCAAAATGTTTTGTTCTTCTTATGCAAGACCATTCTAGCCACTGCCAAATTCAGCAGTCACCATAGTGCCATAGTGCCTCTAATTCAAAAGTTAGGATGAAATATTTAGCCTGGTAGAGTGGTTCTCCTGTAACGGAGAACCTTCCGTCTGCCTACTTCAAAGGTTGTTGCTAAAACCTCCTCTGACTGGAGCTCCACTTCTGGGTTCTGTTAATAGTTCAGCAACTGGTTGCAGCACAATTAGCCATTTGTCCTCCCTGCAAGGGGCTGGTCACGAATGTGGCTTCTAAGCCAAGGGTAGGACTCCACCCTGCACAAATTTGGCCTAAAAGCATTTCTTTTTTTTTTTTAAACCTACTTCTCTGTTGCCAAATAGTCTAACATAAACATGATTCTGTTTTTTGAACAGTAAGATGGATCGGAATTAGATCAAAGCACTATTTCTTCTTTGTAGCCCTAATTCTGACATGCCAATGAACAAGAGGGTTGAAAAGCCTGAGATCTGAGATCACAGGCTACTTTTCCTACAAGGTACTCAGACCACAGAGTATTCACTAAGCAGCTTGTCATGTTGCCCCTGTGAACAACAACCGAAGGGGGTAGGGTCAGATTCTTGGGAATCCACTTGCTTACATATATGTTCTTAATAAATTATATATTTTATATATTCAAATGCATAACCACTTAATATTTATATAATTTATGAATTTCCTTAATATATAAGATATATTAACCATATTTACATATGTTCCCACTCTTTCCTAAATAAACATGTATCTCTATATTCAGATGAATTTCTATACTGGCAAGAATTTCTTAACATTGCAAAAAGACAATCAAAAATGTTCTTTGCTACAGCTGGGATACAAAGTGAATAAATTGTAATAAATAAAAAAAGAAATAAAAGAAAGATAAACTGTTCACTGCCAAAGAGCATTATCTAATCTAAATTGTTTACTCTGTTTCATTACAAGGAAATCTTTTAAAGTTATATTTGTGAGTGTTTGGAAAAGAAAGAAAGACAGCTTTTCTGGGGCCAAACTATTTTTTTTCCATTTTTAAGTTACTTGTTTACTAAATGTGTACATAGACAGCACTTCAGTTTGCTAAGCTCCGTCTGTGCAAACAGCAGTGTGTTTAATAATTCAACAACCATATAAAATCTGTACTATTATTATCCGCATGTGACAGATGGGGACCCTGAGACTAAAGAGCTCAGGTAACTTACAAAGGGTCACTCAGGTTAAGCGGCCACGCTGGGTTGCTGCTTAGGCATTCTGTCTGTGCATTCTGTCTTTTTTCTTTCATTGCTTCCTGTCTAAGGGAAACCTCATAGATGAGGAACCTAAGTCATACATATTCATGTAAACAGCTTATTGGGCATGATGTCCCACCCTGTAATTACAGCTATCAGGAAGATAATAGCATAGGAGTATCTTTTTGAGTTGCAAGCTAACCTGACCACAGTATAAAGCAACATATATAACATACTTTAATATGTAATAGAATATATATTTTATATAATATATAAAATAAATATTTTATTATAATAATAAATAACAAATATTTTAAGTCTATTTAATTCACATAAAATCTAAATAGAATAAAATAAATAATATATTTCAAATTAGAATAATAAATGAATGAATGAATGAATGAATAAATAAATAAATAAATAAATAAATAAATAAATAAATAAATAAATAAATGAAGGTGCTGTGGCTGGGCTAGGCTAGCCTAACCATCACAGGTATTTATGTGTGGGGGAATACTAATTCCAGGCACTTAGGTAGGTAGGTGGCAAATTCTTGTCCAGTCTGGTATTCAGAGTCAAAATTTAAAATTATTTCAAGAGCAGGGAGGGGTATGAGATGTCTTGTAGGTAAAGGCACTTGTCCCCGAGACTGAAGGCTGAGTTCAAGCCTCAGAAACCCCATGGTGGAAGGGGAGAATCAATGCTTAGGGGTGTTCTCTGGTTTCCACATGTGTAGCATGGTATGTGTGCTCTGTCCCACACCCCAAGAATTAAAGAGATGTAATGGAAAAGAAAAGAAAAACTGTCCATGCAAATCACTGAACACATTTGATTTGCAAAGGCTAGGGATTTAGCTTAGTATCTGTCCCTTGGTTCAACTCTGAGTACTAAGGGGAGGAGAAAAGCTAAATATAAATTTCTATTTACAGTTATAACCTCTTCAGGTACTTGTTTCTTTAGACTCACTTGTCCATATTAGGCTATGAACTACCTACAACTAAAAGAAATTTAAACTTCTTTCTATAATTGGTCACACAAAGTAAACAGGGGAGTTTTAAAATACACCTTCATCTTCAACTTCTGAATAGCATGATTAATTCATGGAGGACCAAAAACACATAATGAATTCACGTTGAAATAGGGATTTGCCAAAGCATTCAGAGTGAGAACCTACAAAGAGAAGCTGATGTCATTTAGGGTGAAAGCACGGACTTGGCTCACACAGAAGCCAGGAAAGTTATATGATGTTATATAGAATGAGGGCCCATGCGTGTGAGAATTAGGAAACATTGAATACTCCTAAGGCGGTGGTTCTCAATCCTTCCAATACTTCGATTCTTTGCTGTAGTTCCTCATGTAGTTGTGACCCCCAACCATATAAGTATTTTTGTTGCTCCTTTATAACTGTAATTTTGCTACTGTTACAAATCACAATGTAACTCTGATATGCAAACCCCAGAGGCATCACAGCCCACATGTTGAGAACCACTGTCCTAAGGCACTGTTGTTTGGTAAGTTTTGTGGTCAATGACTGGAAGCCTAAGCCAACTGTCCCTTAGACAAGGCTGAAATTTCTGTAACTTCTCTGGATTAAAGGGAAAAAAAAATAGTTTGGCCTTCCAACTAGAACCCTAAAGGGTTTTACTTATGTTTTAAGGAGATTTCTCGTCTCCAAACTGCAACCCGGTTTAGCCTGTTAATTAGGTATCCCACGAGTGTACATATGTTGTCTGTCTAAAAGAGAAAAGGCTGTCCTTACTAATGAAAGAAAATAATGTCTGCTGGTGTTAGGATTTTTATTCATTCATGCATACATTTTTACATTCATCTTTTTATTTTAATTTTTATTAATTATACTTTATTCACTTTGTATCCTCCCATAAACCCTTCCCTCCTCCTCTCCCAATCCCACATTCCCTCCCCCTTCTCCACACATGCCCTTCCCCAAGTCTACTAATAGGGAGGTCTTCCTCTCCTTCCTTCTGATCCTAGTCTATCAGCTCTCATCAGGAGTGGCTGCATTGTCTTCCTCTGTGGCCTGGTAAAAAGACTGTTACACAATTGTAACCTAAAATGGGGAAATGAAATGTAAGTATATCCATAGATAATCATGTCCTACAGAATGTACAAAAGCTTCTGAAATAAGTACTAAAAGTAAGTCTATGAAAACTGGAAAGATTGTCAAATTACATAATC
Organism: Pachyuromys duprasi; assembly: GCA_028658305.1. Lineage (NCBI taxonomy): Eukaryota > Metazoa > Chordata > Mammalia > Rodentia > Muridae > Pachyuromys > Pachyuromys duprasi. The sequence goes on from CM053752.1 coordinate 41,376,119, forward strand.
ATGTAGAAAACCTTGGCAAACAAAAACATGGTAGTGAGCAATCAGGGTATGAATAGCTAGGAACTTGAGAAGAAAAGGATGCTTTTTATTGTATACATTTTTGTGCCTTTAAATTAATGCTGTTTTAATATAACACCTGTTCCAAAAACTTGTTTTCAAAAAGAAAATTAACCTAAAATACCTATAAGCTGCTATAGATAACAGCTATATTTATAGATACGTATCATTTTAAGCATCAAATTAACACCGTAGAAATTAAGACTGCACAGCTGAGCTGAAAACAGTGGACCAGGCCTATAACTACAGAATGTGTTATGCTCAGGCAGGAGTAATACCAGGAGTTCCAGAACAGCTTGGTCTACATATTGATTTCCAGGTCATTCTTGACTGTGTAGCATTGGCATATAATATTAATATTAATAAATCTCTATAAATAGGCTTATCAGCAAATGTACCCAATGGAAACTGCAATCAGCAATCATCTAGAAAAGGTAAATAGAAAATACATCTACCACTTCACTGAAGATGAAGTTCAGTTGGTAAATGTTTGCCTGGCTTTCATAAAGCCCTTGGTTCAGTCTCTAGCAACTCTAGCAACACATAACCTATATGTCTTGTCACGTGTCTGTAATTGTAGTACTTGAGAGAAGGAGGTAGAAGGGTCAGATGTTTAAGATCCTCACTGGTTGTTCAAAGTGATTTTGAGGCTTTACTACAGTACATAAGACTTTATCTCAATGCTGAGACTCGGTGCCAAACTTGGGGCAGAGCACAGGGAGTCTTATGGTAGAAGAGAGGGGTAGGATTAAAGGAACATGGGATCCCACAAGGAGACCAAGAAAACTAAAAGACCTGAGCCCAGGGGGTCCTGCAGAGACTGATGCACCAAGGGAGGACCTTATATGGAGAAGAACTAGACCCCCTGCTCGTATATGGCCAATTGGCAGCTCAGTCTCCATGTGGATCCCTGAGGGGATCAGAGGCTGCCTCTATAGTGAACTCAGCTGCCTGCTCTCTGATCAGTTGCCCCTGATGATGCAGCCTTGCCAGGCCACCGAGGAAGAAGATCCAGGCAGTCCTAGTGAGACTTAACAAGCTATGGGCACAGGGCAATAGTGGAGAGCTCCTCGTTTCAGTGGACTAGGGGAAAGAGATGAGGGGAAGAGGGAGGAAGGTGAAACTGGGGGAGTTGAGGGAGAAGGCTTCAATCGGGATATATAATGAATAAATTGGGGAAAAAAATTTAAAATAACATAAAATAAAATGAGAAAAAGACTTTCTCTCAAGAATAAAACAACTCCCATACACTACTCAATCACGTTCATTAAAAAAAAAGAAAGAAAGAAAGAAAGAAAACCTTCTTAAATAGAAAAAAGAAGAATGGGAAGGAAAGAATGAAGCAAATAAAATGAATCACAGGCCAATGGTAAATGCATAGTAATAAAGAATACCTGAAAGAACAGAGAAGGATGAGGTGAGCTCGGTGTGGTGGAATGTATTTGTGCCATCCTGGCTCCCTGGGAGGTTGAGGTTGAAGGATGGATCCCTTAAGGCCACTAGTCTGAGACCAGCCTAGAGAACATGACTAGACCTCATCTCTAAGAGCAAGCAAAACAACAGGAGGAGGAAGCAGAAAAGGAGAAGGATGCCATATTTATAAAATAATTTTCTAAAATACATGAAAGTAATACATTCACTGATTCAGAAAATTCATATAAGCATGTAGTCAGAAACATGTAGACATTTGATAGTGAGACAACTGCAAAGCAAAACGGAGTCAAATTAGCAGAAAAAAAAAAACAGGACAAAATTCTCCTTTGAAGTCAATACACACACACACACACACACACACACACACACACACACACAAATCTGACAGCTAACACTGACAATGGATTGGTCATTTTTTAATACAAAAAGAAAGTAAATGCCCACCTAATATTATATGAATAAGGAAACATTTGTTGCAAGTCAAATGTTGACTTGCTAACAACCATTTCTTCTAACCTTGGAACACACATACACACACAAACACAGATAAAAAATAAGTCTTTAAAATGCATAAAAATAAATGTTGATCTGATAAACAATAAGCTTCTTACTTAAAATTACACAAAGAAAGAGAATTAACAATGAATTACTATTAAATTTAAAGGATTTAAACTTCTACCAGTACAGAGAAAATGGTAAATGAAGAAGATTTTTTGATACATTATAATAAGAATTTTTTAGAGTCATAAAGTAATTTTTGTTGACAAATATCAACTTTTGTACTTTATTATTTTACTGTGAACTTAAAATTATATCTATGGGGAAAAACTTGTATCTGGCTGTGAAATAGTTCAGTTGAGGTATGCATCCAGATATGAGTTTAATTCATTGCAGCAAAATAATAACAATAGTTAAATACAGTTATTTAAAAGGCTATGGGCACAAGTCAGTAGCAGCACATTTGATTTAGTCCATAGCATGGTAAGAAAATACTTACATAAAATCAAATCAGTTCTCTAGTTGTCAAATTATAATCACTAGCGAGTCTTTAAAGAATAATTGTATTTATGAAAAACAAGATATATTGTACCATAATTGAAACAATTTGAGTTATAAAATTAATAATTTTTAAATGAATTAAATTCAAACCATTACAAACATTCAATAGTCTGCAATGCAGCAAATAAGCTATCAAAAATAGTACAGGAGAGGAGCAAAATCTTTTGTGAACAATATCTCTAACTAAGTTACCTTCAAAAGTGTAGAATTGAGTTCAGCTGTATTCAAGATAGTATGCCCATAGACCTTCCAAGAATACATGGTATGTATGTATGTGTACCTGTATGTATGTATGAATGTGTATTTGTTTGTATAATATATGAAACTCTCAAATAATGAAAAAAACATTAAAAGAAAATTGTAAGGAATAAGTCCCTGTTCTTTATATGTGTGGTGCACATAGTGGCTTCTTAAGAATGGAAACAGAAAGGGGCAGCAACTTTACATCAGAGAATTGTGCCCTACCTCTTCAGCCTAGTCAAGCTTTTCATTGTTGATGATAAAGTAATCTTGATTGCATGTACTCTCAATGTGACATAAAAATGAACTTTCTGTTTCTTCTGAAAAAAGGCAACTAGATTTAATCTGATCATGAAGAAAGCATTACAGAAGTCATAGCTGAGGCTCACTGTATAAAATACCAAATAGTCCTCAAAACTGTTAAAGTCATCTCAAACCCTCAGAGATTAAAAGGCTGTTTTAGCTTAGCCTAGTCTGAGTAGTTACAACTACTAAATGCCATATGATATTTAGGGTAGGGTCTTGGAACAGAAAAGAAAAGTAGGTAGGAATAAAAGAAAACTAAGTCTATTTGAACTTCAATAAACAATAATTATTAATTCATAGCAAACTACCACTCCAATGTAAAGTATAAATAATGCTAAAATAGATTAATTTATTAAGAATTTCTTTACTATGTTTATATTTTTCTATACATCTAAGTATGTTCAAAGTTTAAAATGTCAAATAAACAGAAGACAAAACAATAAGGCAATAGTTTGTTAATTTAAAGGAAACAAGAAGAAAATAAATAGAATTATAGCAAAAGATAAAATAAAAACTTTATATTAATCACTACATTACATATAAACCAGTGAAAACTACATGTAACAAGACTATGAATAAAGCCAAGTTTTATTAATTTATTACATCACTATCACAATTTCCCCTTTCTTTCTCTTCCTTCCCACCTCCTCCAACTCCCTGACAACATCTCTCTTCCATTCCACTCTTCCTGCTTTCCTTCAAAAAATAGTAGGCCTCCCATGAATATCAACCAAACATAGGATATCAAGTTGAATCAATTTGCAATAACATTAGGCACATTCCTTCAGATTAAGATTGGATGAAGCAACCCAATAAAGAAAAGGGTCCCAAAGACAGATAAAAGCATCAAAATAGCCCCTGCTCACTCTGTTGGATTCCTATAAGAAGACCAAGCTACCCAATTATAATGTATACAAAGGCCTAGGTCAGAGGCATGTAGGCCGGCTTATTGTCACTTCAGTCTCAGTGAGCCCCTATGAGTACAGTTTGTTGATTCTGTGTTGTGGTGTGTGTGTGTGTGTGTGTGTGTGTGTGTTATCCTTGACCCCTCTGGATCCTACAACCCTTCCTCTTCCTCTTCAACAGGATTCTTCAAGCACTCCCCAATGTGTGGCTTCTGGTAGAGAGCTTAGGACTTCAACCCAGCCACAAAAACTTCAACCTACACCTTGTTCTGACAGCATGCTATGCTGGGAAAATATGGAAGTGCCCAACCAGTGACTAGCCCAGGTTGAGGCTCATGCCATGAGAGGAAGCCTACCCCTGACACTATCTGGGGGACCAGAAACCAGAGACTGGGAGGCCAAGAAACCTAGAATAGAACCAAACATGTCAAAAAAGTCAATGAAATGATGTCTAATGATATTCTGCTGTACTCATAGATTGGTATCTAATCCAATTGTCATCAGAGAGACTTCATCCAGAAACTGATGGAAACAGATGCAAAGACAATGTCAAGTTTTAATATTCTCATTCAAGGTCATTTTTTAAAAGACCTATTCATTCTTATTGAATGTGCATATGCATCAATTATTGCCTGTATATGCATATATGCACTCAATGACTGCCTGATGCTCTTCCAGGAAAAAAAGTGGGTTCAGGAACCCCTGGAATTAGGTGATTGGTAGCCATGGCAAGGGTGCAGAGAAATCAATCTCAGTCCTCTACAAGAATATCAAGTGGCCTTAATTGCTAAGCCATCTTTCCAGCTCATTTAGGCTTCTCCTAAAAATCACTTTTTAATTTCATGTTTAAAAACATAGTTGAGGCCGCATTCCTCTCCTGTTTCTGCAAGAAGTTTGCGTCCCGTGTTCAAACACATATACAATTTAAAAAAAACCCTCATATATGAAAAAAAAAACAGTTGAAAATACAATTGTAAAGAGGTATTAGACAGACACTAAAAAAGTGAAAGCTGGGTTAACTTTGCTAATGTCAATCAAAGTAGACTTAAAGCAAGAAACATTACTTGATGAAGAAACATATGTAATGGTTAAGGACTTAACTTTTTGCCGTGGTATCATTGCATATAGCAAAAAGATCGCAAAAAAAAAAAAAAAAACAGTGGAGACACAGACAGGACCTAGCCACAGAAAAAGATTGTCATGCTCTCCTCTTTGTGTTCAATACAGCTAGACAAGCATGCAGTAGAACTCTGTTGTGCAATTTCGGGTTTGTTGCGGCAGGAATGGAGCAGTCACACCCTACAATTATGACAACCACAAGTGTCTCTAAAATTATAAAATATTCCTGGTTGACAAAAACTCATTTTACACAGTTGATTACACACACACACACACACACACACACACACACACACATATATATGAATATATGTTGTATGTATATATAAACCCACCCGTAGAAATATATATATACTGACACAGAAGAGCATGATGGACAAAAGTTACATAACTGAGGTATGTAGTTACTATTGCTATTGGAAAGATATAATTCATATAATTTTTCACCGGATATGAAATTCTGGGGTGTGGATCAAAGGCAGAAGAAGACAGGGAGTAGGAGGCCTGTACTAGTTAATCTTTCTAAAAATTGGGTGTAATGAAGAAACTATAACAGTTTGATGCAAATTGTCCCAGAGTGAGGGAACATTAAGTGCTGACTAAAGTGTGTGTTAAAACAAAACAAAAATCAAACACTAGAGATCAATCCTCCTCACAGACATACATTAGAGGTTTTGGAAAAAAATGTTATTAAATCAAAATTGGCAAGACATAAACAATGTGATAATTAGCATCCAAAGTCTTCAATGCTAGACTTTAATTTATAGACTTTTATTGCTAGATTATTATTTATAGTCTTCAATCTATAAATAATATCTATGTACACATAAGGAATACTATGTAGGTGTGAGTGTGAATGAACTACAACTGACGGAACAAATAAAGTATAGAAATAAAAACTGCTTTTTCCTCGCTGCCTGGGGCTGGGTCTATAAGGCACTGTTCTTGATTCCTGGCATAATTTAGTAACTGAAAGGAGAAACTTAAACAGTGTCTGGAGCCTTTCATGTCCTGCAGATGAAAGAGGAGGATGTCCTCAAATTCCTCGCTGCAGAAACCTACTTAGGTGGCACCAACCTTGACTTTCAGATGGAGCAATACATCTACAAAAGGAAGAGTGATGGAATCTACATCATAAATCTGAAGAAGACCTGGGAGAAGCTGTTGCTTCCAGCTCGGGCTATTGTTGCCATTGAGAACCCTGCTGATGTCAGCGTCATCTCCTCCAGGAACACTGGCCAGCGAGCTGTGCTGCAGTTTGCTGCTGCCACTGGAGCCACGCCAATTGCTGGCCGCTTCACACCTGGAACCTTCACTAACCAGATCAAGCCAGCCAGCCTTCAGGGAGCCATGGCTTCTAGTGCTGACTGGTCCTAGAGCTGGCCACCAGCCCCTCACGGAGGCCTCTTACATCAACCTCGCCACCATTGCTCTGTACAACAGAGATACTCCTCTGCTCTATGTGGACATTGCTGTCCCATGCAACAACAGGGAACTCACTCAGTGGGTCTGATGTGGTGGATGCTAGCCCGGGAGATACTCCGCATGTGTGGCACTATCTCCCATCAGCACCCGCGGGAGGTTATGACAGATCTTTACTTCTACAGACACCCAGAGGAGATTGAGAAGGAGGAGCAGGCTGCTGCTGAGAAGGCCTTGACCAAGGAGGAATTCCAGGGTGGATAGACTGTGCCAGCTCCTGAGTTCACTGCCACTCAGTCTGAGGTGGCAGACTCGTCTGAGGGTGTGCAGGTGCCTTCTGTACTCATCCAGCAGTTCCCTACTGAAGACTGGCGTGCCCAACCAGCCACTGAGGACTGGTCAGCAGCTCCCACAGAGCAGGCCACCGAGGGGGGTGGAGCCACCACTGACTAACCCTGAGCCCTTCTGCAGACGCCTGAGCAAAGGGGAAAAAAAGGTGGCAGGAAAATAAGTTCCTAAAAGCTAAATAATAATAATAATAATAATAATAATAATAATAATAATAATAAAAACTGTGAATCACAAAGGATATTCACTGCTTAGTCTATTCATAGAATGTCCACAAATAATGAATCTAACCAAATAACATTAAAGTCTAACGTGTGACTTACCCTGAGAGAAGTATTGATTAAACAGGGATATGGATGTGTTTTCAGGAATGTAGAGCATATTATGTTTCTTGCTCTTAGAGCAAGATTTTGTTAATACATTCCTGTTGTAAGCATTTATTTAGTTACAAACTTATAATTTGATACTTTTTTCAGGATATGTATTAGAGTTCACTGAAAGAATGAGGATGATGGTTGCTATTGTTATTTGATGTTGAGGACGAAATTTATACTGTGTACATGTTAAGCATACACTCTACTATGATATTACATTCCACATACTTGGTAGCTTCGGGAATACTCTTTTAACACCAAGCGTTTTCTATTGCTAGGTTCTCTGGAACCACCTGTGTTTTTCTTTCAGGTTTAGACTTGCAATTTCTCTTTCAAATTCTGCACTGAAGATGCGTGATTCTCTGTAATACACTGGTGTAGGTATAACTTTGGCTCTACGGTTACTGTTTAGCCATTTTTAAACTGTCCCCCAAGGTCTGTTCTCTTATCTCTTTCCAACTTCCTCAGAAAACTGTTAGTAATGCTGGGACAGAGACAGTTGCACAATATCGGTCACAGAAGGTAGGCTCTGTGTCTCACTGGCCATGTACATGTATAGTAGGGCAAAATTAATAACCTCCGTGCTGTTTAGTCTATATTTTATTGGATGGCTGCCTAGAATGACTCAGGCCCCTTACTGAAGAGCTAATCTTTCTTTTCTGAAAAAAAAAAAGAGGGGGAGAAGAGGGAGAGAGAGAAAGAGATACAGAGAGACAGAGAGAGAGAGGGAGAGAGAGAGAGAAACAAAGAGAGAGACACAGGCAGAGGAAAAGAAAAGACAAACTCCGGAATCACCTCCCCTAGAGGGAAAATTAATACAGGATTTAAAAATTATTTAGAATGGGAAAGAGTGTCTACATGTTAGTTAATTTTTTTTTTTTACTGCTTCAAAAGAAAGTGCTTCATTCAAGCATAGTTGTCATCAGGCCGAATTGTCACCATGGTCTAGTGATTTACAACCTGGGAGCTGATCTTCACAAGCAGTGATTGTCTTACGTGGAATATCAACACCAAGTTAACTGTATGCCTTACCCTCAGAGCAGCAGCTTCACAGCATGGCAGATTATACTGATGACTGATATTATTAAGGCATTTCTCAAAGAATTTATAAGTATAATTAAAGTGAATTTGGAAGCCAGGTAGCGGTGGCCCACACCTTTAATCCAAGCACTTGGGAGGCAGAGGTAGGCAGATCTCTGAGTTCAAGGCCAGCCTGGTTGACACCACCACGGTAGCTAGGGCTACCATGAGAAACACTGTCTTAGAAAAAATAAATAAATTATGAGTCCACCTTATAAAGTAGAATTCATCATTGCAACCAATAAATATAAGCATTTCATATCAATATGTATAGACATATACATTCAATTACTGAATGGGAGGAGAAAGATTAAATCTTATGCTTTTGAAGCTAGAAAAATGGGTCATTGGTTAAAAGCACTTACTGATTTTCCAGAGAACCAGAATACAATCACCAGCACTCATTGAATAGCTCACAATTGCCTCTAACTCATGATCTAGAGGACTTGACATCTTTTTCTGGCTTCTGGGGGTACTTGCACATACACAGAGTGCCAACACACACACACACACACACACACACACACACACACACACACACGAACGCATGCACACGCACAAGCACATCCTCCAAATTACTTGTAACCTTTCTAACAACTGAGGTATATTTTTTTCCTGTTTTCATCTCAGTTTCAGAGATAAAAATCTCTGGAGGTAAAGATTTTGATCCTATGTATGTAGCATATAAGACAGTTCGTGAGAATTTGAAAGACAATATATACATTTTGCAGTTTTATGCCCGCTGATTATTGGCAGAGGTCCTGTTGATTGCCTTTTCACTGTCCTTGTCCTTTTGGTGTTTAAGGGGGGCTCCCATTCATGCATCAAGCTAAAACTCAGTATGAACTTATTTGGTGCCAGGCTTAGTTTATAAAGTATTCCATTGGACAAAGGAAGACACACTATTTTAAATATAACAAAGAAGTAAATGACTTACAAGCTAAGCGCATTTACATCTTTAGGCTCTAAGGCTGGAAAGAGACCTTTTGTCTGTAAATTGCCTAATCATCTCACATAGAATACAGGAATTCCTGAAAACAAGAAGCTAGCCCTATCACACAGACCCCAGAAACTGGTAACTCGCCTTTCTCCTCGAGGTCTGCTGACTTTCCTGCCTGGCTTTCTCAGCTTATCTGATGCTTTACTCCATTTGATTCTGATGGATGCTGGAGACCTCTGCTCCCTGTCGGCTTTTCCCATGCTTTGCCAGAGTCCTCTTTCTGTTTCTTTTTTCTCTAGAGGCCATCATACAATTTAAAGACTTCTGTCCTCTCCATTTGAAAATACCTCTCTGGCCACCTGCCCATGCAGCTTTGGCAGCCTAGTCCTCCCATGTGGTCTCTTAGGATTCAGTGAGAAACAGTTTTATGGCTTGGCTTGTGACGTCAGGCCACCTGTGTTCAAAATATCGTACTTCCACTTATTTAGAACCTCAGGTTCACTCAAGTTACTTTACTTTCCCTTTCCTCAGTGTCTTTCTTTGCCAAGTGAATTTAATAAGTTCCCATTTATAGCTTCTTTAGTGTCTCTACAGGCATGAAACTCACAAAAGACTTAGGATGGTATAGCTAAACAGAAAGTAAACCTCAAGGATTGCTCCTAACCATTGAACCACCCACGTCAATAATCCAGTAGCAACTAAGCTTGCAGTATTTTGAACTCCGTGAAAAAAAAAAAAGGAGCCTAGTACTTCCCGGTAGAAGATCCCTACATCAGAGCAGTGAAAACAACACTTGAAAAACTAAGGACAATGAAGAGAACAAGTAGGAAAAGAACCAGGGTGGCCAAGGTCTATGTAGGGAGAGGACGGGATAACAAGGGAAGGAATGACTATCAGGACCACTTGTTCTGCTCTACAACATCAGTATCAGTTATAACTGATGGATACTCAGCTCTTCAGACAGGAAGAGCAAAGGTATATTTCAATCACATCTCTTGACTATTTCTCCATAGCTATATATTTTTCTTTGTAGCTACATGTAAAAATAATAAATCATGGGAGGAGGCTACAGCTGAGATACAAAGCAAATAAACTGTAATTAGTAAAAATAAAATAATAATAATAAATCATGTTATGGGTTATCCCGAGATTTGTCTATAGTAACTAAAGAGAAGTATTCTTGTTCAACATGATCTCATTGTATTACAATAGCCATTTTCTACCACACTCTAATTTTAAAGTTTCAACATACTCCCCAAAATACTTTTGGTCTCCATCTTTTTATTCACAGAGAAGCATTTGTCATATAAGATTTTATGCCATGAAAATGATTTTAAAATTGAGGATGTCTAAGTAACTTTTGGAAGAAAGGCAGACATTTTTCTGAAGTGTGAGAGAAACACTTGTCTGGTCATCCCTTCTGGTTGGAAGGAGCAGAAGGTGGCCTTATAAAACAGCTAATCAAGATAAGCCCAAGACAGACACAGGGAATCCTTGATGACACCGCTTGAATCTCTCTAACCAGCCAGAGCAGAAAAAAAAAATCCTAGCAGACATTTACCAGTGTATTATCCAGATGTTTTCACTTTAACTGTATTGAATGGGATAGTGTGTCGCTTTCATTCAGACAACCATTGATAAAACAGAGCTGTCCCAGCTTGATGGCTAAGCCCTGTTATCTTTCACCTTTCTCTTTCCTGGCCCGTCTGCAGGGTTCCCATAGAAGCAAATCTGTCTGTATCCTGTGATTTTCCTGATTTTCTGAGTAACTCCCTGTAGCTCTGGCATCTCTTATCTAGCTCCAGCTTTAGGAGGGAAAGCCAGTGCACACAAAAAGCATTAACGATGTGAAAGGGAGACAGGGCTATGGCCAGAAGTCTCTGCTCTGAATCAAATGCATGCTTCTCATTACCGACTTTATGAACTTGAACATTACACTGCCCATTTATCAAACATAATCATCTAGTTCTCCTGTCTGCCCGCTTGACATCGTCTCACAATGCAAAGTTTCCACAGAAGAGAAAAATTCACCCAGTGAGGAACAGTAGCCAAATTGCATTCTATAAATGTTATCCTGATGAGACCTGGAACACACATGAATCAGTGTCTAGAATAGGTTCTCGAGCCTTAATAGAGATTTTTTTTAAGTAATTGAATTATTATGTCTGAAAAAAAATGATGGTTTGTGAAAATAAGCAAAGAAAGATCATTCGGAACAAGGGAATCCCAATAGAATTTGTTGAATATCTTACACATCAAAGGTTCAAACACTTTCTCCACAGCTCCATAGCCTCTGAACATTAGTTCTAGAGGCATTCTGACATATCTGCATGTACTTAAAGCAGAGCATGCTTAGTTAATTAGTATGTATTTAATTAATTAAAGCTCTTTAGCATGCTTAGTTAATTAGTACATATTTTCATTAGTGAAAGTGTAAATGAGTACCAATGATAACTACTATATATGCCCTCTCTCCAACCAGTCTTTATTTTCTATATTAATGCTGATTAAAAAAACAGTAATAATAATTTAAAAAGGCATTTTCTAGATTCATGAAAGAAACATTGATTAATGTTTCTTTGTTCCCTTACAAGTTGCAAAAATGGCTGTTGAAGTGTGATTGCTTTCTTACAGAAGGCAGTGGGAGAGAAATAAAGGAATCTTAAAGAGCTTTGATCGGTCCATGTACCCACTCACAATGTGCAAAGGTTGTAGGAGAATATCTACAGATACACCAGAACCTGCAGGAATGCATTTCCTGCAAAGTCCAGTCAAAGAGAGCTTTGCGTTTGTCGTCACCTCTCCTGCCACTGAAGGCTGAGCCAGAGAGGTTCCAATTCCCTGCTCCCTGCCAGTTGGAAGCTACGAGAAAGCTTGCTGTGTGAGGAAATCTAGGTGTAGGAAATGCTTGGAAAGGGAATGGACTCATCACAGGAAATAGGAGCATGGATGTTGCTCTTCATGGTTAATGATCAAGTGGGCTGGTGAATCTATCACTGGAGTGTCATGTATGGCTCGTTTGCTTATTGATGGTCATTTATAGCAATACTGTCCTATCTTTAGGGGTCACACAGAGGGCGCTCTATTATTTGCACGAAGGACAGGAAGGACAGCAAAACAAGGAATCCTATGTGGTTAACGGTTAAGAGAATGCCTGTCCTTTTTCTTAATCACTTTCTACAAGTCTCTTAAATACATCAGTTGAGTGCCATCCCTTTTTGTTTAAGACCGGGACAGGGTTTTTTCTCCAGCATCAATGGATAAAAAGTCTCTCCTTGCCAGTAATTCATTAAGCATCCTATGGTCATTATCACTTTATGAGGCTAATCAATCAACTACGAAGCCCTGTTACTGACTACCTAGCTTAAAGGTCCATCTTGTTCATTGCCTACAAAACATTTGTAATTGAACAGAATAAAAAATAAGGATAAAAATTATTGTATGGATTTCCAGTTAAGAGAATATATAAATATACAAGCAACCGCTGAGTACTGAAAAACTATTTTAAAACTATGGTTTATCAACCTTTTCTTGTAAATTGTTGGTTTTTATATATGTCTGGAAGCAAACATACTGTAGTTTTTCTCATCTAAACAATCAACATCGACTAAAAGTATAATCCTCCCAGGGCACTTGTTTTCTGCTGTACTCCTTCACTGTGAATTTACAGTACAAGATTTCTCAAATAACAAAACAAAACAAAAGTAGCATTTAAACTGAGTAAAAGTGGAAGCAGGAAAGGTGGTCCTCCTTAAGAAAGAGCACAACATGGAATCTTATGAAAGATGTGGGAAATAGTAAGATAAGGAGAGGACAGGAGCCCCATAAGGAGAGCAACAGACCCAAAAAAATATGAGCACAGGGGTCTTTCCTGAGACTGATATTCCAAGTACCATGCATGGAGAAAAGCTAGAACCCCTGTACAGATGCAGCCAATGGCAGTTCAGTGTCCAAGTGGGTTCCATAGTAATGGGAACAGGGCCTGCCACTGACATGAACTGATTGGCCTGCTCTTTGATCACCTCACCCTGATGAGGGAGCAGCCTTACAAGGTCACAGAGGAAGACAGTGCAACCATTCCTGATGAGAGCTGATAGACTAGGATCAGAAGGAAGGAGAGGAAGACCTCCCCTATCAGTGGACTTGGGGAGGGGCATGTGTGGAGAAAGGGGAGGAAAGGTGGGATTGGGAGGGGAGGAGGGAGAGGTTTATGGGGAGATACAAAGTGAATAAAGTGTCATTGATAAAAATTAAAATAAAAAACAGAAAAAAGTTAAAAAAAAGAAAGAGCACAACAATTGGTTGCCCAGTGCCAAATGGGCATTCCTAAAAACATATATACAACTAACATATATAAACTCATGTTATATTTGCAAATAGCAATGACAAAAAGTATGAATTTAAAAGAGAGGGGACAGGCTTGGGGCTGGGGAGAAAAAGAAGGAAGAAACGTCATAATTAAATTACAGTCTCAAAACAAAATCAACGTAAATGTAAAGTAGCCTTTAATCCTACCCCTCGAGATTCCACTGATGGAGATTATACAGTTCCTGCCTGGACTCCAAAGTACCCAGTGTGACTCTCAAAGTCCTGCGTCTACTGAGTGGTGATGTGCATTGAGCTTATTTGGGTTCTCAGCCACCCTTGGCACAGCGATCACTCTGCTCTGAGACATTTTCTTCGCCAAGCTCTCCGGTTACCCCTCCCTTGAATTGCCTCTTAATTAAGCAGCTACTTTCCACTTCCGTTTTATTTGTTGTTGTTGTTTTTAAAGACATGATTCTATACTACTCTATTCACTCTTCCTTATCTTGTACATCTTTAACCATTAAATGTTCTACACGTCATCAATCCTACAATTCTCTTTCCCTTCAGCAGTAATTCAGGCAGTGTCTCGATGGCCTTAACCTCTTTACTTGTGGCAACCCTCAGGTTTTCATGTCCAGCCGAGAGTATTTTGAAAGCAAAACTCTGGATCTTCTCAGGCAGGCTTGCTGTTGTCCATTTCTTCTAGGTGTAAGCCTAACCACCCTGAAGGCATGCTTGACTCCTGCGCCACTCACTCCACATCCAAATTTACTAAATCCAAATGGACCTCTAGAGCCATGATCCATCAAAATTATTTGTGCATGTTTTCTCTAACTAACAAGCTGACTGTAACTTGTTTGTAAAAATGTAAAAAGTGAAGAGCAGCTAAGATTCTTAAGCAGGAATAAAAATGTAAGGAAATTTTTTCTTGCCTTCTATTATGATGGCTAATTCAGTTTGGCTGCAGTACCTACATGATGGTTCAGGTGTCTTCGGTAGTGTTTTTTTTTTATATGATTAATGCTTATATCTGTAGGCTTTGAATAAAGTAAACTGTGCTCCATACACATGAGTATAATGTAATCTGTTGGAGGCTTCAAGAAAAAACAAAACAAGACAAAACTGAAAACTGGTCTACCGTGTCTTAAGATTTTAGACAATAGCATTGGCTCTCTTGAGGTCTCTGTTTCCAGCCATAGAACATATCCTGTAAGTTTTGAAATTGTCAGCATACCCTGAAGATTTTGAAATAGTCAGCTCTTGAAGTAAAGTTTTTGTCCTTTTCCCCTGTATCTCACACATTATGTTTTTCTGAATATCCCAAATTACTACACATATAAAACATAATGTTTAAAACCACATGGAATTGGCAGAGAAAAATAAAAATAGAAAAACCGTAAGTAGAGTAGAATACTCAGAAGGAAACCAATGCACCTATGAATTCAAGCTATATTTATTGTCATAAAAAAAACTGCAGGAAAGAGTCTTCAGCAGCTACACATGAACCTCATCGAATGTATGTAGCTGAAATGACATTGAATTGATTGTCCTAGTCTGGCTTACTGTGGCTACAATGACCAAAAGCAAGCTGGAGAGGAAAAGGTTTATTTGACTTATGCTTCCACATTCTTAGACTATCAGTGAAGGAAGTTAGAACAGGAAATCAAACAAGGTAATAATCTAGACACAGGAACTAACGCAGAGGACTTAGAGGGGTGCTGCTTACTGGCTTACTCCCAAAAGCAACATGGTCATGTCTGTGACAGCAATACCCCACTCTCCTGGTGCCAAGTTGCTTCACTGAAAAACTGTGGATGTAGATGCATAAGCCAAATAACCTTTTCCTCCACAACTTACTTTTGGTTATTGTGTTTCATCATAACAAATAATAACCCAAACTAAGACACTGACCTCATACAATTAAAAGTAATTTCAAAGTTTCATCCCCAAATGAAACGACAAACATAACTGTTATAAAGAAATGCAGAAACTTATCTTTATCATTTTGGCATATATTTCTTAAATTTTCAAATACATTCATAAAAGTAAAAATACAATATTTATTTGATTAAAACTGACTTTTTGATCTTAATAAAGTCCATAAAAGAAGAAAATACATGTTGAATATATGTAATAGGAAGACAAAATGGATGGATAAATATCTACTAAAATTAGTAAGAAAAATGAAATGTGGACCAGGCCGGCCTCATACTCATAGAGAGCCCCTAGCCTCTGCCTTTAATCTGCCGGGATTAAAGGCATGCAGCACCACATCTGGGAAAAGAAACATTTTTAACAATAATATATTTAATATTCAAAATATTTGTGTAGTATAATATTAAAAGATAGGCAAACACATAAAAACACTGTTTGGAGATTACATTAAAAATAGCAAAGCTATCCAAATAGGGAAGCCATTGGGCAAGGGACACATAGAGAACACCAACATACTGGCAATAAGTTTTACCTTACTTGAGTTACATAAGTATGTGTTACACTATCAGAATGTCATAGGTAGCCACATAATCTAAATGCACACTTTGTATACTACATTACACCCCTCAAATATAATACAGAATGAATCAGGTATGACAGCACTGGGTCAATGAACTGATAAAACTCCCGGGGATAAATTATTATGACAAAGCAGCCATAGGATTAAAGTTAGAACAGTATGTATGGTGAAAGGAAGCCTATGGGTTGGATTTTGTCCTGGAGATAGTGCCCTCTACACATCCTCTGTCTCGTTTGTCCCAAGTAGCATATCAGCAAAGTTCTCAAATGGAAGCTAATAAAATGATTGGCAGTAAAATTGTTATAACGCTGGGGAAAGCTGAGCTTACTCACAGATTGTATATGTAGTGAAAACACTACTATTTCTGGTGGTGGACACAAGCTTTTTTTTTTCAATTTATAAAATATGTATTATTTATTTATTTTCATAATTATTTAAATATATTTTGTAGCCCCCTCCCTTGTCTCCTGCTGGATTTTTCCTGGAACAATGGACTTAGGCTACTGAGACTGCTCTGCTTGGTAATGATCCCTAGACCTCTCTACCCCACTGCGACCTTGACGTTCTGCCAACTCTGCAGCACCTGTGTGACTCCACCAGCTCCTTGAGCACGTATTCACTGATGCACGCTCGTCACCTTTCTAAGAGCTGCACTTAGAAATCTGGAAGGGCATGTTCTCTCTTCCTGCTTTCCTATGAATTGCTAGTATTTGCTCAAAGCGATTCTTCCACAACGGAGGCCAAAATACATTGAAGAGCACACAGAAGAGAGAGAGTTAAAAAAAAGCAAATTAATACACAACTTTCAGGGCTTCTTAGGCACAGCTCTAGTGGGCACTCTCTATACTCCACACTTCCTATTTTACTGTGTGATGCTCTTTCCTGACACTAAACCACTGTTTTTTTGTTTGATGTTTTTTTTGGGGGGGGGAGGTTGTTTGTTTGTTTCGTTTTGGATACATGGCCTTAGCCTTCTTTCTGAGCACACATAGTCCAGTCTACCCTTCAAATCTTCGTTCAGGCTAGTGTATCTCAGTGGTAGAGTGCTTGCCTAGCATGCCCAAAGTCCTCAGTTCAACCTACAGAGCCCCAAAACAGAACAAGCAAAACTCTTCACTTTCTTAGTATTTTGGCAATAACAAGATCTTCCTAATCCAGAAGCTCATCTGGCCTGCCCCATTCACCACTCTGTTTTCTTTGGTGAGTTCTTGAACATGGTCATTTAAGCCATAAATTGACCAAGAAGACTATGTCCTGTTACTTTAATGGGCTTAAGCTCTGTATATATGGAGAATTAAGCAACTGATTAAGAAACCAGTGGGTTAAGTTTTATGGCAGAATAATTGGTTGTGAAACAGTTTGTCTGCATTTAGGAGAAATCCTGTCATGGCTTTAGAGAATACATATTTATTTGTCTCGTTTCAAATTCCCTGGCAGTTATACAGTATTAGATGTGACACCTCATTTCCTCTAAGTTTATGGTCTTCACGTTCATGTTACTGCTTTGTTGTTGTAGCACATGGCTCCCATTGTCAAAGGCTGGACTATCTCCCACCACATCTTCCCACTGTGCTGTCTCAAGGAGGGCCGTGCTAGGGTTAGTAAGAGAAGAAGAGTGGAAACAGAACCTGTAGACTAAATGAATTACCCCATTTTGGCCACCAGTGAGTCACATGGTGTGATGATTTAAAACCAAATGTTCCCACAGTCTGTTGTCTGGGAGGGGAGGGGGTTGTTTCCTTGATGTTGGCACTATTGTGGGACACTATGAACCTTTAGGAAGTTAGGCATGTCTGGCAGAACTAACTCTCTATTAGTGAGCCTTTGAAAGCTGCTTTGGAAGACTATAGGACAGGCCCCTGCTTCCCTTCCACGGCCTCTGATTCTTGGTAAAGTTGTATGCAAACAAGCTTCACCGCATACTCATTCTGTCATAAGCGAACTACTTACTGTGATGGACTCTCTTACGACATGCACTGGAAGCAACCCAAGGGTAACTCTTTCTGTTGCTTTTATTAGTTTTTTTTTTTTTTTTTTTTTTTTTTTTTTTTGTCACAGGGACAGAAAAGTAACTGATACGTATGGTGTATCTAGTTCCGAAAGACAGTATGTGGGAAAGTGCTATTACATAGTATCTAACATTAGCACAAATCAAATTGGAATTTGGTTATTGGGAAAGGGAGACTGTTGGCTACTTAGCCTGTTCTAGTATACAGATGAGGGATCATAAACCCATATTTGGGAAGCCACAGCAAGATTTCATGAGGAAATGATACTACACCTCATCCGAATATGCCCTGATTTAGAAACACATTCATATATGTCTGTCTTTCCTACAGGACAATGAGGTCTTGGGCAGCTGGCCATTTTTATTATCTATAACCCTTCAAAGAGAAGATTTTTTTCTTTTCTTTTTTTAATGTAGCATACTGTTGAGCCATTTTTAGTGAAGGAGATTAAAGTAATAGTTTTTTTTTAATTGGATGATGGGAAAGTGTGTCATCTTTGTGAACATTTTCACTGTCTTTGGATTTTGGGAAAAACCTTGCCTCAAGATTTTATCACAGTGGCAGCCTACACAAATGTCTCTTTGAGGCAGCTGCCACATTGTAACCTTTAAATTTTTTCTTGCTAAAGGCTGATGCATTTTTACTCATCTCACCGGTTGGAGCTTTTCTAATGCCTATGCCTAGTCCTGTTCTAACCTCTGACATAGAAATCTTAGCTCAGCCTAGAGACTTAACCCAAGCCAACTTCCAATCATGGATCACAGAGAGATCATAGGCATTACGTGGGTAAAGACCAATGACTCAGGGATGCAGAGACCATGACTTGCCATTCTTTCTTTTCTATTCTAATATCAAGTGACTATTAAAAAAAAACATTTAGACATAGGTCATTGCAATGGCTGATTCTCAGATGAATCATATTAACCATTTCCAGATTTACGGGGTTAAGTAAAATGAACATGTATATGACTTCTTAAGTGAAGCTAAAATCTGAGAGCAGTCTCCACAGAGGAAACATAAAAGAAGCATTTTCTATACCTTCTCTTGCTTCATCCTGTTTGTATGAGCTACTTTGAGATAGCTGACACAGAGAGTAGAGAAAGCCAAGCCTCAACAGTTATTTACCTTCTTATTTAAATTACTGAGAAATGGTTCTCCATGGGTGTATTAATTGTGCCAAGGTTGGTGGAAATTTATTTGGCTGTTACAAGTAAGCAGCGAGCCTGGATATTGGTAAGACTTGTTTCACTGTCAACCTAGATACTATCTTACCCCCAGGAAATATCTCTTCCTGTACTCCAGCCTGAAGACAAAGAGACAAGCATATGATCAGTCACTTCATCTCAGTGTTCTGAGTTATCAGTTGAGTGTGGACGAGAGAAAACAGACTTCAAGCTCTTCCTGGTTGACATGGAGGCATGTTTGAGTGCGGATTTCCGAGGAGCCTACAATGTGCTTTCAAGTGCTTCACAACCGATGGGAAACTTAGGACATTTCCTTATCTTTTAAGAATAAGAGATAACTGTCTCTGTTATGTTTCTGGGTCCCACATGTGATGACTTGTGGGGAAGTGACAAAGTCAGGTGCTCAGTCTCACAATTTAGGATAGTAGAGCTACCAAACAGGGCACAGTGATAAACTCATGATGTTAGGTCATCTAAAGATACTACGAGTGTGCTGTTCCTCTCTATCAATGTGGACGTCATGAGCACTGAAACTCAGTGAAGAGAAAAAATGTCTTAAGAAACAGGACATGCTCATTTTTTCAGACAGGTTTCCAGAAATTATCAGTCCATAACATAAAATCCAGTACTCTCATGGATGGAGGTGTCTTAGTCCTAGGAGACATCGAAACTGGCACCTAACAGCCAGTCTGTCTCAGAGGTGAAAAGGCCCCCGATTTTGAGTCCAACAAGTGATCAGATCAAGACAAAGGGAGGTAAAGTCACAGGTTTCAAAACAGTCCTATAAACATCACAACACATTTGTAATACATTCAGAAGTTGGATAGAGATCTGACACGTACTTAAGTATCTCTGTAAAACCAGTAGTTCATTTTCAGTGTTGGCATAAACAAGACTATATGTTAACTCAGATGAAAGTTTATTTTTTTAATGAAATGGTGCATGACCTACTAGTTTCTCATGATAAAAAGTAATCAATCAAAGATAAATGATTTAGTAAAAAAAAGAATGAGTTTAAATCAAATCTCTGAGCCCCAGCTTTAAAATTTACAAAATAAAAGACTGGGTGGGGAGGGGGGGTAATAAGATTATTCAGCAGATATAAAGGTGCTTGCCACCAAACCCTATGGCCTGCTTTCAATCCTGGTGACATGTGGTAGAAGGAAAGAACCAAGTCTCTAGGGCTGTCCTCTGATTTCCACTCATGATCCATTACAAACACACACATATATCCACATACACAATCCACAAAATTAATGAATAAATATAATAAATATAATTTTTAAGAATCTTGCCATTGATAAAACAATTCCAGGTGATGTACGCTGAGAAACAACTTGCTGTTTGACGACTCTACATGTTAAAAAACAGTACTTATAATCAATGCTGTCAGAGCATATTATTAACAAGAGAAAGTGAGAACTTTAAACTGAGAGTGAAACTCAGTTCAGCATAGCTCAGAGACTCCCGGTAACGCCCCTTTCTGTTTTTAAATAAATCATCGTTTTTTGCCAACCCATGCAATTCTCAACTTAGGTCTTGACTCCTGAAAGGAAGTGTTTCTCAAATGTCCTTGTCCAAAATCACATTCTGTTCTTAGATATGCTTGCATCCCATATACATTTGTTATGTACTGAATGTTTCTGGGTTGCCATGGTTTCTAATACATCTAATTCACAGAAAACAGCTTGAACTAAGAGGTTACAAGTTAAAGGGAGAGAAGAGGTAGAGCCATGCCAGACTTCACAACTTCACATAATATTATCACAAACCACCAGTCAGATTCATATTTCCTTTCTTTATAGAATGGGATCATTATAGCTACTTAACAAATTTGCTGTGAGAACTGCGTGGACCCATACTCGATAAAACCGGTAGTTTACAAGGTATAAAGTGTTTTAATACCTATACTTTCTTATCTGTTGTTTGTTGTTTTTCTTCCTTTAGGATCCTACCTTAAATAACACAATAATTCCAATCTAGTCAGCTCTTTTCCCTGACATACAGACAATGCTATCTCCTCTCTTCTTTTTCTAAGTAGTTCTTTCTTCCCTATTTAATCACTGAATTACATGTAGTTGTATCAACATGTAAGGGACTGTACTTTTTTTACCAGCTCTAGTACATTTCTCAACATAAACTTCTAAATCTTTTAATGAGCAAGATTTCCCTCCGTGTATGGGCTGAGTCACCCTTCCTTAGCCATAATTGTAACCAAAGTGCTGAGCAGTGTAGAAAAATCAATGTGCATCAGGAGTTAAGCATATAGCTTTAGAATCTCAACTTTCTGCTGCCTTTGGACTTTAGTCACATTACTTAGCCTTTTATAGCTCCAGTCCTTATTTGGAAAATGATAATAATAATAATGGAACTGAATCTTCCATTTGTGTGGAAGATTGTGAAAATAAACTTCATGGCTGGCATATTTCCTTATCTTAAAAATGATAGTAACCATGAAATTGAATCCTCAATTTTTGTTGAAGTTTGTGAAAATAAATTTTCAGTTGGCCATTGTCATGAGCTTTTATACTGTGCTCCAGCAGAACAGAGTAAACCAAAGTCTTTGGATGCTATGTTTGCACATTGATAAATGAAACCAAAGTTGATAATCTGATCTGAGTAATGAGGAGAGAGATGATTTCCCAAGCTGAATTGGCTGAATTCCCAAGCCAATACTATACACAGCATGAACAATGCAGCTCCTGCTTTGATGACATAGGGAAGGTAAGCTGAGGTAGGCTGCTGGCAATCACTCTACCCTCTATATTGTGCACGTCCCAGCTTCTGCTCATCCTCCCTCAGAAGAGCTGATGGCTCTGTCACGCCATCAGAACACTCCATCTAAGTCCTTACATGAAACTCTGTCCAATTCCTGAGCAACAACTACCAAGCAATTAAATGTGAAAATTACATTTGTTGAAATTTTGCTTGCCAAAACAAAATGTCAAATGCTTAGCCTTATAATAAGGTGTTAATAAATTTTTCTATTTATTGGCAACTTTAACAAAAAGTATCAAGTGCGGCAGAAATGATTGACAGGAAGGACACTGGAAATTTGACATTATTTATCCTGAAGGAGAAGAGTTACATGAGCAGCTATCTGAGGGCATTTCACTCAGCCTAACTTCACTTCTCAGTATCTCAGACATGTCACGTCCTGAATGTTGTGCTTGCTTTCTTTGTGCGCACACTTCATTGCAGCATTTAGGAATCCTATTCTCCTTTCATGTTGCTGGCTACCTGGATGCTCCAGCCACGTGTCTTGACCCTGCTCCAAGCTCCAGAGGTCAAGGGTCTCCTCTTCTTTCATTACTCCAAGGTGGCCTGTTCACACCTGCCTGGCAGACTTGCTTGCTTGGCCTCCAAGGCTTATCTTTGCTAGATTAGGGACATCCTGTCTCACTTCCCTTCCTTATCTCCTGTGTAGGGAACACTGCAGGAGTCTGTCCCATTCTTTGGATCCCATTGTGTGGATTGACTTGGAACTCTGAACTCTTAGCAATTTATGCAACCATTTGCCTTTGCGAACTCTTTCTCAATCCTAGCTGATTCAGATCTTCCCTCTCCTCGTCTCTTATTGCAAGCACATTTTCCGTTTCATTTCTTGAAATATGCAATAACATGGCAAACGTGGACTTAGAGTCAGGTGAGGCTGCCTTGTATGTGATTATAGAGAGTTTGCACAGCAGCATCATAGAAATATGTAAATCAGCAGCATGGGCCTCAACAGTAGAGCTTCGGGCTTTGGAGCATTTTTATTCTTTTTTTTTAATAAATAGTTAATTAATTTATATATTGGACTTTATATCCTTACCACGCTTCCTCTCTCTTCTTCTCCCTTCCCCTATTCATCAGAAAAGGGGATGCCCCTACCAACCCAGTCTAGCATATCAAGTCGAATAAGAGCTGAACACTCATCCTCTTCCCCTTTTAAGAACTATCCTGAAATAGGGCCTCTCTCTCTAAGGGAGTCTGACCTTGAATTCAATATTCTCTTGCCTCAGGCTTGCAAGTGCTAGGGTTATAGGCTTGAAATCAATGCCTCTCTCTGTTTCCTCTTTCTTTGTCTCACTGTTTCTGTCTGTCACTCTTTGTTTTTAGAAAGTTCTCTCTATGTAGCACAAATTGGTTTCAAACTAAGGATCTTCTTGCCTCAGCCTTCTAGGTGTTTTAAGTACAGGCATCTGCCATCATCAAACATTTATTTTTATTGTTAAAATGTCTGTGTTGGAGGGATGTGCATGTGTGTGTATATAAATGCTTCTTCTCTGTTGTTGCTCAAATGTGTGTGTGTGTGTGTGTGTGTGTGTGTGCATTCTCATTAACTTTAGGTAGAATAAATGAAGGAAGCTGAAGCTGAAAGAGTTCAAAGTATTGACAGGATCTGGTCACCAAATGAAAATATAGATCTTTTGAAACTACTGCTAATTTTGGCAGCTAAGGACCTCCTAAAGCAATTTATAGCCTCACACTAATCTCAGGAACTTCCAGCCTGGGCTTCAAGTGTCTGCAAGCTGTCACCGAGACATATGTCTGTGTCTGTTGTCCTGCATCGGTATTTGAAGCAGCGGTTGTCACTAACGCAGATCCCTCTATGCCTGCAAAGCACCTTCCATGTTTCCTTTAGGAAAGAGTTCAAATAACTTTCTATGTATTTTCTCTTCTCTCTGGCAACTTTATTTTGAGAAATTAACCTGTTCTAATTTCCATTACGGCTGTGTTGTTTTCATCTGTTGCCTGCTTCTATCCCTTCTAATTTTCCCACAACAGTACCTACCCATTCCTCTACCTACTCTTGTATCTCTTGTAGTTCAAACTATCGAATCATTATAGATCAAAGACCTTTTTACTTATCTAGATATGACACTTGATCTACGGTATTTTACCACATTGACATGTGTATCCTCACTAGAAGTTGTTTTTGAGGTTTAAACAAGTTTTTGAATAGCCAGCACTCTACAGTTTAGATCTTTGACTGTTGGTGTTGTACTAAGCAAGTTGTTTAAGGTCTAGATCTTGCTGCACATGTGAGTGTCTGTGTGTGTTTCATGTGTGGGAACATGCTTGTGGAGGTCAGAGACTGACTTTGGATTGGGTGGCTTCCTCAATGTCTTCCACCTTATTTTTTGAGACAGAGTCTCCCATTGACCCTGGAACTCACAAATTAGCTGGCCACATGGCCACAGAGATTCTCTCATCTCTCCCTCCACCACACTGGAAACACAGGCACACACTGCTACACCTAACTTCTTATATTCCTTGCTTTGTATGTGTTTGGCTTCTTATAGGAGGTGCTGGGAATCTGAAGTCAGGTCTTCATGGTTGCTTTGTAAGGGTCTTATCAAGTAAGCCAAATCACCAGTCCTCTAGTACTTCTCTGTGCAGTATCAAACCACTTCAATGCAGCCTTGGTTCTAAATACATGAGAACGCAGCAATCAATGTACATTCTTGCCACCCTATGCACTGTAGTGGAATGTTGTTAAAACATTCTAATTTATATTCTATGCTTCTGTAGGGTAGTAACTTCAGCATTTTACAATTTATTCAAAGTTCTCTGATCTTGTAGAAATACAATGGTTTAATTATGGAAAACAGAGAATTAATAATTCCCTATCACTATCCCTTATTCTGTGTCTTGTTTTAATAGCTGTGTGTGACAAAACCAAAAACAAATAAACAATGGCGAAAACAAAACCATGGTGAAAACAACTTTAAAGAAGAAAAATAATTTAATTGGCCAAAATTTCTGGTTACAGTTCCACATTGTGGGGACTTCAAGGCTACAGGAACTTGAAGCAGCTCTTGCACCTGTAGTCGAGAGAAGAGAAAAAATAGATGTGTACGTGTTTACACAGTGTACTCAGTATACAGTTCTTCCTGGAGCCCACCTAGGGGCTGGTGCCACCCACTTTTAGGCTATAATATTTTCCTGCATCAATAAAGATAATAAAGATAATTCTCCATAGACATGGCATCAGGCCATTCTAATCTAGATAATTCCTCACTTTTCAGAATATTCCAGATTGTGATAAATTGACAGTTAAAGCTAACTAAAACTAAAATTACCAACACTATGTTGTCATCAAATTTGTATGATTTTGCCTTGTATTGCGTTTATTTTCAAACTTTCTGTTTTGAGCTTCTGGCGCTAGTTACATTTTAAAAAGTTAAAATAAGCTGGGCACGGTGGTTCACATCTGTAATCCCAGCACTCGGGGAGGCAGAAGCAGGTGGATCTCTGTGAGTTCAAGAACAGCCTGGTCTACACAGCGAGTCCAGAACAATCAAAGCTACACAGAATATCCCTGTCTCAAAAAATAAAAACATACATAAAAATCAAGCTGGAAAAGTTAAAATAATTTTGACTTGCTATTAGAGATAATTTCTAATAAGTTCTGGAATTCTTAAACATTCTTTTGTCATTTGTACAACCTATTTTTGTGAAACAACATTCCCAGCGTTGACAACTATAACAACTGAAAAATATTGAGTATCTCTTTGTGTAGACATATTCAGCCAAGATTTAACTAATTATATAAAAAATAAAACCAACTATCTCATTTTATGTATATTTGTTTTAGTCTTTAGCAAATAATGACATATATAAAAGAATCATTTAAAATAATTTGTTTAAAGTTTATCATCAGAAAATGCTTGATTTATATACATATGGCTGATAAGGTTTCTCTGATAAAAAGGCACCACGAGTTTGCTTGATAGTCTGATAATCAGCCATGTGGGATTGAGTGTGTGATGATGCAGAGATCACACTTCTCAATTTTTTTCCCACTACATAGAGAGGAAATGACAATAGAGCCAGAGAAGAAACAAAAATGAGTGAAGAGAATTTGTGGGAAAATAGTAACATTGGAAAGCAAGTCCATACATCATTTCCCTTTAAGCTGTTTCTGAGTTACCCAATCCAGGAGATGAATTTTTGCCTCTGCGTGTCCGGAGAATTTTATAACTCTACAAGGAAGCGTTACTCACAGTAGTCATCTGCATTATTGCACAGTTGTAAACTTCCCATTAGCAAGGATGGTTGGTATGTATTTTTGCACTGTTCAAGGTACATGAAGAGTGCCCAAGCGGTTTAGTACATATCTAAATTACATCAAGCAACTTCTGCAATCAAGGTTTGTACATTAAAATGCTTCATTTTTCTATATCATGGAATGCAACTGTTCTTAAGTGTTTTGAGTAAGGAATTAGAGGTCATTGATATGACACCATCTGGCAGAAATACAAACCGAAGGTTCCAAAGCTACTGTTCAAAATTAAAATAGCTGCCAATAAAGAGGGCATTCAATACGTTTACCTGCTTCCCATGAAGACACAACCATTGTTGTTGCAGAATTAACAAGTGATATTGACTCAAAGAAAATAAAGATTGTCTAACATAACATAGTTGAAAATATTTACTTTCTCTGTGTTAAAATGTTTAAAATCTATTTTTCTGTGGGGAAATTTCCTGTTGTAACTGAAATACGCAAAACTATTGGTCCTTATCCCTTTTCTTTGATTATTCTCTTTCAATTATACAATATTAACTAAATTCAATAGTTAAAATTAACTGAACTAGTGAAGGACAGAAAAAAAAAACCAGAAATCAGAATTTTTAATCGATACTTAATATTCCTATTTTAGACAATTCTTTAACAAATGATGTATCCAGAATAAATCTCCTTTTGCCATTATGTGAGGCCACAGGATGGATTATTAGATTTGAAAATCAAATAAGTACAGTCCAGTCTAGATTCCTGGGAAGATTAAATGTTTTGAATTTGCCTTCCTCTTTATTCCTAAAATCATTTCAGAAGAAAAATTGATGGATTCCTTTTTGATCATTTCCTTTTATATGCTCTGTTAAATTTGTTTTCACACTTGACTATGAAAAGTTGCCATTCATTCTTGAAACTTGGAAAGTAGTAACTCAGAAAGTAGTAAGGTGTCTTTGATGTTTTAGACAGTATCTGCTCTTCTGACAATGTCAAGCAATTCCCACTCAGAAGTGGAAGTGCAAAGAAAATGTTAGCTTAGTTCATTAAAGCATATGCATGTGTTAGTGTGAGAAAGTGCATGTGGCTACATACAACAAAATAAGGCCCAACTAAATTAATTTTGTTAATTTATATAGAATTCCCCAAATGTGTTAATTATAACTGTTCTCAAAAATAGAATAAATCAGAGCTGGAGAGATGGTTCCGTAGTTAAGAGCATTGCTATTCTTCCTGAGGATCCACATGATGGCTCACAATCATCTATCAATCTGGCTCCGGAGAATTTGGTGACTACTTCTGACCTCTGTGGGCACCAAGCATGCATATACTTTCCAGACATGCATGTAGGTAAAATATCTATATACTTAAGATAGTAACTAAATCTCAAACAACAAAAACAAAACAAAACAAAATAAACAACAGCGAAACAATACAGAGCGAAGTTCTGCTTCTGGAGAAGGAGCTACTCCCAGAGGCCTGTAAGGACTACTCCAGGCTAGCCTACTTAGTGAGGACTACTCCAGGCTAGCCTACTTAGTGAGGACTACTCCAGGCTAGCCTACTTAGTGAGGTGCAGCAAAAAGTGAAAAAGAGGGAAAATGAGGAAGAGAAGAAGGAAGAGCAGATGGAAGACAAGAAGAGCTGAGTAAAATTGTAGAACAAAGACATAATACAGATACATGGAGACAATTCCACCCAGCTGTACCATGCAATACGTTCTTCCAGTTCACACAAATTTTTTTCCAGGATATATTATTTGTTACATATGTCATACAATGAACCTCACCAAATTTAAGACTAAAAAGATGCCAGATATTTAATGTGGTCACCATGGACTGAACCTGAAAAATTCACATGTATGTGTATGCCATGTAACACATGTTTGAATAATGACCAGGTAAAACAGGCTATTTATATGAGAGCTTCTATCTCTCTAAGTGCACATTGAGAGGTTCAAAAATTTAGAGTTAATTCTTGGGACTGGGGCAAAGTCATCATAGCACAGTTCTTTCAGAGCAAGGGTCCAGCAATCCCCCATCCAGATTAACCTTGGGATGTGACTAGGGTCACGTAGCCTCTAAGAAAGCCTATGGAATGTCTTAACTCCCTCCCCCTTGCTACAACCTAACCTGCACGTAACAAGGCAGGTATCCTCAGGTAGCCAGATCTGATCATTTGCAGTTTTGGCGCCTGAAAACAAAGCAATCATTTTAAGGTCAACTCCCCTAGGGACCCTTTCACCGAATCCTATAGTGCCAAGACTTACACTTCCCTACTTTCCTTTTGGCTCCCTTAAAACCCTGTTCCCCCAGAGCTGGGGGTCACTTGCCTCCTTGTTCTTGCAGAGGGCAGCCACCCAGCTCGAGTTTGTAATAAAGGCCCTGGTGTGTTTTACATCGGACTCAAAGCCTGTTGGTCATTTGGGGACTCGCCATCTGGGCATTTCACACATAACCTAACTATAACTCATGGGAAGACCATACCATTTGGAAAATACCATTCCAGAAAGACTTTACAGGGATTAAGCAGAGAACAGAAAATAGAAAAAGCTAAAAATCACTACATCTAAGAGATGGATTTTTGAAAAGACAGCAAAAACTGACCATTAGCTAGGGTAATGATCAGCTAGGAAATAAAAATGATTGGACTACTCAAAATCTGAAATGAAATATGAAAATCTATAACTGTTGGGAACAAATATGGCTTAGAGTAAAAGGCTCCCCTCGCTGAGAATTGCTGACCCCCGAAGACAACAGCCATGCAGTTGGAACCGGATATTCCAGAGATAAGGAAGCTCCCAGGTGGGAAGACATTCCAAGATCAGGAGCTGCCCAGGGGGAACCACTCCTCTCACAGGAATTTTACCTACCCCTCCCTGATCCTTCCTTTCTCCGCTTTTAAAACTGGTACTTTTCACCCCATTAAAGGAGACCTTGACAAGGAAACTGCTTGGCCTCGTTCTCCTTTCCCGCCAATTTTTCTTTCAGGCTCGGACCCCACGAATAACTAGGTCCTCTGGGTCGGGGCATATAACTGCTGTCAAAGAAATAAAAAACATCACAGGAGACACTGATGAACACTTACATATCAATAAGCAACTTAAAAATGGGTACAGTATTAGAAGCACACAAACTACCAAGTAAACAATGAATACAAAATTTTAATAAAATTTAATTAGCTTGTAGTTTGAATCAATAAATCTAAAGTTAAAAAGGAAAGCCTCAAGTCAGATCTGAAACAGATGAATTTCAGCAAAAAGTTATTCGACGCCAGCTCTTCTCAAATACTTCCAATAGACTGAAAAGAAGGGAACGCTTTCAAATGCAGCGTATGAAGTATTTCTCTGATTCCGAAGCTAAACAAACCAAAGGAAAACCACAGAGCAGAAAAATGAAACAAACCAAAAAGCACAGAGCAGGGTCGCTGTTGAATATAAACACAGAAATCCTCTGCAAAATTAAGAGTAACAACAAGTTAAAGGGATCATACACCATGGAGAAGTAAATTTCAACCCTGGAATTTAAAGGTAGCTTAATATATAAGAATCAATGGATGTGGTGCCTTACTTCAGCAAATTAAGAAATGAAAATCACATGGTCATCTCTTTCTTTGGGGACAGATGCTTGACCAAATGTAGCACCCATTTTCAATGAAATGTCTTTATCAATTGAGATCAGGAGAAATTATCTTTTTATTTTTAATGTAATTTATTTATTTTTATACTAATCACAGGTTAGGTACTTTGCATCCCAGGTATAGCCCCCTCTCTCATTCCCTCCCACTCTCCCTCATCTCCTCCCTGCCCCCTCCAAGTCCACCTACAGGGGAGGACCTCCTCCCCTTCCATCCAACCCCAGTTCATCTTGTCTCCTCAGGGCTGGCTGCAATGTCCTCCCCTGGGATCTAGCTAGGCTGTTACTCCCTGGCATGTATGGGGGAGGGTCAAAGAGCCAGCCATCCAGTTCATGACAGAAACAGTCCCTGTTCCCCTTACTAGGGTCTTCAGTTGGACACCGAGCTACCATGGGCCACATCTAGGCCATATCCATAACTGGTCCTTGGTTGGAGAAACTGTCTCATAAAAGACCCCTGTGCCCTGCTCAATTTGGTCTTTGTGGAGCTCTTGTTCTCCCCAAGTCTTATGAACTTCCCCTATTTTCATTATTATTCCCAGCCCTCTGCCGAAGGCTTGGTTGTGAGTCTTAATATCTGCTTTGATACATTGCTATATAGATACTTTCGGAGGCACTCTTTGGTATGTTCCTGTCCTGTTGCTTGTTTTCTCTATCTTAACATAGTAAATAATATACATGAACATACCAATCAATCGTACTCAAGGTGGAACTGATAGCCTTTTCTAAGGTCAGGAGCATGTTGCATAGGACCATTCTTTCTACTTCCATCTGACAGAGTCCACCCATAATCAGACAATTACAGAAAGCACACCAGATCAAGATCAGAAAAGAAAAGGTAAAGTTTCCTATGTGCAACAAATGTAATAGACAGAAACCCTGGATTCCCCCAAATAACTAAAGTTAACTCAGTAAAGTTGTAAAGATGCAAAACCAGGCAAAACCTAATAGTACATCTATAGACTAACAGAGTCTGAAAATGAACTTAGGGAAATAACGGTGTTTAAAATGACACCAAAAATTTTTTAAATATCTAGGAAAAAACTTAGAGGTGAGACATTAAAAGCTACTAAACACTAATGAAAGTAATTAAATGCAACAACATAAGAGACATATCCTTGTGCTTAAGCTGAAGAGTCCTACAGGTAGTTGTTTATACTACACCTCAGGTGATTTACAAATTGTTATCTATTAAAATATAAATGACCTTATTGTTAGAGAAAATTTTCTCTCTCATACCTTTCTCCCCACCCCCAGTGTGTCAGGGAGGGGGAATGGCATCTCAGATTGAAGCTTTGGGCTTGGCATGAGTGTATTTTACCGCTATTAATTCACCCCTTCTACCCACCCGCTCTATTCGTACCCGTCAAGGAATCTTAAGATTTACAGAGACTGAAAAGAGCAAGTCAGTCTTGAATGAAAGTACAAAGCTGAGAGCATCAATACCAGAGTTCACATTATATCACAAAGCTGCGTTGATCCTACTGCAGACAGGCACATGGATCAACAAAGCAATCATATAAAGCCCAGAAAGCAGTCTTCACATACACACTTGGCTGACATTTGACAAGGCTATCAAGAATTCATGAGGAGATAGTAATTCCAGCAAACATTGCTGGGAAAATTTGACATTCACATGCAAAGAGTGAAACTGGACTCACATACATAAAAATCAATTCAGAAACTGATTAATGATTTACATGTAAGACACAACACAGTACAATACAACAATACACAGTATAGAACAACGATTCATGGTGGTGGTTTTGTATGGTGATTTCATGGACCCTACTACAGATGTGACCCCAAATAAACGTATGAGATTATCTCAAATTAAAAACTTCTACACAGCAAAGGAAATATTTCACACATGGAAAGTACAACTTGTGAAGTGTGAAAAATGTCTGCAAACCATGTACATAAAGGATGAGTTGCTGAAATATATAAAGAACTACGACTCATTAGCTAGAAATAAAATCTTCATTTTAAAAATTACCCAAAAATTTAACTAGATGTTTCTTTAATGAAAACACATGTCAACAATATTTGAAAAAAAACGTTAATATCAACACTAATTAGATAAATATAGATCAGAACAATAAAATATTGAGTTGCATCTATATTACTATACATGTACACTACAGAATTCTATTTATATGATTTGTCCAAACCAGTAAAATTCCCCTCAAGTGTAGAATGGAGAGCTGAGTTTAACTTCTAGAATCTGTACACATACGAAAGGAAGGAGGCAACTCCATAAAGTGGTCCTCTGCTATCCACATGCACCCCATCCATCCATTCACCCATCCATCCATTCACCCATCCATCCATTCACCCATCCATCCATTCACCCATCCATCCATTCACCCATCCATCCATTCACCCATCCATCCATTCACCCATCCATCCATTCACCCATCCATCC
>CM053752.1:41408578-41462334 GCA_028658305.1 Pachyuromys duprasi
AACCAAAATAATCATTTAAGAAGAACATCTCCATTTGTAAAAACAGGAGTGATTATATTAATATCACAACATGTAGAAAAAAGAAAATTTATAAAAAAAAACTGAGTTAAATTGTGTAGTGATAACACAATGACCTATCCAACAAATACAATGGCTCAAAATGTTTGCAGCAATTCACAGAACTACGTCTTTGAAGACAATAATCAGAAAAAGGCCAGTTCAAACGGCAACGGGAAGCTTTAAGACTTCGTTCCAAACCATTGTGAAAGAAACTAGAAAGTCCGTAAACTAATCGGACAACAAGATCACTAACAGTGAAATCGAATGTTCCTATCCTAGATCCCACAGAGCATATGGTAGAGAGGATCATGGGCCATACATCAAAAGCCTCCAAATTTAATGAATTAAAATAGCATAGGCTGTATTCTCTGACTATGGTGCAATCAACCTAGAAATTGATAACAGACAGGTGGAGAAAAGAACAAACACATTCAAACACATTTCTAAATAAACCATGGACAATGAGAAAACTTTAAAACATGTGTGTATTTGTGTGTGTGAAACTGAATACAAATAAAGACACCGGGTCTTAAAAGTGTGCCTATTTCTACAATAGTGTTAAGGGGGGGGGGTCACAGTGTTGCATACTTTTTTTAAAAACTGAGAAAATTGCTAAAGGAGAAAGTCCCAATTTAAAAATGTATACCTATCAATGTAGAATTACAAAAAAATTTTTATTATCTTATTGCAATGTAAAAGGTTTTTACTCAAAACCTAGACTCACTTGGGTATATGCCTATCTCCTTTTCCATCTTAAACTGAGTCAAGCCTCTTCTCAGCGGCACACATCTTGATCATTTCTCTAAGAATTGTATGAAATCTGGGGATATTGGTTGACTTGCCTGAAACTTTCTGTACTATCTCATCCTCCAGGATGAAGACGAGCAATGTTTTTCCCCCAAGTTTTCCAAAACAGCAAGTCTTGGAGGCATATGAACCTGTGATGAGAACTCAGGATGTCCCCTCTCAAACAGGAGTCATTATGACATGGCAAGTCGCCACAAGGCAGTAATCTTCTTGTGATGAGTAGCAAATTGCTCCCTCAAGCAATGTAGCTTTCCCTGGAGTCAGCTGGCCTCCCCCAGACAGATCTGAGACAAGGACAGGAAACCACAGCTCCCTCAAGATTGCTGCAGGATGCAGCTATGCAAACTCTTTGCTTTCGCCCTTAATTCTTTCATACATTTTCCTAAAGGTCACTTTGGTGTTCAGGGCACAAGGCTTAGGATGCTAGTCCATTGTTTATTTCTTTGTGGTCACACTGAGTGATAAATCCTTCCTTCCTTCACAATTACTCCATGTTTTTAATTGGCAGAGACTGGCCTGATAACATTTTCACAAGATCAGATCCCTGCACTGTGACTTTGTTAACACTATAAATTGTTACTAGTGTGCATATGCATATGACCATTAGATGAGAAAGATTATTGCTCACTTGACCCTGAGATTTCACCTTACACCCATCAGAATGGCCAAGATAAAAAATTCAAGTGACAACACATGCTGGAGAGGTTGTGGAGAAAGGGGAACCCTCCTCTACTGCTGGTGGGGAATGTGAATTTGTACAACCACTTTGGAAATCAATTTGGCACTTTTTCAGACAACTAGGAATAGCGCTTCCTCAAGAACCAGCTATACCACTCTTAGACATATATCCAAAAGAGGCTCAAGTACACAATAAAGACATTTGCTCAACCATGTTTGTCACAGCTTTATTTGTTTCCAGAAGCTGGAAAAAACCCAGATGTCCCTCAACTGAAGAATGGATACAGAAATTGTGGTACATCTACACAATGGAATATTACTCAGCAATAAAAAACAAAGACATCATGAAATTTGCAGGTAAACCCTGAGAATTGGAAAAGATCATCCTGAGTGAGGTATCCCAGAAGCAGAAAGACACACATGGTATATAATCACTCATATAGACATATAATATAGGATAAACCTACTAAAATCTGTACACCTAAAGAAACTAATCAAAACGGAGAACTCTGGCTAAAATGCTCAATCCGTATCCAGAAAGGCAAAGAGAATGGACATCAGAAGAAGAAGAAAATTGGAAACAAGTCAGTAGCCTGCCACAGAGGGCCTCTGAAAGGCTCTGCCCTGCAGACCATCAAAGCAGATGTTGAGACTTACGGCCAACCTTTGGGCAGAGTATATGGAATCTTATGAAAGAAGTGGGAAATAGTAAGACCTGCAGAGGACAGAACCTCCACAAGGAAAGCAACAGAACCAAAAACAAACTTAGGGAAGAAATGGTTTAATTTGCTTCCCATTTCCAGATGCTGCCTGTTGGAACACTGTCCAGGAATGGAGTCCTGTGAGGAGAATTCTGAGTGCTTGTGATAAAACTCCAAGAAGCCAAGACAAGAGTCTTGTGACCTCAGTTTCTTCAAAAGCAGAAATTGTTCTTGAATTATGCTTTTCTGTATCTGTCAGATATAGTACATAGAAATGATTTTACTTCAGATTATTCATTACAACTGCTTATTGTTACCTAAATAAGCCTTAAAATTTTTTTTAACAAACTTCAACCTCACCAAGTAGACAAAAACTTAAAAAAAATTTAAAAAGCGTTGGACATCACTGATCTAGCTTTTTGGAGATCAGTGAAAACATAGGTTATGTAGGGGCACATGCTGGTAATTCCAACAGCTTTGAGGAGCCTGTACAGGGTTGTAGATTTGAAACCAGCTTGGGCTACCCTGTCTTAAAGCACGCGCACGCGCACGAGCACACACACACACACACACATACACACACCAGATGGAGAAAACTCTCAGTAGTTGAGCACTTACTAGAATATGGCCAGGTCTGAGTTTAGTATGAAACACTGCAAGCAAAAATGAAACAATGGGAGGAAATTTAGTCTCCAAATTTTATGATTACACTGGTGAAAATACAGCTTCCTACTTAGGTAGCTATTCTTTAAAGAGCCATTTTTTAACAGCAGAATTAAAAAAAAATATATTTCTCTCTCCCTTTCTCTGTCCCTGTGTGTGGGGTGTGCGTGCAAGTGCATGCATGTGTGTTTGCATGTGTGGTGTGTGTGTGGCACCTTTGTGAAGGTCGGGATGACTTGCTGGAGTTGGTTCTCTCCTATCATGTGGGTTTTATAGATTGAACTCAGGCAGTCAGCCTTGCTGCGTGCAACTACCCTCCACCATTGAGCCATCTCTCTGGCCCCTCGCAGTGGACTTCTATATTATAATAGAGTGATAAAAGAATTATTACTAGCTAAAAGGTTTCCTATATAATTTAGATATACTTGGCAAATATTAATAGAGTTAACTACTTTTGTTTCACATATTTATTGCTGCTAAGTGTTATTTTCTCAAATATCCTTCTCTGTCTTTTGGCAAAATAAAAATATTTATTAAATATAAATTTTTGTTTTTTAAAAATAATTAATTTATTTATTTTCTTTAAATACAGACTACTGTTTCTCCTCCCTCTTTTCCTCCCAGTCCTTCACACACACACACATTCACACACACACACATTCACACACACACACATTCACTCCTCTTCCCTTTCTCTTCAGAAAAGGAGAGGTCTCCCATGGTTATCAACTAGCCTTGGTATATCAAATTACACTAAGACTAGGCTTGTCTTTTCCTATTGAGGCTAGACAAGGCAGCCCAGTTAGGGAAAAGGATCCCAAAGGCATTCAGCAGAGTCAGGGACAGTCCCAGCTCCCTCTGTGAGGAGTCCCACATGAAGACCAAGCTACACAACTATTACATATATGCAGAGGACCTAGGTCAGTTCCAGGCATGCTTTCTGGTTAGCGATTCAGTCTCTGTGAGGTTAGCTGATTTTGTAAGGTTTCTTGTGGTGTCCTTGTCCTCTCTAGCTCCTACAAGCCTCCCTCTTCATCTTCTGTAGGAGTCTCCAAGCTCTGCCTAATGTTTAGCTGTGGGCCTCTCTCTGCATCTGTTTCCATCAGTTGCTGGGCGAAGCCTCTCTGATGACAGCTATGCTATGCTAATGTCTGCAACTATAATAGAATGTCATTAACAGTGTCAAGGGTTAGCTCCTTCTCATTGCATGGGTCTCTAGCTCATCCAATCATTAGTTGTCCATTCTCTTAATTTCTGTTCCATATTTGTGGCTGGATTGGTGTCACAGTCCCTCCATTGGAAGTCTTTCCTGGTTACAGGAGATGGCTGATTCAGGCTCCATATGCCTCATTGCTGGGAGTTTTAGCTAGGGTCACCCTCATTTATTCCTGGGAGTTTCCATTGTTCTAAGTTTCTAGCTCCTCCCAGAGATGGCCCCTCCACAGTCCAGTCCTCTCTCTCAGTATTCATCCCCTCCGTGCTTGCACTTCCCACCTGATCTCTCCTATTCCTATTCCCACCCCATCTTAAAAAAATAAATTCTATTTTTAATTTTTTTATTTTTTATATCAATTACAGTTTATTGACTTTGTATCCCAGCTGTAGCGTCCTCCCTCATTCCCTCCCAATCCCACCCTCCCTTCCTCATCTCTTCCCATGCCGCTTCCCCAGGCCACTGATAGGGGAGGTCATCCTCCCCCTTCATCCGAACCTACCCTATCAGGTCTCATCAGGACTGGCTGCATTGTCCTCCTCTGTGGCCTGGTAAGGCTGCTCCCCTATCAGGGGGAGATGATCAAAGAGCCAGCCACTGAGTTCATGTCAGATACAGTGCCTGTTCCACTTACTAGGAAGCCCACTTGGAGACTGAGCTGCCATGGGCTACATCTATACAGGGGTTCTAGGTTATCTCCCATGTGTGGTCTTTGGTTGGAGTATCAGTCTCAGAAATGACACCTGGGCACAGATGTCTTGGTTCTGTTTCTCTCCTGGTAAAGTGCTTGTACCTTCCAGGTCTTTCTATGTCCCCCTTCTTTCATACATTTCCCTGTATTCTGTCCAGAGTTTGGCTATGAGCCTCAACATCTGCTTTGGTACCCTATTGGGTAGAATCTTTCAGAGGCCTTCTGTGGTAGGCTCCTGTCGTCCTGTTCTCTGTTTTCTCCCTCTTCCAATGTCCAACTGGTTTGCCTTTCTGAATGAGGATTGATCATCTTAACCAGGGTCTTCCTTCTTGCTTAGCTTCTTTAGGTATACAGATTTTAGTATGTTTATCCTATATTATATGTCTAATATCCATTTATAAGTGAGTGTATATGATGTGTGTCTTTCTTTATCAGATATACCTATACCTTACTCAGCATGATCTTTTCTAGATCCCATTATTTGCCCACAATTTTCATGATGTCCTTGTTTTTAATTACCAAGTGGTATTCCATTTGTAAATGTACCACAGTTTCTGTATCCATTCCTCATTTGATGGGCATCTGTGTTGTTCCCAGCTTCTGGGTATTATGAATAAAACTGCTAGAAACATGGTTGAGCAAATGCTCTTGTTGTGTACTTGACCATATTTTGGATATATGCCTAGGAGTGGTATAGTTGGATCTTGAGGAATAAAGAATCCAAAACCATACAATGGAAAAAAAAAAAAGACAGCATCTTCAACAAATGGTGCTGGTCTAACTGGATGTCTACATGTAGAAAAATGCAAATAGATCCATATTTATCACTCTGCACAAAACTAAAGTCCAAGTGGATCAAAGACCTCAACATAAAACCAGATACACTAAATCTGTTAGAAGAAAAAGTGGGGAAGAACCTGGACCTCATTGGCACAGGAGACAACTTCCTAAACACCAGCAGCACAGGCTCTAAGATCAACAGTCAATAAATGGGACCTCATGAAACTGAAAAGATTCTGTAAAGCAAAGGACACTGTCATCAAACCAAAATGACAGCTTACAGATTGGGAAAGGATCTTCACCAATCCTATATCTGACTGGGGGCTAATATCCAGAATATATAAAGAACTCAAGAAGTTAAAAAGCAACAAAAAAATAATCCAATTAAAAATGGGGTACAGAGCTAGACAATTCTCTGTAGAGGAATATAGAATGGCAGAGAAACACTTAAAGAAATGCTCAACATCTGTAGTTATCAGGGAAATGCAAATCAAACGACCCTGAGATTTCACTTTATACTCATCAGAATGGCTAAGATAAAAAACTCAAGTGACAACACATGCTGGAGAAGTTGTGGAGAAAGAGGAACCCTCCTCCACTGCTGGTGGGAATGTAAGCTTTGGAAAAATAAATACTTAACACAAGGATTTCTTAAACAGTTAGGGGAATTATACTGTTCATGTTTGTATATCTTAGGATACCCAAGTCAAAGCTTTCAAAGAATATGTATTTAGTAAATATTAGCTAAAGAAAATGATTAGTAAATAAAAGATCACTTAATATCTTTTCATAAAACCAATCGAAAGCCATTCTGTGGTTGAACGTTTTAGGAGGCACAGTGCAATAACTGCAATACATTGAATCTGAAATGAGAAAATAATATACCTCAATTAACAGAGTAAAAGCCATTTGATGAAAGCAATGTGCGTGCACGTGTAATCCTCCTAGCCATGCTGACCGAGGTATAGCTAACAGCTCGGAGTCAATCTTGTACCTGAATGCTCTGGCACTAAAAGAGAGAAATTCCTCTGGAGACTAGGAACTCTTAAGTCCTTCATGTGTCCATGCAAATGTGTCCTTGTTCTGCTGTCATCTCTTGGTGGGAGAACAAGCAAACACCCACAGAGAGAAAGCTCAGACTGAATCAGAAACTCCCTCGATCCTTGGCCACTGGTGACACAGGCCACTAAGCAGAGCCCCCTGACCCTATCACCTCTTCAACACATTTCAGTGCTGCTTAATTTCCACGTACATTCACAGGAGACTTTCAAGAAACAGCAAGCTCTCTCAAAGGAGTGTTGTAACTTTAAACATGGAGATTCCGATATTTTCAGTGAGACTTTGTGGTTGTTAGACTAGCAAGCTCCTTATATGCTTCATACCTACAGCTGATGGTTAGTACTTTTAGAGTTGTTGTCTGTGGGCACTGAAAGTCAGCTCCACAGTTCTCAAGTCTGAGAAGAACTGACTGGCATTTTATGCTTCAGAACACTTAAAATTCTCAGTGCAATCAAAGAACAAATTATTAGGAACATTGTCATTTTTAGCAGGCTCTTTAGCCGCTCTAATAATTATGGATAACATTTTATTTCATATCTATCAGAAATTTAACAGAATATTATTGCTTGTGTCCTAAAGGAATGTGGAAGATAAACTTTCACTTCCGCATGCATCTATTTTACATAGAGAGCCTGAGCCTTAGGCAGATTAAGCAATTTCCCAAGTCTGTGCAGAAAACAAGCCTAGAGATGCCAAAATGGGTAGTGGAGTTTAGAGCCCTTCCTTTTCACTGGCTACCAGCTCTTCTGAGAGTTCTCACTGGTATAGTGTTTTATCAGGTTACCTACTAATTATAAAGACTTCGTGGTATAAAAGCCAACATAAAGCCATCGACAGAAAATGCCTCGAAACTCATAGTAGCATCTTGGAAAAAAAAAAAAAAAGCATTGTTACTCTTTACTCTTTTGATGACCGAATAATGCTAAGGAAAAAAGACGTAACTATAAATAGGCACGAGTGAAAAGTGAATGGCAGCCCATTTTCACATGTATGGTTCCTGAAGCTGTCGCCCGCAAGCTTCAGCGTGTGTAAGAATGACCAGGAAGATTTCTTAGCGTATTTCCTGGAGCCACTCAAAGTTCTGATGAACTAGCCAGACCTGACGCTTTAAAATAGCCTGCGCTTTGTAAAAGAGCCTAACGCGTGTTCTGAAGGCCACCCTCTCCCTGGCCGCCCTGAAAAACATAGATTTTTACATTTCTTTTCACCTTTGACTGTCAAAATCACTCGTCTTTAACCCTGAAACTGCTCCCTAAACTACTTTATTAAAAGCCTGGGGATTTTCATGTGAACAAACAGCAGGCGCTACTCCTGAGAGATGAGCCAAGAGAAACCCAACAATTACGTTTGTGTCCGCGCTCAGATCTCATAGTCAAACTGATCTGAGTGGAGCTAAAGAACTTCAAGGTGCAAGGAAAAGTGTTCTACAGGAGAGACCATGTCTACAGCTGGGGGGAGGGACTTCCTTTGAAAAACACCACCTTTTCTCCATTTCTTGCTTTCCTTCTCAAGTTACCATGCTGGTTAGGAAGTGACTAAGGCTTGGAGAGGCACTTCTTGAAGGTGGTTGTGTTGACAGCAGCAATGCTTGCCTGAGGTGTAGAAGTAACGTTAATTCCTGTACCTGGGTGTGGAGTTGGCACCTTTCTTCCTTAAAGGGAGGAAATCTCATGTTACAGTCCAGACACGTCTCCCAAAAATTGTTGTCACTTGGATTTGCTTGTAGTTTTCTTAACCTGAAAACTGGTGGTGGAAACTGGGCTTTTGTATGATGCTAAAAATGTGAAATCTGGTCAATGCAAGAGTAAAGGGAATGTAGTAAGTTCTTGAAGAATCTGGTATCTCTAAAACTCTCCCAAACAACCAAGAGTCTCCACACATTTCTGTTCTTCTAAATGGACTTTTAAACAGTAAAAGAAAATGAGTATGTGCCAATAGGGAAAATAGCTGTATGTTAGTATTTTTCGAATTTTTAAAAATATTAAACACCTATCATAGTTTCTAAAATTAGGAAGATTTGGGTTTTTATGGTCTTTTCAAAGATATGTGGTATCAAAGATACCACAGTGTTTGTCTTGGAGAGGGATTGCAAAGGTTTGTGTGAACAGGCTTGGAAGGCAGCAGGGGACTTCTGAAATTGCATGGTAATGTTTGAGAGCATGTGCACTATTTTGGTAACACAAGCACTTGTTTTTTAAAACTTAAATAGTAAGAAAGGTCCCTTTAACCAAGCATGCTTAGCAAATATAATTTCAACTAAGAAATGAATTTATGTTTAACAATTTACTTGTTTAAAGAAGTGAAGTGTCTAAGATTTTCGTGAATTAATGACATACCACAAAATTTCTAAGTAAAGTTATTGATATCTTTTTACTTATAGTTCTTTATTACATATTGACAACTGAATGTAAATTTCTGTACTATGAAAGTTGTTGTTCCAATACTTTAAACAAGTTATACAGGCCAAATGTAACCAACCAACCTGTCCTTCTCTTACACATTTGACATCGGTAATGACAAAGTTTGAAATCTACCCCTCAGTGACATGGGCTGTGTTAAGCTATTGTGATACTGAAGATTATTCCTAAGATGTAGATATTTAACCCATCTTTATAGCCAAGACTCTTGTTAATGGTTCATGAACAAACATACACATTCCAAAATCTTCCCCTCTGTCATTATGGTTAAGATAATCCTGAATAGCGCTTTCTGCATTTACTCACTTAAGTACATACAGCTCTTGATCAGCAGTCTAGCACTCAGGATAGTCTTCTCTTTTTCTGTAGCTTATATCTGAAACACCCAAGTAAAGGATATGTCGTTTGTGCTACGTAAGGAAACATCTAATCAGAAACATAAATGAACCAAGAGGTAATCCTTGAAAATTAAATAGTAATGTAAACATTAAGTCCCCAAATAACTGCTCTGT
This sequence comes from Pachyuromys duprasi, assembly GCA_028658305.1. Taxonomy (NCBI): domain Eukaryota; kingdom Metazoa; phylum Chordata; class Mammalia; order Rodentia; family Muridae; genus Pachyuromys; species Pachyuromys duprasi. The sequence continues at coordinate 41,418,160 of CM053752.1, forward strand.
AATTAAGGTAGCATTCTAAGATTCTATGCCAAGACACAGGGATTGTTTTTCCCTTTAAAATAAATGACCCAAGGCTGGAGTTGTTGAGAGAGTTTGCTGCCCTTGAGAGGACACTGGTTCAATGCCCAACACCCAAATGTCATCTTACACCTGTCAATGACTCCAATGAAGGGGAATAAGACACCCTCTTCTGGCTTCCAGAGCATCAGATACATGTACATACACACAGACGAAAGACTAAAACACATAAAATAAATGTAAATAATAAAAACATGAAATGAAGTAAAACAGATGATATGCCTTGTGTGGTGATTCCTCTGACCTGGCGAGTTACTGTTAGTCAAATTATAATTGTTGACATCACATACTTTTAAATACCTACCTGATTCTGTGTGTGTGTCTGTGTGTGTGTGTGTGTGTGTGTGTGTGTGTGTGTGTTATTTGAAATGATCTCACTAGAAGCCTAGATTGGCCTTGTACTCACGATCTCAGCTTCAGTTGTCCAGTTTCTTAGACTGAATTACAATGAGAGCTGCAGCAACAACAGCAATAATAAAGTCAATAAAGTCTGAGTAGATCCTTTCTCATAATTACTGAGTTTGGGCTCCTTAAAAAAAGTGACCATTTGTAGACCCAAAGAGTGCAACATGTTAATTCTTACAGGTGTACAAAATTAGCGATATTGGTTTATATTTAGGTTCAGAAAAGAGGGGTTCCTTCAGAGGGGTTCCAGTCCTTGGGCCCCTAAACAAGGAACTGAACACAGGCATTATCAAGCAAAGCAAGAGGATTCATTAAGCAGGGATTGTATTCTGAGGGAGGAAGCTGCCTGGAGCAGGACAAAAGGGCAGCAGCTCAAAGAGGCTGCACAGAATATGTAGCTTTTATGACATGCACCTTCAGCTCCTGGGCTCATTGGCAGAGCACGGGCTTTTCTGCACATGCTCTACCTGCTCCATGTAGGTCTACATCCAACTCTCTGTGTCCTTTGTCTTATTAGCATCTTGAATGTCCACTCTGAAAATGTGTTTACATTCTGGAGTGCATTACACTTGAGACAGAGATGCAAGGTGGTTTCACTGTACCTGACATGGAGGGAGGCAGTGAGGGCTGGAGTGGGGTGAAGGAGATGAAGGTAAGGAGGTGCAGGTGGGATGGATGAGCTCTAGATTTCCTTTATTGTCAATGTGTTTTCTTTACATAGGCTCATCTTTTTAAAGGCCGTGCAAAGCTTCTGGGCCCTACTATAGGCTCTCCCTGCTGCCTCATTAACATAAACAACATGTTAAACCTCATGCAATAAGTCAAAAGCTACCCAATCAATGTCATATTCTCTGGGTCTTTTTGCCATAAGAAGCACTAAGTATTTATTACAGCTATGCTTCATCTAGTGACGTCCGTGTTCCTCCTATTGGCAACAGTTTGTATAAAATCATGCAATAAAATTAAGAAGAAAAGCACAGACTCACATACCAACTGCACTCAGTATAGATAACATAAAGTAGTAGTTTTTTTTTTCAATCCTCTTGAGAACCCAAGACTCTTCAAGGCTATCAAAGCTAGTTAATACTAATTCTAATGTATTATTTTTATCTCCCCCCTCCTTATTGCCTTGATGCAGGAAGTGGGGACATATCATAAGCAAAGAACAGTTTTATTTGAGAAAGCCCTAGATGAAGCAGTGCAAGTCACTGACCAAATTTCAACCCCTGACCTTACAGGGTTTTGAGAACCCACATGAAGATGTGGGATGATGCGCTGTGCACTTCATTACAGGGCAGCCAGGTGGAAAAGCTTCCGCGTGTGTTTTTGGTCTGGTTGCTTAGATCTGGTACATCACTTGAATGAAGAAACCACTACTGTGTCATTTATTTCTTAAAGTATTGTAGTAGGGAATTACTCTGTAGGCCAGGTCAGCCTTGAACTCAGGATCCTGCTACCTCATTCCTCCCAAGGCCTGGGATTGTGGTTGTGTACCAACAAACCTCAGCTCCAAGATTTTCTTTTAGTCCAGTGAAGCAAACCTGCCTCCACAGTGCCAGGGACTGACAGTGTCTGCTACCTCGGGAAACATTGAGCATCCTCTGGGAGATAATTTCATGTGGGAAATTTGCATTTCTCATGATGGGTATGAAAGCTTCCATTACTGAAAAATGTAGTGGATGAACTTGGGCTTGGTGTTAATGATTGAAAGTGCTTTTTAATAGTGTAATATTAATAATTTGGACACCTGACTAGCCCAGTAAACCATTAAATTCCAGGATCAGCAAGTGATATTAATTAATTAACTTATAAGATTGACAGTGCCCAGGCTGGCTTGAATTCGTGATCTTTCTGCTTCAGACTCCTGGTATCTAGGACAGCAATCACAATACACAGCACCAACCAAGAGACATATTTAGAATGTTAGATGAACATGTTTTTAATCAGTAGAATACCCAAAGTTCACTCATATTTCTGTAGATTCAGCAGTGGGACCTCTCATGATTGCTAAGAAGACTGCTAAAACATGCATTTACTTCAACAGGCATAGCTATGGAAAGGCCAGCTTTGTTTTTATATATTTCTGTCAAAGCAGCAGCTACATTCCAAGCAAATATAAAACTACAGTTTTCTTCTGGAAGACTTGGTACTAAACACATGAACATGTATACACATAAGAGAGAGAAATATGAATATATAAGTGATCCTTTTCTCCATTTTTTCCCTTACTTGCAACTACCCAGTTAAATTTGCAGAAAAGTGAATTCTGTTTCCAATCCCACAGACAATCTATATCAAAGGTGTGCTTTGAGTGTAAGAACTCCTATTGTGGATCCCTTTTGCCCCTAGCTTTGCATTGTGCTGGCATCTTCTCTCCTGCCTCTGCTAGGGAGGGGATGGCAGCAGTGCACAGCTGTGGAATCAAAGCTCCTATCTGCCCACAGCTGGCAGACATGCAGCGCTGCTTTATGGATTACAAGGGAGAAATGACAAATGTGTTTGTCTTTAACAAACAAAGAAAAAACAACAAAAAAAAAAACTCCTCAGTTTTACTAGGTGTTCTTTGGCTTCAACTGTTAGCAAAATAAAGCTACTAAACACAACATTTATCTTACCCTCATTTGTGGGCATTTAGGCATTTAGAGATTAAGAGCTAGAACTCTGAGGCTCCTGGAGAGTTTACAGGTAGAGGCTTGGCATCCCACAATTTCTACCTTACTCTTAACTCAGTTTAATTTAATAAGTTGTGGTGTAGAAGTTGGGTAATACTTTAAAATAGTAATTTACCGTTTCCCAAATCCTGAAAAATCAGGAAGCTCAAGTCTGATTAAGTACAATGAAATTGTGCTCTGAAATTTAAGCCCATCTTTGCAACAGCTAAATCACCTCAGGCAGAGTTCAAACAAAGGCTGAAGCCAAGAGAGTTGTTGGGGAAAGGAGGAAGTGGGTCTCCCCAGAGTGGCATGAAGTCATCTACTAAAGTAATGTTTCCCAGAGGTGAAATGACTGGGGTTTTTTGGAGGTGGGGGAGGGGGAAAGAAAGGGGATGGTTGGCTTTGCTGTTCCAGCTCTGGGGGATGGGACGGTTGACAACCAGGAGTTGCAGTCAAACTCTACAAGCTTATTCACATCCCCCAACCCCGCACCTGTCCGATGAGTTTCAAGCGTCACTCTCGGTTTCTTCTACTTTTCTGTTTTTGTCTGACCTTTAACAATTGGCAAAAATGTATATTCGGACCTTATCATGAACAAATAATTCAGTCATGAAGATACGGTAGAATGCAAACCAAGTCCACACCAAGGGCACGTAGAAGGGTAAGAAAAGAAAAGAGAAGGAGAGAGAGAGAGAGAAAAAGAACAGAAAAGAAAGTAAAAGACAAGCAAGGTTTTATCCGATTAGAATTTTAGCCTACTAAATTACTGTGTAAACCTGCTCTCATTTTTTCCTAAACAGCGCCACCTACAGTCCATTTTAATTCATTGACTTTTTTTTTCTTTTCACCTTTTACTTTGGGTGGGGGCAGGGTCCTGGGAGATAGGGACCAAGGTAAAAAAGGGCACTGATGCCTGCAGGTTGAAGAAGCAAACTAAAAAAAAGGCCTGTCCCAGTCTTGGCGGCATTGACATTTTAAAAAGTATTGTGAAATCATTAAATAAAAGGCTCTCAAGAAGCAAAAGTCACTTTGTCTTTTGAGGTGGCTGCTTCCTTATGAGCTGTCAGGTTTACTGTTATCTTCTTCATCAGCCTCAGTGTAAACTTCCTTTTGAAAGTATGACTTTTGCATGTTTTTATGTCTGGGAATTACAATAAGAAGAAACAATTCTTTTTCTCATTTCGGTGCTCAGCCCACCCACAGCGAAAACGGCAGAAGAGCAGCATTGACACTAGCCTTCAGCTTAGAAAGTTTGGAGTTGGCAGGAAGAAAAGGTTAACAAATGGCCACTCTCCTTTTAGCGTCCTAGGCAGTTTGGGGAGGTCTAGATAGGACTTGTACGTGCGCGCGCGCGCGCGCGCGCACACACACACACACACACACGCGGGCGCGCGCGCGCGCGTGTGTCCGCAGCCCGCTATCCTGCCCAGGGCAGTGATTTAGCCTAAGGAAACCTTTTGGCCCAATACAAATCACTTATATGCAACAGGGGCTTATCCAAAGGAGAGAATCCTTTTAACCAAGGCAGCCCACAGCAACCTTTTCAGAGCAGGGATCCCTGCTCCACCGCGGCTGCCTGAGGAGAGGAACCAGGAGGTGGGCAGCATCTGCGCGCTGCGTTTCTCTGCACACGTTAACAATCAAGTTAATTGAATTCATTGGAGTTTCGAAGCGGCCTCGAGCTCTGAGAGGGCTTTGAATGGCCAATTTCTCTCCCCACACACTCCTCCCCGCCTCCCATCCCGCCCAGTCCCTCCCCTCCGGGTTCCCCAGTCCACACCTCCCTCCTCCACTCCCCTCACCCCCACTCCCTCCTCCGTCCTATTAAAACACCCACCGGTTGGCTCACTTGTTAAGACCCCCTTAAGTTGGAGGAGGCTGAAAGGCAACAGCGAAGGAGAAGTCAAGGCGTCTGGAAAGAATTACCCAGTACTGGCTTCCAGCAGCCCATTGAACCAGGGACTTGAACCAGCCAAAGACTTCTCCTTTCTGCACTTCCTAGGCTCTACTGAGTCTTCACCGGGCTTTTAGGGTGATGTGAAAAAAGACTGCGTTATCGGAGGGAGGGAGATTAGAGCAAATAGCAAAACAGGAGAAAAAAAAAAGTTAATTTATTTTTAAAAGCACATTTAACATAAAGCATTAGAAGATTTAAATGCAACGGAAATAATAAAAAGAGAATATTAGTGCAATTTCTTCTCAAAGAGGGGAGAACCAAGCATTTAAGACTTCCCCCCATTTTTTTAAATGTTGTTTTTAAATTTCTTATTTTTTTTGGCCGGTCGTCTCAAATTCATCTGATTTCTTATTACCTCAATTTTGGAAACTTCCTTCCGCGACCCTCCGGGACCACACAGACAGGCGGAGGACGAAAGTCTATGAGCAGGAGCTGAACAAGGTACGTTCTACAGGCGCGTTTGGGTGAGCTATGAATGCCCTAGCTAGATGGAGGGCAGGGAAGAGATTATCCACAGAGCTTAAAAAAAAAGCCTAGTTTCTACAGAAACATTTGAGGTCTGTATATTTTTCCCCAACAGACTGCACATTAGGGAATATTGCCAATCACGATCAAGTCTTGTAGCATACCCTGTCTTTTATCATTCCTGCGCTTTCGCCAGAAATCCGCTGCCTCTCCGAGCGCACAGGTAACTTGTGTGGCCAAGGGAAGCTGATTGTCTGTCCGAGGTGTATTTTTCCACTGGGCATCTTCCCGAGCTTCAAGAGGGCCCCGGAGTTAGAAAACAAGGATTTCCACTGTGTGAGGAAAATGCTTTCCATAACTGTCCTTACCTTTCCACCCTTCCCTTCTTCCTACCCACCCTCCACATCCCTGCATGTGGGCAGGAACACCCTGACACAGTTCTGTGCATTTTTTTCCCCTCTCAATATTGCCTTGCATTGAAAGGGTTAAGCGATTCAGTCTTCCAGCTCCATTAGTCTGAGACCCCAGGAAGGGAAGTCCCGCGCCACCTCCTTGCTACCCTCCTGGTTCAGCCGCAACCCCCTTTTCCAGGGCCTCCACTCTTTGGCAGTTTCCAAACTCCATTAAAGACTCAGGCGAGGAGCATCCGGGCTCAACTACCCAGCGGAAGCCTTTCAGGGGCGAGGGGTTCCACACGCAGGCGGTGGCCTTCTCCATTGGGGCCGGCCTAGCGAAGGGCGCGCATCCCTCCCAGAGCCAGGCGGTGCGCCCGCAGCGCAGGGGCCAGGGAGTGCGCAGGGACAGCGCTGCGCTCCCGCAGCTGCACTCTGTCTCGAGCCAAAACCGACGTGGCAGCAAGCACGCTGGCGCATCTCTTCTCCGCTGCAGCTGGAGACGCCGCTGTGCTTGTGTGTGTGTGTGGGGGGGGAGAGACTTGGGGGCTCTGTCCCTAGCCCCTTGCCCAACGTGGGCTTGAGGGGCCCTGGAAGCCCGAGTGGAGATGGGAGGAGAGCCAGAGGCTGGGTTGAGAAGGGATAATCGACACCTTGGGCGGAATTCGTCACGGTGGTTCCCGCCCAGAGTGAGCCAGGGCTTAGAAATTGGTCCCGGTGAGCCAGAGGGCGGGTCTGAAAGGAGAGTCTGTGTAAGGGTGAGAACTTCGTGGCGACAGAGGCGGCTTCCTCTGGCTTAAGAAAGGCAGCCTAGGGGAAACAGCTCTGAAAGGACCTCTAAGGCTGGGGAAAAGGGCTGGGTGCAGAGGTGGTGTCTGAGGACCAAGGCTTCTAAGACCCAGGTCTCATTGCATAGTTGTAGGTGCTAGGTTCCGCCAGTACCGCTCTGGACATCCTCTCCCCCAACCCCCCAAACCGGAGCACACTTTTCTGACTCGGGTACCTTCTCAGCTAGGGAAGCCAGCTGCAGCAACCGGGCCCTGGCTTGGGACTTGTAGAATCCCAGCCGGCCCCGCCCGGCCCGGCTCACTTCACTACCTCTTGGGACGCTTTCCTGCCAAATGAGTCTCTAGCAGCTGCACAGAAAGGCTTCCCTCCTTCAACCCACGTGGCTGGGCCAGGATTGCATTTGATGTCACACCCTGGGAGGGGTGTGTGATGCAATAGATTTGGAGGCTCTGGTTGGCCAGGAAGCTCCTCCTCCTCCCCCCGCCCAGCTACAGGCCAGAGTTTATATATTCACTCAAGGTCTGTTTAGTATAAAGCGAACAGTAGATGGGCTTCCTTTAAGTGGGGTGGCACATACTTGGGAGAGCAGCTTCCCAGACCATAGTAGATTTCAAGACTAAGCCTGTGATTTCCCACTGAAGAGAGGCATATGGCTGTGCACTCTGGAGGTGTTTAAATCTGGTTGTGTTGCGTTTTTAATAGGTTCCTTAAGAATAAATATTTGCATACTTAACACATTTGCTCTTAGAATATAAGGGTTTTTTTTTACTTGAAAGCTGCATTTCTATGGAAAGCGATAAAACAAAGATCCATGCCCAGCAACTTATTTACCGTTGACGTTTTATATTTTGCAAAAATAATTGGGTTGAAAAGAACTTAGCATGTAAATCTTTGTTCTTTGTCTTCCAGCCTATGCAAAATGACTCATTCACAAATTTAATGTTTACATTTTCCTAGATAAAATTAGTTATTCAATTGAGATCGGGCTTTTTGAATACTAATAACCTTCTCCTAAAGGTGTTCCTAGTAGAGTAGTGGTTCTTTTACATTTTCAATGGAAACTCAGAGGCATGAAGCACAGATATGGCATATATGTGTGTATATGCATATATATTGTGCTTCATGTGACTACATTCTAGACAAACCCATGTCCTATATGGAGGTTCTGGGTTAAAGCCTTGTACCTGGAAGATCATCTTTCCTATTCTCGCTCCCTTACACATTACCAGAGTTAGATGACTTGACACACACGCATCGTGAAAGTATCTGTTAGATGAGTTTGACCTAGTTTGTTTCTAGTATATCTAAAATGGAATCCAAACTTTACTAAATAAAGTCTTCAGCATCTAAAAACCTAAATATGTAGCACAGTAGTGATTAGCATTAAATTTGAATATCTCTCATATCTCTCTCAAGAGAGCAAATATGCTATACAGTCAGCTGTTGTCCAGGAAAACAGGGCTTGTACAGCGGTGACTGAGATAGTTACTAGAAAGTAAGTTAGCTTTCAGTACTCCTTTTTGTTGGCTCAATAGGATGTAACTTCTCAGCATTGAGTTTTATAAATACTTTTTCATTTGTGTTACTTCTACAACTAAGATTTCAGGATGTCCTGATTTCTCTTCCTCCCTCCTTCACTCCCCACGCTTCTCCCTCTCTCCTTCCCTCTCTCCCTTCCTTCCTTTCTTACCTTGGTCACATTATGGAACCCAAACTTATTTCCAACTTGCAAATTCCCTGTACCATTACACCTAAATGCAAGACTTTACAAAGAATTTCCATTTTTGATTTTTTAAAAACACACACCTTTCTCTGAATATTTTCTAACTTTGGCACTGTGGGGAAAGCCTTTGGTTTGAATCCAAAGTGGAGATTCCCTTTGGGGAATTTTTTTTAATTTACATCATATTTTAAATGGGAGAATGATAATAATGAGTTGTGTATTATTAACTTCCTCCTTCTTGCATGATATGCAGTCCACAACTTACAGTAACACTAATTTAAGACTAATACATAACTAACACATAAGACTAGCACGAGAGCTCTGTGTCTTTTCTGAGTTCTTTTCATCCATGCATACCCAGGATATGTTCTTCTAGAAGCCTCAGGGACAAGGACAGAGCTTTTGGAAGCTGTCAAATTAGTTGAACAAGGGTTAGCTTCCTATATTAAAAAAACCCAGTGCTGTAAGTTACCACTGCCTGCCTTTAATCATCTTCTCTGTCACAGAAACTCGCATAGAATGAGTGGACTTGCTACATATAGCTTTATATTATTTCACAAAGCCTGGATATTTGTTCTACATTTTATTGCATAACATTTTAACCTAAAGAGTAAATTTCTAAAGCCTGAGTATTGGTAGTCAGAGAAAGAGTCTGTATAACCCATTGTGACTTCCCCCACCACTGTGAACACACTGCACGATGGTAAAGTTAGAAGCACCCAATTGAAACTAATGGTGCAATGGAGAGACTTTGAGACCTGCAGTTCCATTAGAGTGACAAGGCTGTTAAGAGGCTTTGTACTCTGATCCTGCCTAGTTGGCTCCAGGGTCTTTAGTAGGAAAACAGAGGTAAGACTAGAAATAGAAACTTCAAAGAGAGATGAAGAAAGGACATAGGGGATAAGGGAATGGCACTGATGTCCTCCACTATGAAGACTTGGGAGGGTTTCAGTTGAGTACTTCTAGCTCAGATTTCTAGTTCCAAAAGGTAACAGAAGGAAACCACATAATGTACAACAAGGTGAAGGAGGACTTTAGCTCTGTAACTCAGTGACTGTTACATCTGACTTTGTTGCACATTAAAATCTTGTCATACTCTAGTTGCAACTTCTATCAGTGAACTCTAAATATTGTCACAGCAACACACCAGTTGATTTTATATATCTTTGGGTCAATTGTGTATACAGCAATATTTGGGAATCATGACATTTTAACCTTTTATCCACTATCTTTTTTTGTTGTTGTTCTTCATGGTCAGGTGGTAGAAAGCTATCATAGGAATATCTTTTTTTATGAAGAAGCAAGTTTCCATTATCCTTGTTGATATTATATGCCTGCACTCCAAGTTCTAAAGACTGTATTTAACCCATAAGGCTTACAGAATAAAAATGAAGCATTTATAAAATATTTAAATGAACACATGGTATAAAAAGTTCCAGTATTGGTTTTATATATTGGTAGAGTCTGGGGAAATGCTATCTTTTTTGTGACTCCATATGACAGATAGCTCTACTGTATAGCTTAAGAAACCAGAGATAGCTTATTTCAGGTACCTTGTTTAAGGTTACGCAACAATTAAAAGGAGGAGCTGGAATTCGGTCTCAACTTGTGTTTAAAACTTTCGCTAATCTGACCAATGCCTCATAATTTCTGCAATTGAAGAGACAACACACACACAATCTCAAGTCAGTAAAGCCAAAATAGAAAACTGAGGATTAATGAACAAAATGGAACCTCAGGGTACAGCTTTAAAGATAATCTTCTTATCCCTCAGACCCCAAACATGACCCTACGTACTCATAAATATGCTCAGACTGCAACTCATAATTGCTCTGAATGCTCTCAGGACCATGCATATCTTCTGTCTTTATTACCTTTATTGCCCAAAAGTCTTCTAGAGCTGTTCTGGGTCATAGTCCTTAAACTGTACACACTGGGAGGTATCATTTGAACTAATCTCAGTTGCTTTTCCCAGACGCTCATGCAACACATTTAAGTGAACTTCAGCTCCCCAGATTGGATGTAGAGGGATGCTGTATGAAAACTGTGGGAACTCAGTTCTCAACAGTGCAGTAAGACCAGGAGGGCAGCGGATATTCTCTCTTCATCCAACAGTTTTTTTTGTCTTTAGGACATAAAAGGTCAAGGGTGAAGAAAAGGCTCTGAAGCTTGCTGACCTAGGGTCCCATGTGTGGGAGATGAGCTACCAGCAAAGTTTTATATCTTCTCCACTGGGAGGGGCTGCATTGGGAACAGTAGTGCCTGTCTCATGGTGCTGTTGGCATTAAAACTGCACTTGTATAGATGGACCAGCAGCTTACTTGGAAGGAACACTTTCTTCATTTCTTTAGGCTGCATGCATATGGGAAAGTACAGGATCCAAGACTCTTTTGAATATTGCCTGGACATGTATCTGACTCCATGTTCATTTTCTACAGACCACAATAACAAGAGCACATCTTAAATTTCTTCGCCTCATCCCTCAGGCTACACAGATTTTTGTTTTGCTAGAGACAAAAGACTTCTGCCTCATTTCTCATAAGATTTCAAGTTTTCTGAGCAAATGCTTCCTGTATTTATTGTCCTGTGTGGATCCTAACCTGGTTTGTAACTTTGGGCAGGTCATTTTGATGTGCAACATGTTTGTTTCTTAGCCGTATACTTGTATTGCAGTGCCACCTAAAGACATTTAGATGAAAAAGATTATGCTTTAAAATAAGACAAAAGCTTCTCTCTAATACTGGAAGCAAATAAATGACAAGTAAATATTAGCTGCCTCTACAAATGGCATGATGATGATGACAATTTTGATGAAATATCATTCACTTAACAAATATTTTCTGTATGCTAACTGTAAATCAGATAGAGTTTTTATATCATGAAATACATTAATGAAAACAAGAGATAGATAAATAAATGGGTGGCTGGATAGATAGATGGATAGCTAGATAGACAGATAGATGATAAATAGATAGAAATGTGAGCTTTTACTGTATTAGCATAACCCATTCTTTGTTTCAATTTTTATATTTATTAAAATTTATTTACTTTGTATCCCAGTTGTAGACACTTCCCTCATCCCCACCCAATCCCAGCCTCCCTCCCTCTTTTCCTCCCATTCCCCTCCCCAAGTCCATTGATAGGGGAGATCCTCCTTCCCTTCCATCTGAACCTACCCTATCAGGTCTCATCAGGACTGGCTGCATTGTCTTTCTCTGTGCCCTGGTAAGGCTGCACCTTCCATGGGGAGGTGATCAAAGCCACTGAGTTCCTGTCAAAGACAGCCCCTGTTCCCCTTACTAGGGTACCCACTTGGAGACTGAGCTGCTATGAGCTACATCTATGCAGGCATTCCAAGTTATATCCATGTATGGTTCTTGGTTGGAGTATGAGTCTAAGAAAAGACCCCTGGGCCCATATTTCTTGGTTCTGTTGCTCTTCTTGTGGAGCTTCTGTCCCCTCCAGGTCTCTCTATCTCTCTTTTCTTCCATAAGGTTTCCTGCACTCTGATCAAAGGTTGGCTATGAGTCTCAGCATCTGCTTTAATATCCTGCTGGGTAGAGTCTTTCAGAGGCCCTCTGTGGTAGGCTCCTGTCCTGTTCCCTGTTTTCTCCCTCTTTGGATGTCTATCCAGTTTGCCTTTCTGAATGAGGTTTGGTCATCTTACCCAGGGTCCTCCTTCTTGCTTAGCTTCTTTAGGTGTACAGATTTTAGTATGTTTATCCTATATTATATGTCTAATATCCACTTGTAAGTGAGTATATACTATGTGTGTCTTTCTGTTTCTGGATAATCCATTCTCTTACGTTTTGTTTTTATCTAGATTTCTGGGGAGAATAAAAGTTATTAAATATTTGCTATTCAAGTCCAAGTAAAGTAGCCATTTAACAGCCAATGGGCTAAAATATGATCCTATAACTCCCTAAATTTAAGTTTTACCTTTTAAATATTTACAGACTATACATTTCTAAATCATCTTTCTTAAGATCTAGGACTGAAAGAGGCCAGCTTCTCTAATTGAACATAAAAGCCACATAGACATATTATTTTTGTAGGAGAGTAGCTTTGTGTAACAGAGTGTTTGAATTAAAGATTGTCTCAGAAAATTTTACACATATGGCTCCCACATCTATGAAATTGGCCAGTGAAATTAAACCACACCACACACACACACACACACACACACACACACACACACACACACACACACACACACACGCACGCACGCACGCGCATGCGCGCACACACACTGTGTATCACTTCCTTAGATCAATGCATCTTCGTGGCAAAGCTTTACAATGTGCCTTTTTCCCTTTAGCCTACTCCAAAATGCTCTGTGTATCTCACCAGGCAGTACTGAACTGTAGCAGCAATATAAAGGTTCAATTCTAACCACATTATTGCAGTTTGTTAGCAACTTTCCCAGGCTTCAAAAGGACATTCTGTAGACGCCTATGATGTAAGAGGGTGTTCCCAACTCAGCAGTGGCCAGCAGATGTTGTGTGACCGCTCTTACATCCATGTGTGCTGATAAAAAGCAGGGAAAATGTGAATAATGGAAGAATGGCAGGCTGTTCTTTTGCTGTTGATGGTGACTTTAAACGCAAGCTAAACACACACTTAAGCTTCTCCCTGGCAAATGCTTTGGTCCCCTTGAAATTTTTCACTCTTGTGAGAATGACTCATGTCTTGGAAATGACAATTTCCAAGTCTGGTGCTTGCAGCACCTTTCGGTATTGGTTAACGTGCCCACTGGGAGTGTTCAGCATCCTGTCAGCTGTGTTAATTAACAAGGGATGGTGTCCTTGCTCATTTCTCACTGAAAGCTCTGCAGCTCACCCTTTTCCAGCAGACTCCGCTTTCTATTTGTGTTAAGTTGCTGTTATCAGGCTCCCATAACTCACACGGTGGTGTCCTCTGTATCTGCTAGAAGTGTAACTCACGTCTGTATTTTGTTTAGAAAGTTTGTCAGCTTCCTTGCTAACTGACCCTTTAAAATGCATTTGTGATTCTGGGTTTTAGAAACACTTTCTGCTCTGCTTCACCTTGCTCCTCAGCACAGTGTTTTCTTGTAGAGTCTACTGATCATTATCATTTTTACTTAAAAGAAAAAAATATGTTTACAAGGTATAAAGACCACCAGCACTAGTCTCTCACCTACTTTGCATTATCGTGGCTGTACTAATTACAGTTAATGAGATCATAAAATGTATAATGGCTAATTATTTAAAAAGTAAGTCAGTTATTGCTGACATGAGTTCATGCAGCTACATTGATTGGTGAACAACTGCATTCCATACGCAATCCAATGACCAACCTCTCTTTTGATCGTGGGCTGATACATTCTCCCAGAACATTGCTGATAGAAATTTAAACCAGAGAAAGATAAAGAAAGATTGGAGGGGGATTTATCTTCTCTTTTAAATCTTTCTCTCTCCTGCTAGAATACACACATCTTTAATTTCCACAGGCTACATGGTCATACCACAACCATGTTGTCTGTGGACAAGGAGAGCTAACATCATTGTTGGAAAGACCCACCAAAGTCTGTGAGCAGTACAGTGCATACTTGCTTACATATTATATGCCATAGAATGTGAAGATGGACACACGATTGCTAATAGCCAACATATTTATTTTTAAAGTTTGTTAAGAACTAGCAAAATATAACATTAAAAAGAAGGGTTTTTCTTTTATCTATCTATCTATCTATCTATCTATCTATCTATCTATCTATCTATCTATCCATTTATTTGTTTTTGTTTGTACAGTTTTCTCTGACATGAACTCAGTGGCTGGCTCTTTGATCATCTCCTCCTGAGGAGGGTGCAGCTTTGCCAGGCAACAGAGGAAAACAATGCAGCCAGTCCTGAGACTTGATAAGCTAGGGTCAGATGGAAGGGGAGGAGGACCTCCCCTATTGGTGGACTTGGGGAGGGGCATAGGAGAAGAAAAGGGAGGGAGGGTGGATTGAGAGGGGATGAGGCTACAGCTGTGATACACACACAAAAAAGAAGTTTTATAGTGATAATTGTCAAATTTTTAATTTAAAACAAATACATTCGATTTCATAAATTATTATGTAGTAGTAATATGCAAATATGACCAACCTGAAGAAAGGAACACTGCATTTATAACAATTATGCATTGTATGATAGTTCATTCCTACAAAGGCGGACTTTAGGCTCATGAAGCAAAATTCCAGTGCTCAGCATAAGAAATGCTTTGGGAAATAAAATCACAAAAGGCCTTCTAGTCCTCAAGTTGTTCATAAGCTTGTTTAGGCTGATTCTTGGGGATCACTTACCAGGTGACTTGGTGAATTCCAGATCAGTGATAAACTTTGACTCAAAAGAAAAATAAAACAGATGGAAGATGAAGAGCTGAAGGCATAACCCTTGGGGTTCTCATCTGGTTTTCACATGCATACACCCACAGGTGCATTTTTACTTACACAAACACGTGAGCACATGCACACAACACACACATGCACACATGTACACCAACTTTATTTAAAATACATCCCAAATTGAGGTCTTACCTGCCAGATCTTTTGATATGTCGGGATATTCAGCTGTTGGAATTCAGTGGGATGTTATTTCTTACCCAATTAATCTGTTATTCCAATAATATGGATTTTGTTCTCTAATGCTGTTACTTTCCTGATCCCCATGATGGTACCAACTAACATTGGTGGGCAGAAGAGACAGTCATCTGATCACAGGAGCTTTGAACGTTCTTTACACAGGGCATCAAGGGATAAAGCATTTCAAAGACAAAGGAGAATTTGTAGAGCGAGAGCATCACCATTGAGTAGGTCTTAAAAAAAAACAAAAAAACAAAACAAAACAAAAACAGTTACACAAACAAAAGACACTGAGATTCTGAGAAGTGAGATGATCCATGCAAGGTCACAGCACTAACTGATAAGGTAGTCCCAGAACCTACTCTTTCTAATCTCTAGCCTCATCCAGCTGCGTGGAAAAGATGTAAGCCTAGAGACATGCTTTAGAGATGAAATGAAGTCATTGTTGGGAAATTCATCAGCGTCTCCTGTGGATTCCTTACTCATCCATTAATTATGGGATGAAGAAAGCATTGATCAGGCAAAATGATTGCTTTGCATTTAGGGCATGTTAGTTTGACGCCTAGCTGTGGCTGCATCCAGGGAGATCTAGCTGCCTTAGACATAGGACATAAGATATGAAAACAATGCATCCAGATACGTGTTCAATGCATTGTGACATTTACTGGCACTACCCAGTCATTTGGAGATTGAAACAGTTTTGTGAGTTGTGCTATCAGAGCATCCCAGCTTTGCAGATGAGCCCTGGTGTCAACACAAGAAGCTAAGTGAGAAACTCAGTGCTATAATTCCTGAGTGGTGTAGCAGGGGGAGCAGTACTCTTCCTAGCTGGGGAACTATTGAAGTGATGGCTGCTGGGAAATGCAGTTTTTATTAGGAATGCATCCTCCAGTAGGGTGTCATGCACAGGTTGGCAATGCTCAGGGAACTAAGTGGGTTAAGGAAAAAAACAAAAAAGAAAAGTGGGAGGGAACATGGTGGCGGCAGTATGGGAGGACTTGGAAAGGAGGAAGTAGGCGCTAGAATTAATCAGACACACTGAATACAAGCATGAAGTTATCAAACAATAGATAAAAAAAAAAAGCTGGGATCCCTGATCGCTCCCTGTATGGGTGCTTCCTGCCAGCCATGATGCCTGTATGTGATAAGCATGGTACAAGAGTAGTTAACCATAAGTATCTCTGATTACATTTCAGATGCATTGTGAGAGGTTCTTATGTGTCCTGAGAATAATTGGAACTACACTTTTTGGAGTCTCTCTCCTCCTGGGAATCACAGCAGCTTACATTGTTGGCTACCAGTTTATTCAGACGGATAATTACTATTTCTCCTTTGGACTGTATGGTGCCTTTTTAGCATCACACCTCATCATCCAAAGCCTCTTTGCCTTTTTGGAACACCGGAAAATGAAAAAGTCCCTCGAAACCCCCATTAAATTGAACAAAACTGTAGCTCTTTGCATCGCTGCATACCAAGAAGACCCTGACTACTTACGGAAATGTTTGCAATCTGTGAAGAGGCTGACCTACCCTGGGATTAAAGTCGTGATGGTCATAGATGGGAACTCAGAGGATGACCTTTATATGATGGACATCTTCAGTGAAGTCATGGGCAGGGACAAATCAGCCACTTATATCTGGAAGAATAACTTCCATGAAAAGGGACCTGGTGAGACAGAAGAGTCCCATAAAGAGAGTTCACAACATGTAACCCAATTGGTGTTGTCTAACAAAAGCATTTGCATCATGCAAAAATGGGGTGGAAAGAGAGAAGTCATGTACACGGCCTTCAGAGCACTGGGGCGAAGTGTCGATTATGTACAGGTAAGTCCCAAAATGCCGGCCAGGGCAAGCGTAAGTTGAAATAAAGCAGCTTTTGTATCTTTCTAGTCCTATGCTATAGTCCATCCTTGTCCCTTCTGAACACAGTGCGCCTTTCAGACCATTGGAAAACAGCTTGACTGTTAAAAGCATATTTTGAAAGACAGAAAAAAAGCAGAAAAAAAAAACCTTGTAAATCTGTTAAGAACATCGATGAAAGTACTTCCTTGTCCATGCAATTGGTTAGAAATCTGGATTATTTGGACAGGAGACTCTTCCTTTCGTTCTATCCCTTTTGCTTAGTTCTTCTCTGTACCTCTAGATTCTGCCAAGTCAAATCCAACATCCTTGTCCACACTGTTTAAACACACACACACGCACACACACACACACACACACACACACACACACAGAGCTCTCTAAGAAAATAGTGTCTTTTCTGAGTGGAAAGGTCTTGAGAAAAGCTGCAGACTGAAGAGAAAACTAGAAAATGATTGGTGTGCAGAAGGGGTAAAAGGGGAGTGGTGAAAAATGGCTTTGATTTTAAAAAGTGCAAGGATTTTAAAATTGAGAGGGAGAAAGAAAACGGAAAAGGAGGGTTAAAACCGTCTTAGAGGGAGCAAAACCGAAGTAATGTTTATTTCACTCCCAAAACAGCATTACCTCACTGCAACTTGACCTTTGAAAAAGTTTGGGATGATGTGTGCTTGCTGGAAAACTAGGCAGGCTGTGTCTCTCCTTAATTCCCTTCTAGATTTCTGTAGGGCTTCTCTTCCCTTGTTCCCACTGCCAGCCATGATGCCTGTATGTGATAAGCATGGTACAAGAGTAGTTAACCATTAAATTTTCTTTTAATTTGCTTGCAACTTCTTTTGTTAGATTCTGACCATGTTGAGATCAAGAGAAGAGAAATTTGCCTGGCCTAAGAAAGCCTTTGTAACCCTTTGTCCATCATTGTAGAAATGAAACCCGGTTTTTAGAAGTGAGATCTTATTGTTCACGGGTACTTATTGACATATATCATGCTTCCAACATCAATAATGAGATGGAATTGAGCAATGATTTTAGAGTCCTGCCTGAGGATCTAATCATGGTGATTATTAGCTGTTGACTAAGAAAGTCTACTTCCATGAGCTTCAGTTTACTACTCTTGAAAGTACTTTAAAGTAATTAGATTAAACAACACATTCCTAGGGCCTAGCAAAAGTTACAGTGTTATTGTACACACAACTAAAGATTTTACTATAAACATATTGTCTATTATAATACCTTCCAATTTATACTAAAATATATATTACATACCATCTGTTGCTATAGAGTTAATTTCAGTTAGTGTTTTAAGAGTGGGAAGTACTTCATTGATTTGCATTTGCTTATTAATATCACTTCCATGGAGTCTGCACAGGTCTTCTCTCATTTCTCTCCTAATTTCTCAGTAGTAGATCTTTTGTTATTAAGTGAGTTTCAGTTATTTCTGGACATTTGATGTTTACATGCTGTACCTTCGGATCTAGATGGGAAGATGATGGGACATTTCCCAAGGAAGGTATGACAGACGACTTAGAACACAAAGAACAAAGCTTTGTGCCTTAAATGAGAAAACATCTGTTTGGTTATTTTCGCTTTTTTTCCCCAAGTAATATTCATCAGTTTCAAGCAAGGCATCATTATGTGCGCTCGTTCTTCTTTTTCTTAACCTACTCCTCCCAACCCCCTTTTCCCATCATTCTTGTTTTGAACTTTGTTTGTTGCCTTGGCAACATTGCATTGTGCATGTCCAGGAAAAAGTAATACAGAATATGAAGGAATAGAATGGCTTTGTGCTGGAGTCTTCCTGCAGGCTAAGCCTTCCAGGACTGACCCTAGTAGCTACAGTGTGTAGACTCTGAGGCCTCCTGAGACTCTCATCCAGCTCCAAGCACTCAGACAAGAGCAAAAGCCATTTGGCATCCCGAAGCGGGGCATTTCTGTATGTCATCTCTCACCAATCTCCTACAAGATAACCATGCTTGGCTATAGCATGGCAGCTACTTAAGGTTCGAACTAAACACTGAATGCTCTACTTTTCTCCTCTGACTGATCCAGAGTTTGGAAGTTGCAAAGTAGAGACTATATTAAGACAAAAAGGAGAGAGGTGTGAAGATGGTGAGACAAAACATTGCTGGTAAATGGACTTGGTAAGTAAGCGCTTTGAGAGGAAGAAGCAATGCCCCATGGGAAAAGGCACTAGGGACAGAGGGCTAAGGAAGAATCTGTGACCATCTGTGTACTTGTTAGTGAATACACTCTCACCATGGAGAGGGGTGACCAAGACGTTTGATTTCTAGTCACAGCTGGTCCTTCAGTGCCCCTCAGTACTCTGTGCACTTGATGTTGGATTCCTGGCTTATTGTTCTTATGACCTATTATTTCATATCTTCATCATGTTCCAGTTCCCTGTCCAAACTCCTCCCTGCCTAACTACTAACAGATGACCTCACCTCCTACGAAGGAGAAAACCAACAATGCTGTTTCTGAATATTTTTAAAGCCATCCTTGCCCTCTGTTGTGTATCCTGTGTCAATAGCGCTCAATCTGACTCAATTTTCTGAATCAATGCTATCCTTTCTAGCTAATCTCCAAGGACCTCTAGATTTCCTCTGATCTGCCCAGGAATAAAGAAATAAAGATTTAGTAATTGTGAACTCTCCCTTTGTCTGTGTTCTTGGCTGACTACTGTTCCCAGCTTGTGGCCTTTCGAACATCTAGCATTGTGCCAAAATACTGAGAAAGTCCCCATACATAGAAAGGCAGTGTAGTGGCAGGTTTACCTGAGAAAATGGGAGTTGATTTCAGGGATATGAAAGGCAGAAAAACTGAACAAGAAAATAAAGTGATAAACACAGGGAAAGTAATATAAACTTTACTCTTGAGGAAGGGAAAAAGATGAAGGGGAAAACTGTAGGCATTTCAGTGGATGTATTTTGGGTTTTCTGTTTGTTTGTTTTGTTTTTTTTAATTTATTTTTTTATTATTTATTCACTTTACACCCTGATTGTAAACCCCTCATCTCCTCCTTGTTACAACACCCTTCACTCTTCCATTTCCCCTTTCCCTAGTCCTCAGAAATGGGGAACCCTCCTTCCTTACCATCTGACCCCAGCCTATCAAGTCTTCTTAGGACTACCTTCATCCTCTTCTTCTGTAGGCTGGCTAGGGCCAACCCCCATAACCCTCTGGGGGAAACAAGCAAAGAGTAGGCATCAGAGTCCATGTCAGAGACAGTCCCTGTTCCCCTTACTAGGATACCCACGTGAAGACTAAACTGCCTATTGGCTACCCCTGAGCAGGGGTTCTAGGTCCTCTCCATGCATGGTCCTTGGTTGGTATAACAGTTTCAGCAGGCCCCTCTCAGCCCAAATTTGTTGGCTTTGTTTGTCTCCTTGTGGAGGTCCTGTCCTCTCTGGGTCCTTTTATCCCTGCACTCTTCCATATGGCTCCCAGTGATCTGTCCAAAGTTTGGCTGTTAGTCTTAACATCTGCTTAGAATCCCTGTTGGCTGGCGTCTTTCAGAGGGTATCTATGCTAGGCTTTAGTCCTATTCTCTTTCTTCATCACTTCTTGTGTGTATTCTAATTGCCCTTCTGAATGAGAATTAAGTAAGCATCCTCCCTAGGGACCTCCTTGTTTTTTAGCTTCTTTTTGTCTGTGGACTGTAGTATGGTTTTCCTGTATTATATGGCTAATACCTGCTTATAAGTGAGTATATGCAATGTGTTTCTTTCTGGTTCTGGGTTACCTCACTCAGGACTTTTTGAGGTCTATCCATTTTCCTGCAAATTTCATGACTTCCTTGTTTTTAATTGCTTAGTAGTATTCTATTATGTAAATGTACCACAATTTCTGTATCCATTCTTCAGTTGTGGGACATCTAGGTTGTTTTCAGATTCTGGCTATTATGAATAAAGTTGCCATGAACATAGTTGAGCAAATATCCTTGTTGTATGGTGGCACATCTTTTGGGTATATGCCCATGACTGGTATAACTGGGTCTTGAGGTAGAACTATGCCCAATTTTCTGAAAAAGCCCCAGATTGATTTCCAAGGTGGTTGTACAAGTTTGCACTCTGACCAGCAATGGAGGAGTGTTTCCCTTTCTCTACAACCTAGCCAGCATGTACTATTACTTTAGATGTATTTTGTAATGACACCATTTTTCAAGGAAGGAGATACTCTAACTTGACTGCCTACGCCTCAAAGGTGAGAATCTTGTTTACCTCCTCAAAAGCATACTCATGCTGGTTATCTTATTTATTAAAGCAGCAGACATTTTTGACAGAATGTCTTATGTGTTTGAAAATCACAATGAAAAAATCTGAATTATCTGTATGAAATAAGTGACCAAGGATAGATAAATGCTTCCTAAAATTATACCCTTGTTTTCTTTCTCTGAGTTTCCAGAAGTTTAAGACTATATTTAATTTTTCATTAAATGTCTTAGATAACATTATCAGAAGGTAAGACATATTTTGTCATCTACATTATATAGCTGTTTATTTATGTCTCTCATTTTTGAACTTGTATAATATAATAAGGTAGCCAGAAGTCTGAGAGACAAAAGAAAAAAGCCAAAATCCTCTGATGTGAGCATTAGGGATTTCCAAAGTACATAGAATACTACAAATATGAATATTTTCTAAAAGGAGAATTACAAGTGACAACTTCATCATGAATTTAACCTGACAGTATCATAGGTATCCAGATGTCTTCGAGTGGGAAAAACAATAAAGCTACATAATTTAATAAAGCATTGTTGCTCATCATACTCATGGATTACATGCACATGCACACACACACACACACACACACATACACACACTTGTACATGTGTTTGTGTGAGTGTAGGTGCATACATACCATGATGTACATATGGTCATCTTCCACTCATTGTTTCTAGTTCACTGCTGCAGACATCAGACTATCTGGCCCATAAGCTTCTGGGGATACTGTAGTCTCTGCCTCCATTTTGTCATGGAGTTACTGGGGTTACAGATGTGCGTGAACCCATACCTAATCTTGTATGGGTTCTGGGGATCTTAACTGGGGCCTTCCACTTGATGTAGTATTCTTTCCCATTAAGACATCTCTCAAGCCTAATGGGTTCTATATTTTCAAGCTCTCCTGATCATTAAAATTTACCTCTCACCTCTGAATCAATATTCATAGCTTTTTGGGAGTCATATTCAATAACAGGACATTATGAATGAGCCAATGTACGTGTTTTGTCTGGGGCCAAACAAGGCAATTTTTTACTTTAATATTTTAATAATTAGCCTTATAGCCATTTAATGCTGCTACAGCTACATATTTGTGTTTCTTGTTGATAGTTTTGTTTTCCAAAATGACCCCAGATATAATGGTTCTCGTAATCTAAAATACAAGAAAGCTATTTTATGCCTCATGGAGCTAGATTTTTTCCAAGCATGTGTTACTGGCCTGAATTCAGTGTTAATCCTTAAACTAGTCATTAAATTAAGAGACATTTGAATATAAGCACGTGTATAATGAGCTTATCTATTAATCAGGTATATGCATCTATAAAGTTCTCAACCATTAAAAATGTTTCAAAAATGTTTGAAAACGTAATCAAAGCATAACCATGGATTTAAGCTAGAAATATTTTTAATACCTACTACTCCTGTTTTCATGAAAAATGAGAAAACATAGTTTTCATAACTAATGATAACTGCTGTATGTGACACTTGCCCACTCTCTATTCTGTGTAGAAAGTCTAAGAAGCTAAAATATCCTCACAGTAATGTTGAGGATGTTTTATCTGGAGAGATAGGGTTGAGTGCACCTTTACCTAGGAAAGAGATCCAGCTCTGTTGTTAGTTTGCTGCAAAGTTGGCCTTGCTGAATCCATTTTTTTTTTTTTTTTTGCTGGTAGAACTCGTGATCCCAAAAGTCCTTTTCAGATCAAGACTGGTTAAGGTTAAGTTTTTAGATCAATACTAGTTAAGGTTAAGATTGTCAGGTTAAGTTAATGATAACCGTTAGGGTTAGATGGGTTAGAGGGTTAAGGTTGGGGTTTAGGTAAAGGTTAGGGTTAGCTCCTCCCACTTTTTGATACTTTCTGGCAAATACCAAAGACCTGCTAGGGTGAAGTAAAGACAAACATTATATCAGAATGTTCTCTTCGTGTATCTTTTACTATCTTGATTCTCCTTTCACTTTCTTTCTTGAGGCAAAAGATATGATTAGTTAGGTTGTAAGTAGTCTATGATATTATATGACACATAGCTGCTAAAGTATCATATAGTACCCAATAATGTCATACACTTTCTGCTTTTCAGAATATTGTTAATTTATCCTCTGACACCCCATTCCTCTCCCGTCACTGCTCATCATTTCCTACCAAGTAAAAAGCCTGTACACAGCTTTTACTTCAGGAAGGTTGGCACCTGGGGCAGAGATGAGTGAACCTATGAAACTCATAGATAGCCAATCTAGTCTAATCCAAGAGCTTTAGTGTCTGTCTCAAAAAATGAAGGTGGAGAACTATGAAGAAAGACATAGTCATTGACCTCAGGGCTCCACACCTGAGCACACACACACATGCACCCTGCCTGCACTAACAAGTACATACAACACACACACACACACACAAACACACATACACACAACATACCATACCACAACACACCACAACACACCAACAAAAATCAAAAGGAAGGGGAAAAGATTTGGCAACACATCTGTAATCCCAGTACTGGGGAAGGCTTGAAACAAAAGGATCCTGAATTTGAGGCACATGATGCACTTGTGTTCAAGGACTCAACTTTGCAGAAAAGAGTCATTTGAAAAGTGAAAGTGGTTTAGTTTGTACCCCAACCAAGTCATGAATTAATTATGGTCAAACGCAAATCACTCTTTAATTTTTGTACTTCTTTCCACTAAATAACAGCTCAATCTAAGATTTTTTTTCCACTGATGGTTTTAGATCACTTGTGTGATCTGAATTTTCCAGGTATTAATGAGGCTCTGTATTCTCTCTGTTTCAGGGATGGCTTATATTTTAGCTATACTAAATTTAATAAGAGCTCCTTTTTTTTCAACTAGAAACATAAATTTATATCTTTGGTTTTAGTTTGTTATACTACTTTGTGTGTATCATATCCATTTCTTAATTATTTACTATGAACTACCCATCACTAAATGACTTATATACATAAGTATATATTCTTATCAAGAAACTCTTATGAAAAACTTTTGATAAGGATAACAAGAATCTATATGTTTCTCTTGAAGGATAGAGGTTTAGAGAATTGAACTGAAGGTTTCAAGTTAAGAACCCAGTCCAAGTCTATGTAACTAACAGAATGTGGGTTGGATACTGTTTTGTTTTTATTCTAAAATCTTGCATGGTGATGCTTTTATTTTTCTCCTCTGTCTCTGTCTGCCTCTCTGTCTCTTTATGTCTCTGTCTCTCTCCTTTCTTTTTGCTTTGGTTCTGGAGACTAAACCCAAGGCCTTCTGCATTGTAGGTGAGCAATATGCCACTAAATTAAATATCTTCTCCACCCCTCCTCTTTTTTTTTTCCTTTCCATGGTATATTTACTCTGGAAAATCATTAGAGGAGTTTAGAAGGGGTGGCATCATCTTCTGCTTCCGAATTGGTAATTATTTGTGAAGTTTACTGTTGATGTTGTTGTTCCTTCTCTTTATTTATTCTTTTTCTTCTAAACCCTGCCCTCTTTCATTTGGAGACATTGGTTGGAAGAGAGGCAGAATTTTCATTTATTTAATAATTGACTTGTATCAGTAACTGAAACCACTTACTGTTTCAAGGTTAAGAAAAAGGGGTCAAGTTTAAGATGGAGAGTTAAAGTTAAGATGGAGGGTCAAGTTTAAGATGGAGAGATGGCTCATCCGTTAAGAGCACTGGTTGCTCTCCCTGGGATCCTGAGTTCAATTCTCAGTAACCACATGGCTCACAACCATCTATGATGGGAGATGATGCAGTCTTCTGGTGTGGAGATGTACATGAAGACTGAGCATAGTACTCATATACATAAAATGTCTAACTAAATACATCTTAAAAACATATTAAGTTGGAAGGCCCCAGTTAAAATGGAAGGTCAAGATCAAGAAAATGTTCAGGAGGAAAAGGATTGATCTAGTACCAACATAAGGGGTATTGATTTCTTTTAAGTTTGTTTTCTCATAAATGCCAACCACAGCAATTTCAGATTTCCTCTTGTGTTGGCTTACACTGCTCTTTGATATGGACTATGAACTATAGAAGCAATCCATTAGTGAAACTGAAAGGGAAAACTTTGTTCAAAAGTACAAGTGAAACATGCAGACTGCCTTTTAGACTTGGATCTTAGGATATGAAAGGCATTTGGTGGAAAGTACTCTTGAGAAGAGTTAAAATTAGATTGTTGTGAGTTTCTCAATCATTGTACATCATTCTAAGCACACTGTAATCTGTTTACATCATAAAAGATGCTCTGCATGCAATCAAGTAATCAAGCCCTGATCCTTTTCAGTGCTTCTCTCCATTGAGCACTCTATATAGCAAACATCATTTAGGTTTGAGTTCCCTTAAGAAATAAATCATTTTGAACAGGGACTGTCTCTGACCTGAATTCAGTGGCTAGCTCTTTGACTGCCTCCCCTGGATGGGGGAGCAGCCTTGCCAAGCCACAGAGGAGGACAATGCAGCCAGTTCAGATGAGACCAGATAAGCTAGGGTCAGATGAAAAGGAAGGAGGACCTCCCCTATCCGTGGACTTGGAGAGGGGAATAGGAGGAGATAAGAGAGGAAGGGTAGGATTGGGATGGGAGGAGGGAAGGGGCTACAGCTGGGATACAAAGTGAATAAACTGTAATTAATATAAAAATAAAAATAATTAATTAAAAAAGAAATAAATCATTTAAGGGTTCCTACTTTCTACTAATGGCTACAGTGCTTTATAACACATACAGTGCTTACATATTCAGGGCCTTCCTAAGATACCCTGATGGTGGTAAGTTCAAAGCCATGTACTAATAAGACACAAGACTCAAGAACTTGGGTTTCCTGATTCTGTGAACACTTGTTCTTAAAGTATACAGTCTTGACTAGAAAAATCTCTAACTAGTTGACACTCTCTACTCTATGCAGTTGCCACTCTTTGTACCATGTGAAGAGGAGGAAAACTTTTGAAAAGACTGCATAATTAAAATGGAGATTTAAAACATTTAATCTCAATATCGCTGCCAGTATTGTAAGGGCAGAGCCTTTTCCTGCAAGTAGTCACTTTGAACTCAATGTTGGCAAACTTTGCTTATAAAACATTGTAGAGTAAATATTATGTTTTGCAACTATTTGACTTTGTTGTAGTATGAGCACAGCCGAAGATAACAGGTACATGTACATGAATAAGCATGAGTGGATGCCATGGACAGTGAATTTTTAATTTTATATAATTTGCATGCATCACAAAATATTGTTTCAAATGTAAACACATAAACTTATTCTTAACCTGTAGGCTATTATAATCCAATAGGTAGCAGGCTGGTCTTTACTGAAATCCCCTAGTTAGCCAATCCCTGATTAATGCTTATTCCTATAAGCAGGGCATTGTTAACTGTTGACTAAAATGTTGGAATGATAAACCAAGAGGGCTGGTCCTTCTGTGGTTAAACCAAGGGGGCTGATTCTTCCCAATAGTAGATTGGATTTATTTATTTATTCAGAGGTTCTTCTTCTTCATGTCTGTAATTTGCTACTCAGAAATCTTATAACTAATCATTATGTGCTTCAGCAATTCATAGACACACCCTGTATGGACAAAGACTCTTAATCTGTGCTCTGTCTCCTGTGTACAAATCACAACCTATAGCTTCTCTTGGTGTGAGTTTAAGCTAGTCATGAACTGATGTATGTCCGCCCTGGTTTCTCACCCTAAGCTAGGCAGACAACATTCATTTCTTGTTATTAACTAGTGAGGAGAAAATTAGAAACAATGTCCTATTAGACGAATTTTCAGGACTAAAAACTTGTATGCTTCACATCTTATTAAATAAATGTTCCTGTGCCTCTGAGCATACATGCCTTTTCCAACTGGCAAAGACAAGGTTTCTAGTTGGCATTGACTCACTAAACAGAATCCAGAAACTGAAATTCTTTAAAGCTCTTAAATCCTACGATAACAAATCCCTTCCCAGGAGACTTCTGAGAACTTATTTTTCATATATAGCTAAGTTCACTGTACTAACAGCCTCTCTCAGAATATATCTGAGGTTTTTTTTCAAAATGGGAGGGGCCAATTTAAATATGTTGAACCTTAGAGTTTTGATTCAAGTTTAGTCATTTCAAAGTGGCAGTTCCTCTTGCTTGCTTATGCTCAGAAGCAGGCGGGGTTATTTGAACATTAATTCTGGATTGCTCCCTTCCTGTTGGTTTAAGCTTATTTTAGCTTTCTGGTTTTACCATTCCTGACTTAAGTCAATAGAGGTACTTGTAGCCTTCATTTGGGATGCTGAAGTCTAAAGGTAGCCTGAACTATGTGCCTTCACCTCTCCCTCCTCTTAGCCCAAACCTCCTGCCCAGCATGTAAGGTTATGCAAACTGTGATAAACAAGTCACGGGAGAGCCAAAGTAAATTTTTGGTGACTTTATGTACCTTACTCAGGCTTGGAAATCTTGAACTTGATAGTTGGCACTGATGTTAGAAAACAGAACCGTGGAGAAGTGGGCAGCACTCAATATGTGCCAATCTTCTTATTCGGTGTATAGTGTGGATGTGTATTATCTAATTTTCTTATTGCTGTGATCAAATACATGATGTGAAACCCTTCGGGGGAGGAGGATTTATTTTGTCTGAGGATTTGGGAACTCTTAAGTCCATCATGGCTGGGAAATCATGGCGGCAGGCATCTCTATGATCAAGGGAGTTTGTAGTTGCTACTAGCTCACCTCTCTGTGGATCAGTAAGTAGAGAGAGCAGAGACCAGCTAAAACTGCAAAACTCATCTCTCAGGGTTTTAGTGAGGCTCTACTGCCTAAAGAGTCCACAAACTTCCAAACTAGTGCCACTAACTAGAGACCAAGTTCACACAGAGAAAATCATGGAGGACACTTCACATTCAAACTTTAACAGGCTGTCCAGTGATTCATCACATACCAACTCTGGTCAAATTACATTTGTCAGGGCATCACTGCATTTGATGGGAAAGAGTACTAGTATTCATGCATGTTGTGGTGCTAGACTGGATAATTGATAATGAAGCTTACTTGACTCACAGTTCTAGATCTGAGAAGCTCAAGGGAACCTGATACAGCATGATGAAGAAGCAGAACGCTAGTCACAGAGTACATGAGAGGACAACTGGAATATTACCTAAGACAGTCAACTTCTATGGCCAAAATCTGAAACATCCCTGGAAAACTGGAACTATCATTTGAACTAGCCTTTCTAGTGTGTTGAGCTTGATGAAAAACTCTCTATCTTGGCCATGATATACAGAATCTTTTGTCATATTTGTGGCCTTTTCTGGCAGAAGTCTTGTGATAATAAAACAAAGGGTATAATGCATAAGTTCAGTTGGGGTGAGGTACAATTGTAATTCTAAGTCATTTCTTGTGTTCTTCTTTGCAGGTGTGTGACTCAGATACCATGCTTGACCCTGCCTCATCTGTGGAGATGGTAAAGGTCTTAGAAGAAGACCCTATGGTTGGAGGTGTTGGGGGAGATGTCCAGGTATGTGGGGCTTCCTTAGTTTTGTATGTAGTAGTTTTAATAACACTCTTGTATTGATTCATACAATGTGTATTGGTCCAAAGTTCTGTGGTTGGTGCTAGACATATAAGAGAATGTGCATCAAACAAACTTTAACCTTGTTTTTCTTACCTAACTTGAAACAATTTGGGACATGTATGCTTAGCCCTTAAATATAACATGTATTTATAGTGACAGAAAAGTTACATGTAACACGAATAAATGGATAAATAATGATTTCTACCAGGCACCCTCAGACCACAGCTTAATATCTAATATTCTACTAAAATCTGATATTGTATTTAGTAGCAGAAGTAATGAAATAAAAATATATTCAAAAGAAGGTGACATGTTATATACCTCTGCATTTAAAAGATAGCCACATACAGTTGGTTAAAAATACAGAAGGAAGGATTTGGGCAGTGATTGAATTGTTAAAAGCATTTGCTGCTTTTGCAGCCAACCTGGCTTTGGTGTCCAGTAGTCACATGATGGCTCACAACCATCCATAACTCTAATTCCAAGGACTCTGTTGCCATTTTCTGTTCTCCGTGGGCACTAAATGCATATAATGCACATACACAGAGGCAGGAAAGGCACTCATGTACATAATATATATGTGCTTAAAAACAAGGAAGAAAAAGAAATAGCCACTCAAATTTACACCAATCAGAAGAAACAAAGACAAAACTAATAAATGGCCCATCATTTATTAGTAACATAGAAATAATGATTAATAACATGATACTAAAATGTCTTTGACAGAAATGCATGTGAAAATATGTGGAGGTTAAATCAGAATCCCTTAATAGTATGTAATTTGATTTTTATATCAGATGAGAAGAACAAAAAATAAGGAACCTAAAAATGGAGATCGATGTTGTTGTGTGACCCGTGTATGCATGAGAATTAATAAAGAAAATAATGAGACATTGTATTTGGAAGAACAAAGAACTAGCTTTGTGACTAAAAACAAAGAGACATCCAAAATTCAGATAGAAATTGAATAAAACTAAGACAAAAGAGAAAATTTAAACCTATCTCTAGAAAAGTTTTGTAACATTCAGCAACCCTTATACAAATTGTTAGAATTCATTGTTTCAGGGAGTCTTTTATCCCTGGCATTGTAAGAATGGAGAAGAAAAATGGACAGATCAAGATTGGAAAGTTGGAAGTTAACCAGATCAGAAGCACCTAGGTTCTTACATCTTTCAACTGTTAGATGGTAATTTACAAAAGTACATCTGGAAAAATTTAGGGATTAAAGATTGATGCTTAAATATATAACTCAACATTATAATGCCAAAGCATGAACACACATAAAGGATATAATAATAAGATAAAAATAATGAAGCAAAAAATACTCCAGTAATATGCAGAGTTATATACCTAACCATTCAAGCTTATTTAATAATGCGAAACCCAGAAGACAAGATAAAGAAATGGCCGAAAAAGAGGAGATACCAAAACGGAATCACAAAAGAACAGACTTCATGGCGGTGACCCTAGGATGCTTTGATACTTCTTGGCATTGTTAAGCTAAAGCTAATTTTTATTTATCTACTTTTTCTACTTGCAGATTTTAAACAAATATGACTCCTGGATCTCCTTCCTCAGCAGTGTGAGGTACTGGATGGCTTTCAACATAGAAAGGGCTTGCCAGTCTTATTTTGGGTGTGTCCAGTGCATAAGCGGTCCTTTGGGCATGTACAGAAACTCCTTGCTGCATGAATTTGTAGAAGACTGGTACAATCAGGAATTCATGGGTAACCAGTGCAGTTTTGGTGACGACAGGCATCTTACCAACCGGGTGCTGAGTCTGGGCTACGCAACGAAATACACAGCTCGGTCCAAGTGCCTTACTGAAACACCTATAGAGTATCTCAGATGGCTGAACCAGCAGACCCGCTGGAGCAAATCCTACTTCCGAGAGTGGCTGTACAATGCCATGTGGTTTCACAAGCATCACTTGTGGATGACCTACGAAGCTGTTATCACTGGATTCTTTCCTTTCTTTCTCATTGCCACAGTCATCCAGCTCTTCTACAGGGGTAAAATCTGGAACATCCTCCTCTTCCTGTTAACTGTCCAGCTAGTGGGTCTTATAAAGTCATCTTTTGCCAGCTGCCTTAGAGGAAATATTGTCATGGTCTTCATGTCTCTCTATTCAGTGTTATACATGTCAAGTCTACTTCCTGCCAAGATGTTTGCAATTGCAACCATAAACAAAGCCGGATGGGGCACATCTGGAAGGAAGACCATTGTTGTTAATTTCATAGGACTTATTCCAGTGTCTGTGTGGTTTACAATACTTCTAGGTGGTGTGATTTTCACCATTTACAAGGAATCTAAAAAGCCATTTTCTGAATCCAAACAGACTGTTCTCATTGTGGGAACCTTGATCTATGCATGCTACTGGGTCATGCTCTTGACTCTGTATGTGGTTCTCATCAATAAGTGTGGCCGGCGGAAGAAGGGACAACAGTATGACATGGTGCTTGATGTATGATCTCACGATGATGTTTGCAGTCACACACACCTTAGTTCCACAAGGGGCTGTACAGTATTGTGGCATTGCACCTTGCCACCACAGGAAACATATCACTGCTGCTGGGACTTGAACAAAGACATTTGATGGTTTGAGTTTTGATTCTGCCAAAGTCAATTGATATGTCAGTAAGAAGAAATTCAGATAAAACCCGAAATTTTTAGGAACGTGGGATGACTTCTTTGTTTATGCACTTTTCCTCCTACTGTGCATCCGCCTGACAGTATTTGTTCTATATACCTCACTAGCCATGCTTTATGTGGGTGATCATGGATGAAAAGGATTCTGAAAACTCAAGGGAACATTCTCTCGACCTACACAACCTAACTTATGGACGGTTTTGATAGCTGGGTTTTTTCCTTTTATCTTTTTTTTATTTTAATGAAAAATGTTTGTCTTTAACTCTACCAAATAAAATGCCAAAGGAAAATTTAAAGGCCACTGGCTATGCTGTATTTTGATGTAACTGTACTGTGTTTTTAAATTTTGTATGCCAATTTTTAAAAGCAAATTTCACATCATAGTCTATATTTTACTTCTCTGACAAAATACACTTGTTCTTTTTTTGATAATAAAATAGGTTCTAAAAAAAATCTGTTCTATAAAAATTAACCCGCCCAAAATGTGAAACGTGGTTGACTGATGTTCATGAAATAATAAAATGTTTCTCTCTTTTTTTACATTTTAAAATTGAATAGTTTATTTCTGTGAAAAATGTAAACTTTCAATGCTCTAACATTTTATTTCTTTTAGAAAGGGCCAAGATATCTGTCAACTTTTAGGTAAAACTATACAATACATACTCACATGTGTACAAGAGCAAATCATCAAAGTTGAGGCCAAAGGGGTAGAAAAGTGCAATTTTGAATATGATTTTTTTTTAAAAAGGGAATGCTATTCTTTGAAAGAAAACACTGGGCTCCTTGTACTGGATAAATATGAACATCAAAGATGGATCATCTGTAGAGATGACAGCAGTTTTTGTGAAGGCCTAGGGAAATGAAAAGGGGTGAAAATTTATCTGTGTGATTAAGACAAATACAATGCAATTCATCAAAAGTTTTATGCTGTGGCCTATATGTGGCAGACTTTAACATACATACATTAGGTGTGCTTCCCCTGTTTAGTGTCTGAGTCTGCCAATTCAGACTGCATGTTAATAATGTTTACTCGATGAATTGTAACCAATATAAAACACAATTCAGAACTGGCACACTTAGGTTCCTAGTGTCATCTTTACTTCTCAGGAAGGGTATTTTTCTGAATTATACAGGTAATCTTTTCATCTCTTTCATATTTGGCCTTCCTAAAAATCTCCACAAGTAGAAATTATGTCAAGATGTAATTAGTATTATTAAGAACTGGGACTTAAAAAAGGGATGAACCAGTTCCTCCAAACTTGACTGATTCAGTTATTATGTGGCCTCAATTATTCAATTTTCACATGATTTATCTTGCCTTGTGGCTGGTGCTTTGTGGGCCTGTTAAACACATACTTAGGACACAAGAACAGCTACATAGAAACATGAGAGTGAAGCAGAGGCAGAGCATCAGTGTTCTGCTTCCTTAGTGTGCACATGTCAATGTCATGCTTCACCTAAGGAAAAGCTACACATTCTACCTTGTGAGTACAAAGAGGTCCAAGTTCTGAAAAACTCAGACTCTCACTGCATGGAGAGATAGTGGAAGACAAATACACCATGACAATAAATGAGACTAAAACTTGAGTTTGCCTTTTTAACTATTTATGTTCTAAGTTAAACCTTGATAACGTTCAAATGTCAAATTTTCTCATTCTTATAAAAAGTTGAATTAATTGCCTTGTATTTATTTTAGCAATTATTCAATGTATTTCCATTATAGGATGTATAGTATAATTGATTTTTTTGTAAATAAAATATTTTTGATAAGATTATTGTCTCTTTTTTCTAAGGGAAGGGGGTTTTGTTTTACTTAGTGTAATAGTCTAAGTTTAAAACTGGGGTGTGTAAAAAATGTCATGGCTGATCTGTGATAATATGTCAGCTAATGATCATTATACTGGATAGAAATCTCCAAAATTGGTGATTAGAAAATCTGAAATCCTCAAAAAAAAAAAAGAGACAGAGAAACTATATCAACTAAAATTATCCTTGTCTCTGAGTGCTTCCTTTACGTAAAGTTGCCCAAATTAAAGAAAAAAATTATAATAATTTGGCATAGTGGTAAAAAATCAGACAGTGAAGAAAGCAGTAAGTAATCTTATCATTTAATTATTCATAAAATAACAAAAGTCTAAAGTAATTAAAATTGAAAAACATGGGCAACAGTTAAACAGTTTATTAACATTATATAGTAGTTAAATGGACTGTTGTCAGCCACTAAACACAATGTTATCAGAGACTATGTGAGAATGTTGGAGAAAGCTACACTTGAAATATACATAACCATTTGTATAGTAGCATCTCGATTTTGTAATGACCAGTGTTTAAATGTGGTTGTATCTAATTATGGCACTATGGTTAATTTATATTCTGTATATACATTTTGTATTTCTCTAGTATGATAAACATGTATTGTCTTTACACACAAAAAAGGATAATAAATATCATTTTTTAAAAAGTAGGTTAAGGTATCAAATAGCATTGATGAATTTTGAGTTTAATCGTTGAGGAATTTTGATGGTTAATTGTTCTATTTTCCCAGTTATAACTGAAATTCTTCTATTTTTTAGTTTTTTTATTTTGTTTTTGGGCTTCTATGAATCCTTCATTTCTTCAGCAAAGCTACTATGTAACTAGATTCACTGGTTATTATGGCATCAGTACAGACCAGAGATATTAATGATTCTAATCCCAGGAGTTCACTGCTAAAGTCTCTTGGTCTCAGGGTTGGAAATCCTGTGATGTAGGGAGGCAGTCTACATTTCTGGTGTTGATAGACTGATTGATATGTCATGAACAGTATCACCTTGGCTGTCTCTGTACAAAAGGAAACATGTTCATGACCCTATTAGGCTGTGGTGTCTATGTATATATGTGTGCACATTACATATATATATATATGTATATATGTATACTTTTTGTGTACCACATATACAGGAAAATGAGTACATGAATACACACACACATATGAATAAACTTGAGAAACAAATGGTTGACTTTACCTCACAGTTTGATGGTACAGTTTATCAGATGGCAGGAGTATGAGGCATATCTTCACATTGTATCTGCAGTTAAGAAGCAGAAAGAGATCAATTCCAGCCATCAACTTGATTTACCATTTTTATCCCATTCAGAACCCCATCCTATAGGATGGCACCATCCACATTCAGGGTCAATCTTTATTTCTTAGTTAAGCCTTTCCAGAAATATACTTGTAAACACACTCAGAAATATATTACTATGGAGATTCCAGGTGTTATCAAGTTGACATCAAAATCCATTATCACACCATGTCCTGGTTATTTCTTCCATGTAATTTTGAATTCTTTTCCATGTTTTCATTAAAAGTCAAAGCTTTCCTATGAACTGTGCAATAACCCAGTGAGTGCTGATATCCAGAATAAAACTCAGCACTGACAGCTTTGCATCTGACAACTTAAGGATTTCAGAATATCCGAAACTTTGGGACAATCGTAGGAAGGATGTGCTGTTGATGCCCAATGGATTTGAGTTCTCAGCCCTTATCGCAGGGCCAACTCTTATTCAACACCCGGACTGCTTCAGTTAGAAGAGTGTAATGATGCCCCTGATGCCACCTCTGGAGGGGTGATAGAGATATTTAAAAGAGAATCTCTTCAGATTTGGATTGCTCTTTTTATTTGTGAACATTGGGAGACCCTCAGATTTTTCCCATGATAGAGAAGTTTTGGGCCCGCAGCCTTCCTACATATTTCCCTTTACATGTGTGACTATCCTTAGCCAAGCTCTTTGCACATTGTGTTTATCATCAGAGATATCTGCTCTCATCCACTCTTATGTTATTTATTTCTTTATGAAACAGTCAGTTAGAGGGCTTGTCTCCTACCTCCTTATCTGCCTTATGTGCTCTTTTTCTCATGATACCATGTTCCATACATTTCCCACTTTTTTTGTATATGATGGCTTGGATAAACATACCTCTTCTTTATATATTACACACTTGCACTTTTTTTTTCAGTTCCCTGGCCAAGTCAAGCTTGGCCCCCTCCTCAGGGCCATAAACAGTTATTATTTATTTTTCACTCGGATTCTCCAAGAAGTTGCCATGGTTGATTTTTTTCTTGTCATACAGATCACCTTCTCGAGAGTCCTTTTCTTGCCATGCTATGGAATGTGATGCTTTAATCCCCTTCAGTGTTTACTATCACATTCTGCTACTTGATTCAAAGCATTTATCATCATCAGAGAGTAGAACATCTATTTGTTTGTTTGTTTGTTTATTTATTTATTTATTTATTTATTTATTTGTCAAATCCTTTAGTACATAGGGCATAAAAATCAGAGAACAGAGGTACATTCTATATCCCAGAGCCAAGACCGGTGCTAGGCATACAGAAAGTGTTAATGAATGTAGTCAAGCTCACCTATAAATGGGGTAATTCCACGTATCATCAACTTTCCATAAATTTAGTAGGAAAATACCTATAGCGTCACTGGATTTTCACTTTATGAGTTAATGTCTGACAATCTTTTGAAAATTTCAAAACACTTTAGAAAACTATAGTTATACCATTTCTCTCTATTCCATTTCCTTCCTGACTCCTCCCATTCTCACCCCTACATTATCTACCCCCACTCATCCTGTTGCCTCCTTTCCTCAAGTTCCTGTCCTCCCGTCCTTTGTTGTTGTTACATACATGTATATATGCACACATATGCACACATATATGGATACAACCTACAATGTTTCTTCAGTTTTGCATGTGCATGGTGTCTTAGCTGATCACTTGGTACTATATATCCAATTAGAGGGATTCTTTTGGGGAAAGACCACTTCTTCCATTTCCAGAATTTCTTAGTCATCTGTAACTCTTTGTCTAGGGCTGGGGCACCATGAGTTTTCCTCTTTCCACATTAGTATGTCTATTAATTTTGTCCTTGATTGGGCCTTGTGTAGGCACCCATATTGTTGAGACATCTTGGCAGAAGCTTCCCTGCCAATTCTAGGAGACGCAATCCTATAGCAGATTTCACAGGACTTATACATCTTTCTGTTCCTACTTCTGTCATGTCTCCTTTTGTAGATTTATTTATTTGGGGCTCAGAGCTCCATGGTTGGTTGTTATCTTCATATTGCGAGTTTTGGCTTCTTATAAGGCTCTTTCTTAATCAGATGTTTTCCAGGCTGACATGTCTACACAATGAAATATTATACACTTATGGCTAGAAATAATTTTGAGGATAACTGACTTTGGACCTGACTGACCAACATGAAGCCTAAAACAGACCATATAGGAAACAAAGTTTAAACTCATTTATTCTTCCAATGATAGAAAATATTGTTACTTCTTCTCCCTGCTATTTATTGTCATGATTTAAGATCTTTTCCTTAGCAGACGGAAGGAAATACTTCAAAAATGTATGGCTTGATTTTGGATAGACTGTGAAACTAGAGCTTTTCCCCTTTAGAATTATTATTATCAATCTAGTGGGAATGAATATTTAAGCTCTCAATCTGTCTTTGTTATCTGGTAGCATTTTTCCTCTGTCTAAATATGGGGCTTATAGTCTAAGGAAGGGAAATACTACTTCTCTGCATACTGAACTACATACTTCCTAAACATCTAACCCCAGTTGAAAGAAGTCTAGCTCCCTATACGGGTACTGGACTGTGATTTTTAACCAGCAGTAACTTTCCCTCAGTAGAGTTTTGGCAGAAGACAAGCAGATATCAGGGAGTACAGAGGAAGCTGAGAACTTCTAGTGACCTTCCCGGATGATGACTGACTGAGGCTGCTGATGCTGCTGTGATCCCAGCAGGTGGCCACTGTCCAAACACTCAAAATTACTTCTGGGTATATAGAGATGATATCTTACAGAGTGGACAGAAGCCCAGTCTGGATGAGGTATATTTAAGAAAATGTCTCCATGGGAATGACACTATCTGGCAAAGGACGAATCCAATGATGCTGTAGGTATTTCCCATCTTCCCCTCACATGCTTGAGTCATTTCCTTCATAGAGAAGATAAGGAGGAGCCCACAGAATTACAACTGGTAAGAATTCATGTATAAAGGCAGATTTATTTCTCTAGAGTTGATGTAACCCAGCTGAGTTTCCGGAGTCTGATAAACATGGGCCCACTCAGCAATGCCCTCCTTCTTTCTTTCTTTGTACCATTGTGAATGGGGACAGATATCAGGCCAGCCCTTTCACTCTAAACCCACTGGTAAAGAACATTATTATTTTATGTTTTCCTACTTAAAATAAGTTGCTAGAATAAAGTGTTACTTTAGAGTACATAATAGTTAGTAGGTAATCACACCAGTTCAAACACTTCCTACTCATGTGATTTTGGTTAATTAAATTTATGAGGCTTCAAACACCTTATCTGATTACTTTATCTACAAGCTTTAGTGTCTTTAGGTCCCTTCCAACACTTGAAGGACAATTAGTGCCACAATATTTTACTTTGCCAAGAAAAACAAAGCTAATTGTGGGTGGTTACATCTGCCTCCTTGCCTAGTGGGAAGCCTTAGCTAGAAACCTAATTAAGGTTTGAAAATAGTGCCTAATGAATGAGGACCCAAGGCTGGAAAGTTTGTTCCCACACTGAGTTGGTCTGGACTGAGGGGGCATTTTTTATTAGCCATTTACCATGGTTCCAAATAAGATTATTTTCTGAAAAAGCGTTTTCTGTATCAGATGTCTTATTATTTTAGTCTGCAATTGGCTAGCAAATTTTGCCTCTTTTGAATGTCTGGCACAGTACAGTGGTCCATAAATGTTACTTTCTTTCTGTGTCTAGAACTCAGTATGTCACTGAATTTCATTGGGGTTCAGGGTAAAGGCAACAAAGAAGGATTAAATTACATGAGGAGTATAATTTTTCTTCTGCACCCTGAAGAAGACAATTTGATTAGCCTATCTGAACTTAACACCCCTTATAAGGAAGTGGAGCTCTGAAGTAGGGTTCCTCTCTTCCACATGGTCCCCATGGAGCCCAGAATGTAGACAATAAGAGGAGATGGGCAGACTGTCAATCACACACACTAATCAAATATAAGTTAATATAAACAAATCTGGTGGAACAATGCCATTGTGACTACTGAAACCAACTGCATCTTCCATGAAATGCTTTAGAGCACTCCAGGTCCTGGAAGTTCCTGCATCAACTCCTTCTTGCCTGGGTGGGTGGAGGGGTACTAGATCCTTTTTGCCCAGCATGACTTCGGCTTACCTTTATTTGCAGGGCACACCCTTAGAATACCTGCTTTTGCAAGACACATCCCTGGAGTTCCTTGATGCTATACTATCATTTTGCTTAGGATGTTTGCCTTGCTTTTGTTTGTTTGTTTGTTTTTCTGTTGTAGCTGTCAGTCCATTGTCACATCTACAGTGACTTTGTCTCCTTCTAATGACCTTTCTACTTGGGCTTCATTTCCTCTCCTTTAATACCCCAATAAAATGAGTGAGAACTCAGGAAGCTTACACTACACAATCCAGGACTAAGGGCTTTATCATTGTTGATTATTCCCAAAGTCCAGAAACAAACCTCTCAAATCAATTCTGAATATTTATCATATATCTTACAGTTGTTCCACAGAAAAAATTCCTTAAGATAAAACTTACCTTTGTTTAATGCAATGTGCATCCATGAAAAACACCTATAAATAGTGAAAGGAAACGATATTAGGAAAGATACAAAAAATCAGCAGAAAGATGCATTTGGAATGAAGGCCCTAGTCTCTTGCCCTCCTGATTGACCCTAGTTTAGAAAAAGAATTAAGGGACTGAGTCTCTGTAATCTCACAGGTTGTATCAACTAGTAATTATATGAGAGTTATTATAGGGCTATTATAAGAGCAGAGGGAAAAACTTAGCCATAGGTATTTCCCTACAGACCAGGGAAATTCCTAAGGAGTAACTCAACTGTCATTCAAAAACAGTAGTCAACACTTGGCAGCAGGAGGGATAAGTAACTGTGTCCTAAGGCAGAGAAGCAGGCATGACATCTACTGCATTGTGCTCATTTTTACTTCAGGTGCCCAGTTGGAAACTTTAGTCAAAGGTTTGCTTGGGGCTGAGGAACCTCAACATCTTCTGGTTTATGTCTTTCTTACAAGCTGGTATCAATTTCGGTAAGAACTGCTGCATGAAATATTGAAGCCAGCTACTCACAGGAAATACTCCTGTTCTTCACATTCTTCTTTCCATTCTCATGCAGAAATTCCCCCCCTCCATTAGCAAATTTTCCCTTTACAAGATTTCCCATACTGTCCCTGGCAAGAGAGAAATTCCCCAAACACTGGAAAATTTATAACTACGAGGCTCATTTCATTGTTTCCTGAATTGCTTCTCTGCCATTATTTTCTCTACTTTTCTTTTCTCAAGAGATTCTATTATGACATCAAGTTTTCGTAATCCCCTCTCCCGGCAAAGGCAACATGCCTGGTACTAACTTTCCATAATATCTGATGTCCTGTATCCAAGCCTCTGATACACTCCACATCTTTAGGAACGGCTTCACTACAACTTTAACTAAATTTTCATGGGAAATCTGGGGCAGAAGATATCTCCAACAAAGTTCTGTAATAATTTTCAGGATGCATCTCTTTTTCTTCTATATCAGAATGAAAGACTGTGTCCTCTATTCGGAACATTTGTGTTGTGAACAAACTCCACAATCAGTAGTTTAGATGACAGAGGGGCCTGAGGTAATGCTGCTATTTATTGCCTCTTTTTGTCCTCCTCCCCCCATCTTCTTGAATTTCAGGAGAGTGTCCTAAGGTTCCTTAAAACTCTACATTTGAACAACGACAACGATAGGAATTAATAATAATAATATTGGCCAAATGAGGCCATAATTTAGACTTGAATTTACGTTTCCTAAGAGAAAAGTCTTACCACATTAAGTAGGTACAAGTAAGGATAGCCCAGAAGCGCAATACACTAAATCTGAATATGCATTTTCATACTAAGGTGAGAAAATCATTTGCAAAGCAAAGTCAGTCAATCAGTTACCATCTTTTGTTTGTTTGTTTGTTTGCTTTTCAGGAGAAAAAGCAACAAAGGATCCTTTTTCCCAAGGAAGATAAACCAATCTACTGAAGATGAGTTGAATTTAAAGTTAGTGGCTGCATGAATAAAATAAAACCCACTTGTTACCCACAAAACATTTCTTTTCTGGAATTAAAACGTTGTGCATTCATTTTAATATATAATTTATTACAATTTATTCACTTTGTATCCCAGCTGTAGCCCACATCCCCCTACCCTACCGATCGTGACCTCCATACCTCCCTTATCTAATCCCATGCCTCTTCCTCAGTCCACTGATAGGAGAGGTCCTCCTCCTCTTCCATCTGACCCTAGCCTATTAGGTCTCATCAGGACTGTCTTACATAATCTTCCACTGTGGCCTGGTAAGGCTGCCTCCAACTCAGGGAGAGGTGATTGAAGAGTCAGCCACTGAGTTCATTTCAGAGACAGTCCCTGTTTGCCTTACTGCGAGACTCAGCTGCCACAAGCTACATCTGTGCAGGGGTTCTAGGTTATATGCATAAATGGTCCTTGGTTTGAGTTTCAGTCTCAGAAAATACCCCTGGGCCCAGATTTCTTCATTCTGTTGCTCTCTTTGTAGATCTGCTGTCCTTTCCAGGTCTTTCTATCTCCTTCTTTCATAAGGTTCCTTGCACTCTGCCCCAAGTTTAGCTATGAGTTTCAGCATCTGCTTTAATGAACTGCAGGGTAATGTCTTTCAGAGGCCTTCTGTGGTAGGCTCCTGTCTTATTCCTTGTTTTCACCTTCTTCCAATGTCTATCTCATTTGCCTTTCTGAATGAGGACCCAGGGTCCTCCTTCTTGCTTAGCTTCTTTAGGTGTACTGATTCTGGTATGCTTATCTTATATTTTATGTCTAATATCCACTTATAACTGAGTATATACCATGTATGCCTTTCTGCTTGTGGGATCCTTCTACTTGTGGGATGTTCTTTTACAGTTCCCACCATTTGCCTGCAAATTTCATGATTTCCATGTTTTTTATTGCTGAGTAGTATTCCATTGAGTAAATGTACCACAATTTCTGTATCTATTCTTCATTTGAGAAACATCTGGGTTGTTTCCAGATTCCTGCTATTATGAATAAAGCTGCTATGAACATGGATGAGCAAATGTCCTTGTTGTATACTTGAGCATATTTTGGATATATGCCTAGGAGTTGCAGAGCTAGATCTTGAGGTAGAACTATTCCTAATTGTCTGAGAAAGAGCCAGATTGATTACCAAAGTGGGTGTACAAGTTACATTCCCACCAGCAATTCAGGAGGGTTCCTCTTTCTCCACATCCTCTCCAGCATGTGTTGCCACTTAAGTTTCTGATCTTAGCCAATCTTATGGGTGTCAGGTGAAATCTCAGGGTCATTTTGATTTGCATTTCTCTGATGACTAAGGATGTTGAGCATTTCTTTAAGTGTTTCTCTGTCATTTGATATTCCTCTATTGAGAATTCTCTGTTT
Source organism: Pachyuromys duprasi (assembly GCA_028658305.1). Lineage (NCBI taxonomy): Eukaryota > Metazoa > Chordata > Mammalia > Rodentia > Muridae > Pachyuromys > Pachyuromys duprasi. The sequence goes on from CM053752.1 coordinate 41,459,967, forward strand.
AGCTTGATATCCCATTTTTTATAATTGTATCAATTGATTTGTTGCTTTTTAGCTTCTTGAGTTTTTTATGTATTCTGAATAATAGCCCTCTGTCAGATATCGGGTAGGTGAAGATTCTTTCCCAATCTGTAGGCTGTTGTTTTGTTCTGATGACAGTGTCCTTTGCTATACAGAACCTTTTCGGTTTCATGAGGTCCCATTTATTGATTGTTGATCTTAGAGACTGTGCTGTTGGTGTTCTGTTCAGGAAGTTGTCTCCTGTGCCCATGAGCTCAAGGCTTTCCCCCAGTTTTTCTTCTAAAAGCTTTAGTGTGTCTGGTTTTATGTTGAGGTCTTTGATCCATTTGGATTTTAGTTTTGTGCAGGGTGATAAGTATGGATCTATTTTCATTTTCCTACATGTAGATATCCAGTTAGACCAGCACCATTTGTTGAAGATGCTATCCTTTTTCCATTGTATGGTTTTGGCATCTTTGTCAAATATCAGGTGTCCATAAGGTTGTAGGTTTATTTTTGGGTCTTCTGTTCGATTCCATTGATCCACCAGCCTATTTCTATTGCATTAATTTTTTTTCATGTAATATAACTGCAAATTCATACAGAGCCCATAGCTTTTACCTCTTTAACTTAGTTCTCTTACTTGTTAGATTTTGTATATCTTAACAATACCGTGAACCACAAAGTAAGCTTGATACACTTCTTCAGTCTTGCTCAGGTTTGTCCTGGTCCACTTGGAATGTGTGTGTGTGTGTGTGTGTGTGTGTGTTAGTTTAATTTCTCTGTTTTCTTCCAAGTATGAGCTGGATGTAATACCATTATAAGAACCCTCCATGATGTTAGTTTATAACCACACACTTATCTCCAGCTATTACCCTTTGGGTAACACTTGCAACAATTGGCTGCCATGGAGAGAAATGTTGTGGAGAAAAGCATGTGAAGGAGCAGGGGGAAACACGAAGAGGTGCTTGCAGCAATCTGGTCTGTAAGTGATCATGGCCAAATAGATTATTTGTATCCCAACTACAAAGGCAGAATGAACAATATGCTATGGAATATTGGATTAAGTTGTTGGGATAAAAAGACTGTTAGAGCTATTGAAGGCTTTGAGCTTAGATCCTGGTGCTACTGTAGGTGGTAGAAGTTTTAGGGGTTGTAGCAAATATGAGGATTTAAGTCATTGGGGGCTGTTTTTAAGGAGATTTGGATCTCTTCTTTCCTTCCTTGCTTTTTTCCTCATTAATTATTTTATTTATTTACTTTACATCCAGATTAGGACTTACACCCTTCTTTTCATGCATTGTCATGGTACAGATCCAAAGTAATGAACAAGCAGCAACAGACAGAAAGCTTTGAAAATGCAAACTAAACTTTATTATTCTATAGAGTTTGCCATGGTGATAGAAACCTGACTGAAACAATCACTATTCTATTTATACCAGAAAAGTCCTCTCTGTCTAAGGTGCTCCCAAAAACTGTTTATAGAGAAGCATTCTCCCAAAGGTATTCTCTTACCTGTGAAGCCATCTGAATGGCATTGCAGTGGAACCTGCTCAATTTAGTGATGAGTGTTGCTGGAGGTCATGTACATAGGAGAAAACTCTGGAATCTAGGATACTGGAAGCTGGTCCTGGGGAACCACATACTTTGCAGCAGAGCAATTGATTGGGCTACTAGGCTTGGGCACTGCATCAAATGTTCACTGAAGATATGTAGTTTTGGGAAGCACTGTGTAGCATTCTTGCTGGATTAAAAAACAAACAAGAATAAACAAAAAACAAAGAAACCAAAAAATAGCCCAGCCAGGAAGCAAATCTTCTTCCTGCCAGCTGTAGAATCCTCCATCGGTAAACCTTACTCACCTAGCAAGCAAAGTGAAAAATGTCTCAAGGGAGGGGTAGGGAAATGGAGGATTTGGGGGTTGATAGACAATAAATCTGTTATTGGTCCTCAATCATGTTCAGGCGGTGCTATGCATGTCAATGACATTAGTGGTCTTTATAATTCGAATGTCAGAGCAGGAGAGAGAGGAGAGAAAGTGAGGAAAAGAAAAAGTGAGGTGACAACCTGGAGAGGGAATTACAGGCATGAGTGAGAAAAGGACTGACCCTCCTTCTTCCTTTAGTAACTGTCCAGATAACTTAGAAGTTGAAAAATCTCCCAAGAAATTGATCATTTTTTGGTATCAGGAGAAAGTTTAAGAGTCCTTTGGCTTTCTTAGAATACTTCTGTACTCATTGGCACAGGAGACAACTTCCTGAATAGAACACCAACAACACAGGCTCTAAGATCAACAATCAATAAGTGGGACCTCATGAAGCTGAAAAGCTTCTGTAAAGCAAAGGACACTGTCATCCGAACGAAACGACAG
>CM053752.1:41462834-41482642 GCA_028658305.1 Pachyuromys duprasi
GGGGGAGGGGGCTACGCCTGGGATTCAAAGTACCCAACCTGTGATTGAGATAAAAATAAATAAATTAAAAAAAAAAGAAATAAATTGATGCAGTGGAATATTACTCAGCAATAAAAACAAGTAAGCCATTGATATACACAACTTGAAGGAGTCTCAAGAGCATTGTACTGAACAGAAAAGTACATTGTCAAAAGGTTATATGCCAGATAACTGCATTTCTATAGCCTTCTACAAATAACCAAATCACAGAGAAGTGGTTTTTGGAAGATATGTATAGAGTGGCAGTAAGTGGGTGTGAATACAAAGCATGGGAGAAGGATCATCGTACTCTCTCCGCTGCAAGGATTTCTGCAGTGTACAAACATCACATGTAAGTCTATACACACCCTCTGATACTAATTCTAGTTTCCTGTTTTTCATATAATACTATCATGACATACAATGTAGATCTTATTTGTAGAGAAGAGTAGGTAAAATCTGGATAAGACTGGCCTGAGCCACTTTCACATCTCCCTGTGACTCTATATTAACTCCAGAATTAAAACATTAAAACATAATCCCTTAAATAGTGGGCTGGGGTTCCAGGCAATTTCTACACGCCATGTTTTTAGAAACACATAAATCTAATTTATCACATATTTACTTGTTTTCTTCAACATTCCCTCAAAGTATGAGTATGAAATTCTCAAACGTAATTAATTAAAAAAGACAGAGTAAGTTATTTTCTGTGCCATTTCATTTTTATGAAATAGTTTTTCTCAGAGTGTATCTTAATTATACCTATCCTCAACTTTCATCTCCCTACACATGCACTCAAATATGTCCCCCCCTTCTTTCTATGTCATTCCTTTCATTTCACTATTTTATCAGTGATCTGCTCTGTTCAATTAGTGTCTTCTATTGGAATAATAACTAATCTTGTTGGCTTGATCTCATGCAGGTGACTGTAGATGCAGTACATTGAGTGTAATAGTCATATTTTACCAAAAAAGAGCATTTTATTTATTATATCAATAAAGGGCATTTCTCAGCACTTCTCTCCATACCTCATCTCATATTCTTTCTGTCCTCTCTTCCTCAAGAATGTAATAAATTTCTGCAGGATAATCAAAAGTTACAGGTTTGATAGAGTAAATGAAAATTTGCAATGATTTTCGAGTATTTAACAAGAATTTGAATATTTATTTGACATTGTTTTAGAATACAAATGCTTATGTACTGTGCCATTATCTTCCTTCCCTGTAGGAGTCAGATCACTTCCACTCCAGGCTTTATCTCTGCCAATTGATTGCTTTCAAGCACTGCCAAGTAGAGTCCACATAATCTTTATACTAATTTATTGGTTCTTTATTTGAGACAAAGAGAAAAATCAAATCAATTTCTGTGTCAGTATGACATAATAATTCTTATCCTCCCTGTTTTATTGTATCAGTTCTATGAAACTGTGTTTCTGTGTGTGAGATGAATATGTATATGTATATATGTGTGTGTACCTTACAAGGTTGTCATAATGAAGAAATAAAATAGCACTCACATCTAAGTAGAGAATGTACTCAGAAAATGTCAGCTTCTGCTCACTGTGGCCAGGTCAATATGGATGAGGCTTCCTTTCTACCACAAAAAGCTTCAGAACCAAATTTCAAAAGTCTGTGCCCAGCCCAGAAGTATGCATTACCCCTCTGTGCTCTGCTTGAACCCCCCAGTTTCTCTGCGAGGCCTCTGTAGAAAGAGTATGGATACAAACAGTATGGGTGGTCTCTTTTTCCATCAGGAAGACAGAAGAAAACTGTTGATTCTGGACATGACAGGTTGAGGAAGTGGACATTATGTCTAACTTCATTCCAATTTATACAGTCTTTCAGCTTTAAAGAACACATTAATGGCAGTTTAAGATGGCCTCAGCTCTGTGCCAGGATGATTTTGCTGTGTGTTAAGTTTCCACGCTGGTAAATGAAAAAATGTTAGGGTTCTGTAAACTCAGTTCAGTGTCTAAGAAGCACTACAGCTAGCCAAAAGGTGGGAGATGCAGCTAAACAGCTGCTCACGTGAGCGGGATTACCAATTGCAGTTGACAGCCAGCCCAGCTTGACTCACCAGTGTGAGGCTGCCAAGAGAGTAATTTGATCTGGGGCTGAATGAACAGGACTGAAGTTTCCAGACCAAAGGATACTCCCCTGTCTGCATGTGAATCAGACCACACCTACTGTTTTGCTTACCACCAATCTTAGGTGCTGCACACACATTTAATCAGTCAGCTATCAGAACCATCATGTGATACTAATATTGAAAGTGTGCTCTTTACATTATTTCTGTCATCTGTTTTATAACTTAAGTTGCTGAAGGTGTGGGTCTTGACATTTTTGAGAATTACAAATAGATATTCCTCTGAGTATAAACAAAGTAGACATTTTCTGGTTCTACAATTTGAGGGCAATAGATCTGAGTCTAAAGCCCTGTATATTGTCTAAATTGTAGAAATCAAACTCCACAAACCTAAAGTCCAATCCTGCTTACATTCGTGTGAACAGCCTATTGCTACTTAACGCTCAAGTTTATATTTGAGGGTCAGAGTGTTCTAATCTTGCCTCTTCCCAGCCTCAACTTATCAGATAGAAACCCATAGACATATAGACCATGTAGACCATCATTTTCTCACTCTCTCTTAACATTATAGTAAGCACAACATCCTACGAGCTATGTCTTCAGAAGCCATGTAAACAGAGAACAGAATAATGCATGGATGGAAAGAAACCTGACCTTACTTGGAGAAAACACGACAAAGTTTGAACAGTGATAAGAGATCAGGCCTTAGCGATTTAAAAAAAAAATCTCATTTTGTGTCAGAAGAGATGAAGCACACGAACACATGCCTGAATAAGGAGGTGGCTATAAAACATAACAAATTATCTTTCCTCTCCTCCTTTTAGTCCCAGCTATTAATCTGAACAAAGGATGAAGATAGCAGCCAAATGGGCAGCAAGAGAAGCCAAGGGCAATTTTCACAGAGATTTGCTGGCAAATAACATGTCTGGCTAGATCTTACTTTCTCTCAAAATTAGCAAAAACAAAGCAAAGTAGAACAATTGTGCAAACATTAAAAACCATGAAACCAACAAATATAAACACAGGGGAAAGATGTTGTTCAGAAGACTTATAGGAAAAACCTACTTTAAAAAGTAGGCTTTACAACTATTATTTGTTTGTTTATTTTTTTCAGTCCATCTCTCTCTGTTTCTCTCTGTTTCTCTCTGTCTCTCTGTCTCTCTGTCTCTCTGTCTCTCTCTGTCTCTCTCTCTGTCTCTCTCTCTGTCTCTGTCTCTCTCTCTCTCTCTGTCTCTCTCTCTCTCTCTCTGTGTGTGTGTGTGTGTGTGTGTGACCATGTGTTTGTGGAGGTCAGAGAACAATCTGCTGGAGCTCATTCTCTTTTTCAATCACTTGTGTGTGTTTCAGGGTTTAATTCAGGTCCTGAAGAAAAGCCAACTCATTGATTTCAGAACCTATTTTTAAAGTATCTCTTTTTTGCAGGCAGCACAATAAAAGCATAACGCAAGTTAATTGTTATTTCATTTTCTTTTATTACTCATGCTACTTATACAAAACAATCACTCTTCTTATATATTTTTTTACTTGTATACCATGTTTTGATCAATTTCATCCCCCTTTTCCAGATTTTGCCCTTCTCTTCCACTGCTTATTTGCTTCATCTTTTTAAATATATTCAGAAAAAGATTCAATATTTCAAGAATGAAAAAGATAATACTAGAGAAATGTGAAGCTCCTCAGAATGGCTATTCTAACTGTAGAAGGTCATTGAGATGTAGACTTCATCTCTGATTAATTTTAATGCATTTTTATTAGCAAGTTTCTATAATAAAGTTTATTTTAAGATGATATCTATATATTGAACACTAAGCCAAAAATATATCTCAGAAAACAAATGATGATTGTGACGTAGAGATGTTGAACCCATCACATATTCCTGGGTGGACACAGTACTTGTTTGTTGTTTGTTGTTGTTGTTTTGTTTGTTTTTGTTTTTTGATCATCATCTTTTCAAAAGAATGATTAAGTGTTTCAAGAATTAATATACACACTATCTTTTTATATTTCCAAGAAATATTTTCACACTCTGTGCTTTAAATACAGTTTGTCCAGAATTCTAGACTCATACTTCTGAAGTATTTACCTGAACATGGACTAATGTGAGTGAAAATTGCATGGGAGAAGGCTTACTTCTGATTTAATGATGTAATTTTATTTATCTGTGCAGTGAAGTTACTAAAGTAAACACTAATTCAGAACAACACTAAAAGATACAATACTTCCTGCTCTGTTCATTGATGATTCATATCAAGACGCTGACAAAGGCAACATACATACTGCCAAAGTCTACGAAAAATGAAGAGGTTGGACTTTAGCATTCTGGGAAAAAAGAAAAAAATTGTAATCCTTATTGTGAGGAATAGAGGAAAGCTTGGTAGAAATTATATAGAGGCTACTGAATCCTTCCTAAGGATTCTTATTAGTGAAATCTACTTCCTCTTACCATATAACCACATATACGTAAATATTTCCTTACATCCATTTTATAAATGTTTATTTAGTCACGTATGACTATTTCACTCACTGGACCACGTATCAAATACGATGTGTACCAGGCAGGTAGAATATCATTACAGGTATAAAACATTAAGCACATGGTTGATTGAACAAATAATTACCAAACAATCTGAAAGCTAAGAGCACACCTCACATTCAAATATTCAAAACTTTTGAATTCCTTTCCTGCTTATGGTAGAATTAATGGCTTCATGTGCCAAAAGGGTAGAAACCTACAACTGAGCAAAATGACTGGAATAATTATTTATATTCACTGGATAATGGGTAGTTAAGTGCTGTGATATTTGACAAATGAGAAACAAGGCAGTTCTATTTGCTCTCTTTCTTTCCTTTATTTTTACTTTCTGTCTGTAGCTATGTTTAGACATTGGATACATATTTATATTTAAATTGAGGATAACAATGAACAATTTCAATCAAGAAAATGCAAACCTACCTACCATGCTGGGTGAATTCAATCATTCTTCTTACACCTGAAAAACTGAATCTATTCCAAAGACTCACATGCTAAAAACATGGTCTCTAAATTGTGAAACTATTGGAAGATACTGGAACCATTAGAAGGTGGAGTCGAGGAAGAGGAAGCTGTGTCACTGGACAAGTTCCCTGGAAGGAGATAACTTGAATCCCGAAAATCTCTCTCTGTATCTCTCAATATCTTCTGTGTCTGTCTTTGTCTCTTCTATTGAAGATTAACGATACATTTCAAAATACAGACAAAATGTGTGCCTAAATCAGTCTTTTGTTAGGTGCTTCAGAAGAACTGGGCATTATCTTCAGTTCTGTTACAGTCCAGCTGAGGAAAAGGGAAAAATGCAGCTACATAAAAAGGAGGAGATAACCATGAAAAACAACATCCAGATATCAATGATGCAGCCAGCATGGGCTTGGAAGGATTAGGAAAGACTGAAGATAAGTGTTTTGGTTTTGGATAGCATTTGCTTCCCTGGAGAGCAAAAGCCTCCAAAGGGGGCTTCTGTGGGGATGGTGTTGGGGTGTGCTTGCACTATTCTCCTGGGCCTGTAGGAATGAAGAGATAAGGTGAGCAAGATAAAGTAGGCCCGGCTCTGGCATGGGCTCCTGTGGCGAGATAGGGTTTTTCTTCCTGATTCTACAGAAGTCTGGAGATAATACTAAGATCAAGGCCTTTGAGGTCACAAAGAGCTTTCTAAGTAGCATCCCATTACACTAACTGAACAGTAGCAAGAAAAAAAAAAAACAGAAAATGGCTCAAAGAAGCACAAGCAGGCTAATCCCTTGGAAGATAATGTTGCTAATATTTTGCAAGTTGTATTTTAAGCAAGGCACCATACTGAGAGCCATTGCAAGTACTCTTGCTGTCCTTGCCATGTTCATTACCATTCCTGCGTTTGGACTGAGAAAAATTGACATGTGGAATTCTCCCAAATTTCACAGATTTTACATGTGAAGGCTTTGATTACCCAGGGATGAGAGGTGAGCATAGATAAACAGGAACACTAATGAAACTGCAATTCAAATTTAAGCCAGCCTTTCAAACAGAAGATATGTTCTATCTGTGAAACTACTCCAGTAAAAAAAAAAAAGTGTGTCTCATTTACGGTCAGAAAATCTAGAGAAATGTCACCTGGAATCATGAGAATGATGCTAATTCCTTCCATGGGAATCTTCATTAAGTCTGTGTAGACAAGCTAGCCCAGAGAGTCTCAGCCTTCCTAAAGCTTGCACTCTTTAATACAGTTCCACATGTTGTGGTGACCTCCAACCACAAAATAATTTCCCTGTAACTGTAATTTTGCTGCTATTATGCACCATAATGTAAATATTTTGGCAATAGAAGTTTGCCAAAGGGTCATAACCTACAGGTTGAGAACTGTTTGACTAGATCATGGAAACTTGGCAATACAATTTTTATTTTACTTTTTTAATAATTAACTCTGGTTTGCATGACTTACTTCTAATATCTTTGGATTTCCTATGGGAAACGTGTGTGTATGCACACACACACAAACATACACACACACACACCCTCACACACATGAAAGAGAGAGAAAGAAAGATAGAAAGAAAAAAAGAAATATATATATAGAGAGATCCTTAAAACTTAGCTAGGAAATTCATTCATGCCCCTGAACATCTGAAATGCAATCAGCTGCTTTCATCAGTCACTACAATTTTGTTGCTTTCAAGCTATCCTAAAAACCTGGCTACATTTAGAATTCCCTATGATCACTCCTAATCATCTTTTTAATTTTTTTTATTTATTACAATTTACTCACTTTGTATCCCAGCTGTAGCCCCTTCCCTCATCCTCTCCTAATCCCACCCTCTCTCCCTCTTCTCCTCCCATGTCCCTTCCCTAGTCCACTGATAGAGGAGGTCCTCCTCCCCTTCCATCTGACCTTAGTCTATCAGGTGTCATCAGGACTGGCTGAATTCTCTTCCTCTGTGGCCTGATAAGGCTCCTCCTCCCTCCTCAAGGGGAGGTGATCAAAGAGCAGGCCACTGAGTTCATGTCAGAGACAACCCCTCTTCCCATTACCAGGGAACCCACTTGGAGACTGAGATGCCATGGGCTACATCTGTGCAGGGGTTCTAGGTTATCGAAATGCATGGTCTTTGTTTGGATTATCTTTAATAGCGACCTTTATCCCTGGGTTGACAGCTGCTTTATGGAACCTCCTTCTAACCGCTTTCTTGTTATCCCCTTAGAGAGGATATAGGAAGACCACATGCAGAGTTATGAAAACCACACATCTTTCAGGCTCCTAAATTGGTACTTTTCACTGAACCTAGCTGGATTCTTTTATCCAGAAATCTTAGTATTCTAATAGGTCAGAAAGAAAAGGTAGCACATTATACAACAACTCCCTTAGTGCCATAATATCATGAGCAAAGTATAATCTTGAGCACAGTCATAGTAGAAACAATGAGAAAACTGTCTGATGCTGGAGTATATGGTTTTTAGAATTCATAAAAATGTAAGAGAAGCCCTGCTTGGATGTAGCCCATGGTTGCTCAGTAACCAAGTGGGTTTTCCTAGTAAGGGGAACAGGAACTACTTCTGACATGAACTGAACGACTGGATCCTTTACCTCCCCCCACCCCCAAAGGAGGAACAGTCTTGCTAGGCCACAGAGGAGGACATGGCAGCCAGTCCTGGAGATACCTGATAAGCTATGGTCAGATGGAAAGGGAGGAGGACCTCCCCTAGCAGTGGATTTGGAAAGGGGCAGGGAGGAGATAAGGGAGGGAGAGTGGGATTAGGAGGGGATGGGGAGGGGCTATGACTAGGATACAAATAAACAAGCTGTGATTAATATTAAAATAAAATTAAAATTAAAAAGCAAGTTCTCATTAAGGTTGGACCAAATAGAAATTCCAACTTTTACCGTATTCTAGGATTTCCTTGGCCCTCTGCTTAATCTTTTCTTTGTTTTACAGTTGATATAAATTGCTCTATTCATACCATTAGTGTCTGATCCCTTCTGGTACTGATTATGCTGTTTGATTTGGCACAATTTAAGTTCATTGAGAAACATGACGAATATTTATGGTGATACATAATGCATTTTTATTCCTTTTTCTCTAAGTATATTGGTTCTTCTAGATAAAAGGCCTAGCTGGGTTTAGTAAAAAGTGCCAACGTTGGAGCTGTGAAGATTTATACTTATGGAATCTCATAGATGCCATTCGTCAATCTTTGTATATTTGTTCCAAGATCGTAAGATAAAGATTGTTAGAAGAAGCCTCTGTAAAACAGCTTCCAACCCAGAGATAAAGTGACATCATTAAGGAAGTGCCAGCAGTGACGAGGGTAAGGGGCCCTAAGCATCATCAGTGCTTTAGAATTGCTTTAAGATTCAAATATTTAGTGAATGAAAAAAATCAGATAATCTCAGAGGAAGATGAAAGTCCTGATTGAAGCCCTTATCTCTCTTCAGCAAGGAAAATAAAAATTATTTTGGAATAAAGATCATGAGAGCCAAAGCAGAACAAATCAATAAATGCACACTTATTGTGTGCCAGGCAACTCAGTAATTGCTGAAGAATCTTGAAGAAGGGATGCGTGTCTCAGAGAACTACAGAACTTTCTTTGTGTTCTAACATTTTGTGATAGCACAGAACTTTTCTTAGAGCAGTTCTGAATTGAGTTCCCTTAAACATTAAATGCAATATAAATATGTCATACCCCCCCCCAAAAAAAAAACCTTGCTCTAGAGACTCTGTGTTGGGTTATTTTCCTGGTAGAGGGATACTGGACAGTTGGCTTTGGAGGGTGTGTTGGAAGTATTAGTAATGGAAAAAATAAATGCATCCAAGAACTCAGTCCGTGGGAGGTTTTTGTGAGTTGGTTACCATCACCTTAGGGAAAATATCAGGGGTGCTCAGTGGTTCTTCGCCCCATGTGAAAATAAAGACACAGTGTTCCGTTACTGACAGAACAAGTATTCTCCTTTATAAATGAGGAATATATCATACCTTGTTTTATTTTTCATTTCCCTTTTCAAAGTAACAGCAGTTTTAATTTGTGATACTTCTTTCTTTTCTGTCCTCAGATACAGGTATTGTTCAAAGATTAAATGCTCTAGAATAAAGTCATTGATCAAAAATCTCATCAAGGAGATCCAGGTAAATTTTGTTTCCCCATGTGTGTATAGACTGACAAAAGACAAAAAACAAAAAACAAAAAACAAAACCTTGAGAAGGAGACCTTGAAGGTACTGTATACAACCCGACATTATAATCTGCCTTGGGTTTAAAATACGCTCCTATGGCATGCTGTATCTTGTTGCCTCTGAATACAAATAGCTCCGACCAGCTGTTTCTTTCCACTCACTTCATCCCTAAATGAGTAAACATGAGACAAATGGTTGTTTAGTCATCCTGTTGGCATCTAAACTCTACACTGGTCTCCCCCAGTTAGAAAAATATTTGGTGTATCCCTGTTCAACCTGCTGCAGTCATATTTACAGTTGGAAAACATAGTCCTCTTTCTTAAAATATCTTCCAGTGAGTAATGCACCAGGGCCAGGAATACTGTGGGCCAGGGGTTAACACAAACCCTCCTTCTTGTCTACTGTTCACTTAGGTTTCTTCTTGGGCATTTCCTGATCTTCTTAAAGAGCAATAGCCTTCCTAACAACACCTGCCTTGCCAGCAAAATTGCAACGTATTGAGTGTGTGTTTCATTTTCCAGACACTGGAGAACTGCTTAACTTAACCAGGCTTGATATAATGGCAGAGAGAAGGTTCCAGGCACTTCACATACCTCTCTTTGAAGCTGACAGCCTGTGTAGAATAAAGTATATGACATTTACAGTCTTCCCCATGATGGTTGCAGTCACAGATAAAATAAATAAACTTATGTGAGCCCTCGTTTTCCTCCTTATCTTCGGCCAGCAATAGTTATTCAGCGCAGCTTACTTTCCAGTCTTCTAGAGGGCATGAACCCCCCACCCTCCCAAGTCTGGCCAGAGGAGGGGATGTTTGTTTACACTGTGATGGAAGACAGGATAGGGTCATTAAAATAAACTTTCTGGTTTCCTTCCTTTCTTTATCTAGGGGGAGACTAAAGTGGGTTTGCACAAAGGGTTCTTCATGTTGGCTGCTCTGTTTGGTGGAGGGTCTGTCATGTGAATTGATTCTTTCCTCTAAAACAAATAATTAGAGCGAAGCTAGCTCTCCTTTGCTTTTTTTCCAACCTCTCTGGGTAGTTTGTCCCAAATGGTGTAATCACAGGGACACAGCCCTTTGTTACTAAGGCTGTAGTAATTATATAGAGATTTAGATATATTTGAAATGGGATTTTTGTTTGCTTGTTTGAAGTTTTACTCTCAAAACTATTACTAGTAATATCTTGGATCTCACAAAATTTAACCAGGAAAAATGCTTAAAAAGTTGTACATGCAACCTTTTATTAATCATATTTTAAAGATTTGTTTATTTTATTTCTATTTATATGCATGTGCATGTGTGTGTCAATGATAGCAAATGCCCTGAATATACTGAAGCTTGCAGAATCCTAAACAGTGTGTCAGATCTCTTGGGACTGGAGTTACAGGTGGTTCCATACCACACCGTGTGGTGCTGCAAATCCAGCCTGGGCTTTCTGAAAGAGCAGCAAGTGGTCTTCCCAGAGAACTATCTCTTTGACCCTGTAATAATGTTTTCAAGACAAGAAATAAAATGATATCTAATTTCCTCTAAACTCTAACCTATGAGTTATAGAAAGGTTACTAGAAGATACAGGTTATGTGTGTGGTGCTCCATGTAGACACATATGTACATATGTATGCTCATATCCTTATGTATACACATGCTCGAGTGTGTGTGTTTGGGGGGTGAGTATGTGTGTGTGTGTTCGTGTGATCAATGATAGGTTTAGGAACAGTGTAAAGGATTCTGAAGAAGAACATAGATAATTTTTCAAGGTTTATAAAAAAGAATTTTAAGGAACCTGTTGACATGTCAGAGCTTTGTACCAGCTTCAACATGATTGGCATGAAATGTTAAGAATTATTTTATATTGCCCATAATAAAAAGTTTTCCCATCATATTTGAGATTTTTTTCTGTTACTTTTTGTTTTGCTGCTTGATCTCACTGTGTATCAAAAGGATAACTCCAAAATTTGATTCCTCATCTTTTCAAGGTCCCAGGAATGGATGGTTGTGGGTATCTGAATCTAGGGCTTCATGCATGCAAGACAAGCAACTGAGCAGCTAAGCTACAGTCTTAGCTCTTGACAGTTTGTTTAAGAGGTTTTTTCAAAACCAGGGCTCACACTGCCTCTACTTGATGTGTATGCTTCTCTATTCTATGTGCCAGTGTTCTAGCAAATGACTGTTATGTCTTATTAAGATGCCACAAAATAGGAGGCAGTATGAGCCTTTACTTCCAGGTAAAGCTGAAGAATAGAAATAATTGATGTGTATGTCACAGTTGGCCAGTCTTCAACACTAATTTTGAAGTGCATATTAAATATGAAGAACAATTGTAAATATACACAATACAGTATGTGTTATATTCATACACAGTACACATTATACAACACACATGTTGTATACATAATATGTATTCCGTATTACATATTTCACAATGACATTATTTCACTATGTTCTAAATCAGCACACACAGAACAATCAGAAATAAAATAATTGAAACACGGTATCTGCTGCTGCCATCCTTCACTCGGTTTGACAGCCTTACCTAACTCTGCTTGCTTGTAATTTAATTTAGTCTTGATGAACAAGAAGACAGTAATAGCCCAGCTGACCTGCAGATGAGCATAGAGTGATCATGCAGCATTTTGATCCCCTGATTCCTGAAGTTCATCTAGGAATTTCCTACCTGGATTCACAGAGCTATGTTTTTGTATCAAATCCCCATCTCTTTCATACGCGTTTTTTTTTCTTCCTACCTTTATGTGTCTGTCCTGTGCCATTTTCTTTGGAGCTTGTGCTATCCTAGCATAGTCCTTTCTCCCATGATACTGGGTGACTGTAAGCATAGCTGGCACATACCCACTCATTCTGAGTGAGTCCTGTACTTCCCCATGTACCTTCTTATACAGTGAAATTGTGGCTTTTCTACCCTGAGCAGAGATCACATACTCACCAGGACAGCGTACTTTGGAGTTCTAACCACATCTCTTATTTCCATAGTTACCATTCTGACTTACTTTAGAAATCCTTTTCTTTGCTCTTGCCTAAATTTGGGAAACTTTTATTTTTAGATGATCTTAGAAACAGCAATAGTTATGAAAGGAGGAGGCAGGAGCAAGGATTTGGTGATTGAGGAGTGAGTAGAGCTTGTTTTGCTTTCCCAACTTCTAAAGCCTATAGAATCTCTCACATGTCCAGATTAACAAGAAGCTAGAACCACCACCAATCTGTTGATCCTAGTGTAACTCATTCTCCATATAAAATGGAAAACCTTGAAAATTTGTCAAGAGTAGAATAAGTCTATGAAAAACTATGTGATCTCCCTGTATTGCGGTTAGTGCCTGCTGAACATCTTGGAGTACAGATATTACATGGCAAAATGATAGTGCCAATACTATGCCTAGGTAAGCTGAGATACCTGGAATTGGGCTGTGTTTAACCAGCATGGCCACAGGCAGAGGTCATCCATCACAAAGACTTGGTATTTCTGATAAGGAAGTTTCCCCGTTCATCAGACAACTTGAGCTTTTCCTGAAAATTTAATAAAAAGCAAATTGACTCATATGGAATGAATGTAGGAGCTTCAGTTGTCCATATGTCCCTGTTCTGTATTTATCTTCACTTTGTAGCCCCCCACCCCCTTGCACATGCTGTCTGGTATCTCATCAGCAACCTCATGTCTTCAGATCTCTCTCTCTTAATATAGTGTCTCTCTATAAGTACTTCTAGCCATGTAGAAGTGTTTTGCGATGTTTGATATTGTAACACCTTGAACTGAGGGCTAAAAAGCACAGTAACAGCAATAAAGCATTTATATAAAAGTGAGTGAAGGGTGTGTATCAATAATGTTTCCTGTTGCTGTGACAAAATGCCTGACAAGAAGTGACTTAAGAGAGGAAGGGATTAGTGTGTTAGTCCACAGTACAGGGCTGCAACTCACTCTGGAATGCATGAAGCCTTGCCAGTAGGACCAGCTACTCTGTGGTATTGGGAGTCTGCCTGCTCATGTTTCACATCCCGATGGCGTAGAAAGTAGACAATAAGGAATGCCAGTATGCGTATGGAGTTCTCCTTTTGACCCCCTCCATTTTAAATTGAATTAGGATCCTCTGGATTGTTACAACTAATATTCAGGGTGGATCAATCTTCTTAGTTAAACTTTGCTGACAATGTCCTAAAAGTCACAGGCAGTAGTCTGTCCCCTAGGTTACTCCAAATCCAGTCAAGTTGGCCATAAGGCTATTGCCATCATGGGTATCCACTTTCCTTTTCTGGAGATAAACGTGCTGATGACAGTGGGTTCTGTGCTCATATGTATTGCATTGAAACGTCTTTTAACTTCAGTTTTGTAAA
Source organism: Pachyuromys duprasi (assembly GCA_028658305.1). Lineage (NCBI taxonomy): Eukaryota > Metazoa > Chordata > Mammalia > Rodentia > Muridae > Pachyuromys > Pachyuromys duprasi. The sequence continues at coordinate 41,476,452 of CM053752.1, forward strand.
AAACTTTATGGCTTCCATGAACTCAGTTATTTATATATGTGGAGTGTATATGCGTTTAGACCTGACTCGGTGCACGTACAGGTTGTGTGTGTTTGTGTGTGTGTGTGTGTAGGCTACAGGTTGATATTAAATGTATTTCCTGATCATTTTCTCTACTTTATTTCATGATGCAAGATTTCCGACTAATGAGGTGGTGCTCTTGATCAGGTAGACTAGATGGTCAGCTTACTCTGACATTACTTTTTCTCTGATTTAATGATCAAGTGAAGCCTGGTGTGGTGGTACATGCCTGTAATGCCAGCACTCAAAGAGGCAAAGGTCGGCAGATCTCTGTGAATTTGGGGTCAGCCTGGTCTACAAAGGGAGTCTAGGACAGCCAATGATACACAGGAAAACCCTGGCTTAAAACAAAACAAAACAAAATATTTAATGATCAAGTACACGGTTTATAAATGGGCTTTGATGATCACCAGGCTTTCACCTGATTTCTCTTGTCTGAACTCCAGTCTTCATGCGTATACACAATCATTTTATCCACTAAGACATCTCTTTGACCTCCAGATTTTACCTTTTGAAGTGACATCTCTGTAAATAAATACTTGAAATATGAGTATCTGGGCATCTGACCAATATTCTATATGAGTTTTATAAAAACATCAAAACCATTATATTCTACTGAATAAAAAGACAGAAGGAAATAGAAACTGGACACAAAGCACAGCAGTTAATATAGAATAAAATAAACAGGTTTAAAATTGCACATTGGGGATATTTTTATTGCTCAGTTGAACTGATAATATACTGCTCATTGTATTACAGTGAAGGAGGACCACTTTGAAATATTGGTACCTTGAAAGAGCTAAAAATGTCTTATGTACTCAATGTTAAATGATTAGCCTTAAAATTTATATCTGATTCAAGATCAAAACCAGTTTTTTCTTGTCTTTTTATGTGTCTTTCTTTTTTTAAAAATTGGGCAAGAAAGAATTGTCCAGAACTATGAACTTAAGTTCACTCTTTACCCCTCACAGCTCTTGTCATCCTTCAAGTGAAAGATGGAAACTCTAGGTTTATGTGCATTTATGTAATAGCAATCTTGATTTTCCTATGATTTCTTAATGTCTAAATTAAGAGATGATTGCAGAAGAGGGGGCACAGAGTGTAAGAATCAGTGGGTGACTTCATGGAAACTGTCTTCTGGCCACATCAGGATGGCTGTATATATTAACTCACAGTGGTCATGACAGTGCACAAGATATGTATAAGTTTCCAACATAATCTGTGACTGTAAATGCAACTTTTATTCTGCTGATGTAACTGTTGTCCTGGAGGCGTACTGCTGAATAAGCTCACCCTTTCTAGTTCTTTCTGAACTGTAACTGGCTGGTTCAACTTAGCTGTTCTGGCTCAAACTCCTCTCTAAATGGACTGAATCAAACTGGCTTCTCTCAGCTACTGACAGAATCTCTCTGCTTGACTTCAAACTAACTCTAACAATCTGTTCTAATCGTCTGGCTTCTTCTCATTCTCTGGCTCCTGTCTTCACCTGTGCTTAGTTTTTCTCTCTACAACATGTCTTTGTAAAACTGCCTTAGTCAACTTGCTTCTCTCTCTCTGTCTCTCTGTCTCTCTGTCTCTCTCTGTCTCTGTCTCTGTCTCTGTCTCTCTCTCTCTCTCTCTCTCTCTCTGTCTGTCTGTCTGTCTCTCTCTCTCTCTGTGCTGCTCTCCTAAGTTCTCTTTTGGGATTTGGGCATCTCCTATCCTGACCCATTCTGTCAAATCTTTCCCAGATTCATCATTTTGCCTACCCCTCAATTACACATCACTTTCAAACATGGCTGCTTCCTTCCACAAACTAACTTTACTTACATTGTTTGATATTAATGGTGTGTACCATGGGCTTGTCTGTATTCCAGTCAGGTCATACCGTAACCCAAGGTATATCTGCACTCTTGCTGGATCACATAGACCTAGAAGGTCTTTGGATGTGATCCCTTGCCTGATCAACTATGCTACTGGATTAGAATTCTTCTGTATGTAACTAAAACCCCACATAGAGAGGGGAGTTGGGCATAAAGTTCTGACCTTATCACTACTGGCATCTCCATTGTGAGATGGAGAGCCTGTTTTTCTAAAAATAGCACCCGCTAAGTTGATTGCACCTCTCAGAAGGCCACACATCCAAGAATACATGGATGGCGCAAACTAGATGGGTAGGGAAAGACACACAAATCTGGGAGAGGCTAAGGAAAGGGGTGAATATCACAGGTCACAATTGATTGCATGCAGTCCACAAAGATGTAAGTTTAAAAATGGATATGCCAATAAAAACTTACTGGTGAAGACTGAGAGAAATGAGAACTTTCTCATATTTCTTTTAGAACTGTTCACTGAAAGGCAGAGTCCTCCTTCCCTACTATCAAGTCTTATCAGGACTCCCTGGATCCTCTTCACTATAGCCTAGTAAAGGTACCTCACAAGGGGGAGATGATCAAAGAGCAGGCAACTGTGTTCCTGTCAGAGACTACCCCTGCTTTCCCTTATTAGGGAACTCACTTGAAAACTGAACTGCCTATGGGCCAGACAAATGTATACATTTTAGTGATAAATTGGTTTTTATTTTTATTCTACTCTATCATATATTTTGGCATTATTTTACAATTTTTAATTTCTATTTTCTTAGTGTATTACAGCCTACATTGGTAGTAAACATTCAACCTTTCATACTGGATCAGGCAATTCTTTTTTGTTTAAGAATATTTTAACCATTTATTTGAGATTTTTTAATTTATTACAATTTATTCACTTTGTATCTCAGCTGTAACCACCTCCCTTGTGCCCTCCCAATTCCACCCTCCCTCCCTTTTCTTCTCCCATGCCCCTCCCCAAGTCCACTGATAGGGGAGGTCCTCCTCCCCTACCATCTGACCCTAGTCTATCAGGTCTCATGAGGACTGGCTGCATTCTCTTCCTCTGTGCCTGATCAGGCAGTTCTTGATTGAGGTTCCTTCTTTGCAGTTGATCCTTGGTTATATCAAGTTGACAATAAAAACTAACAAGGGCAGTGGTCAACTTATTGCATTCGAGTTGCGTAGGGTGTTGCTACTGGAGAGGTCTAAATGAAAAGTTTAAGGGGTTCCTCTCTTACTTTATATACCATGAGCATCTGCAAACATCTTAAAATAAACAGCTTCAATGCATTTCTTAAAAGAAAACAACTGAATATAAGAATTTGAGTATGATTTTTGATTCTCTTGTATTTTTTTCTATAAATTGGATATTTGAAGTCAAGTTTGACTTCTTTGATAGTGAGAAATTGTACATTTCATACATCATCGAATTTGTTTTTTAAATAATATTTTTTAATTTTTATGTGCATTAGTGTGAAAGTGTCACATCCCTTGGAATCAGCATTACAAACAGTTCTGAGCTGCCATGTGGATGCTGGGAATTGAACCCAGCTCCTTTGGGAGTACATACAGTGCTCTTAACCACTGAGCCATCTATCTCTCCAGGCCCATTTTTTTTTAATTGTGGTAGTGGTCTTTTTACTAATTTTTTAAAGACTTATTTATTTTATGTATATGAATGCTCTGTCTTCACACACAACAGAAAAGGAAATCAGATTCCATTACAGATGGTCATGAGCTACTGTGTGGTTGCTGGGAATTGAATTCAGGACCTCTGGAAGAGCAGCCAGTGCTCCTAACCTCTGAGCCATCTCTCCAGCCCTCAAATTTGCTATCATAAAAGAATTCTAAATTATTAAAATGTATTTTAGGGATTATTTCTTATTTTAAAAGTTAAGTTTGGAAGACCAGGTCTGAATTAGTTTATTTAAAAAAAATTGAGTTCCAGACAAGATGAAAATTAATTTATGTGTATTTTATGCCAACTATCCAAATCTTGTAACAAGCAATTTCTTTTAAGAGTTTTCCATGAATATTTTTTCTAGGATCTATAATTTCACCGTCTACATGATTCATACACCTCTCCCTGATGGGTAATTATAGGTACTAGTGATGTTATTTTCATATCATGATTTCTCATTTATATATAGGTTATTTCAGTTAAAAATATGGTTTTTCTATTGATGAAGATTCACTTATTTAGAACTAGGGAAGGACATGTGTGAACCTTTCATACACAGAATCATTATAAAAAGGCATTTTATAGGCTGGTAGGGAACAGAGAGCATTCCCCCATCTTATACATGCAAATTATATCCCAAACTTGCCCAGGAGCATTGGCACTGTATTTCGTGGGCACTGGACACCACCAATCCCCTAAACCAGCTGAGTCTGATCATAGGATTGAGCATGCATACTCCATATAATAGATAGCAATGGATGTTTTGTAATAACAATAACATATGCCGTTGTTCCTGATATGTTTCTTTATTACTTAGCATGAGTACATAAAAATATTATCTCCAATTTATGGATGAAATTAAGGACTTTATCCAGAGTTAAACATTTTATAGAGCAGAGCCAGACTGTACATGCAGATGTTAGTATGTTAGTATATTATCTTTACAACCCTTAACTTCCAAGGCAGAATTAAAGACAATGAGTATTTTTTAAAGGCTAATTACTTTGATTCATATATTTTGTCCCACTTACCCACCCCTCATCCTTGAATTTTGCATTTTTCTACTTTATCTCTGCCATGTTCCCTTGGGCTCTGTACTAGTTGGTAAATATCTGAACTTCACTCAGTTTCAAACCTGAGTCCAGGAAGAAACCTCCATAGAGAACATGCTTCACTGTGCAGTTATCAAACAAAATTGTGTTGTAGTATAAGTTTACTTCACTGTTTAGGTAGGAATGGTGTAGGTGGTTTATAGTAGGGCCTGACTATTTCCTAAAGTGGAGGCTCATCACATAATAATTTGGCCTAGTGTGGCTCTTGTCATAGACTGTACAGATTCATAATACAGAGGTGTACTTCCTAGTTTTTCACATAGTTTAAGACATGTGGTTATATCCCATACATTGTAGTCATAACTGGAAGACAAGAAACACGGGACAGAGATTTACAGGTTAAGAACCTCCCATCCTGATGGGATGCATATGAGTTCCTATGTTCTTTATTTCTTTTAAGAAGCCACATGTAATCTTTCTAGTCTTCCTTCATTTCTTACCTCTTTCCTTCCTTTGTGTACACACACAGATATGTATTATCAGACATTGTATATAATATATTAATATAGCAATATTAACATAATACATATAATGTATTATATGTATATATGAATATACACATATATCTATACAATGCCATGCAGGCTATATATATATATATATATATATCCATATATATATGGGTATACACACTTATGTGCTTACTGTAGAAAGGCTCATGTACACACCTTTCAAAAAGGGTGTGTGCAGTATATGTATTCACATATATGGGTGCTCACACTCATGTGCTCGCGATACAGAGGCTTGTGTGCACACCTTGTAAAGATCAGAAGAGAATGCCCTGTGTCTTCTTCAATCATTCCCCATCATGTTCCCTGGAAAGAAGATTCTTACTGACTCTGAAGCCAGGCTGGCAGCCAGCAAGCCCTGGTGATTCTCTTGTCTCAGCTCCCACAGTACTGGGTGGCAAGGCATGCTTGGTCACATATGTTTTTTTATGTGGGAGCTGGGTTCTAAAGTTAGGTTCTCATGCTTACATATGAAGTTCTTTTACATACTAAGTCACCACCCCAATGCCAGAAATACCTTTTGGGCTAAAATTCTTGGGGCCTAGATGAGAGTGTGTTGGGAAAGCATCACCAAGAAAGTCATTTAACTTTTCTGCTGTTTTAATTTGAGATAGGATCTCGGTATGTAGCACAGACTAGCTTGTAACTCACAGTGGTTTCCCTGACTCAGTCTATGCATTTGCATGCCTTATTTATATTTTTAAACATTTCTTTATTACTAATATGTTTACATGTTTTATTATGTTTATGCATACTTCTGGATTTCTTGCCATATATATGTATGTGTATGAATGCAGTTGTGTATATGCCATAGTATGCATATGGAGGTGAAAAAATGGGGGTCAGATATTTCTGTCATGGTAGGTTTTAAGAATGGAGCTCAACGGATATTAAGACTCGAGATCAAGCCTCTGACAAAGGGCGAGAGTAATGATAGAGCTGGGGGAGGTTGTTGAGACTTGGGGAGAACAAGAGCTTC
>CM053752.1:41482742-41501630 GCA_028658305.1 Pachyuromys duprasi
AGATCCCAGGGGAGGACTTTGCAGCCAGCCCTGAGGAGACATGATAAGTTGGGGTTGGATGGAAGGGAAGGAGATCCTCCCCTGTTGGTGGACTTGGAGGGGGCGGGGAAGAAGGAGATGAGGGAGGGAGTGGGAGGGTGGGAGGGAATGGGGGAGGGGGCTACGCCTGGGATTCAAAGTACCCAACCTGTGATTGAGATAAAAATAAATAAATTAAAAAAAAAAAGAATGGAGCTCAAATTAGGCTTGGGCTGTCACCAAACTATTTCACACACCCTCTGGTTGGCAATTTAAGTTACTGTGCAAAGCACTGCTTTGCAATTATTTGACATATAAAATATCCCCCTGTCCCTTACCTATTTTTATTATATGTAAAGTAAAACAAATTAGGGCACTTCTATCATATTTTGGTTTTAGTAGTAGACAAAATAATCCATGTGATGTTCTTGGGGCAATGCCAGGCAGACTACTGCCACACGTATTTTATGCCACTCACAAGATGCCACTCCAACACTGTCTTTGTCATTTGGACTGATGATTAAACATTCAGCAGAGAGAAAGCAGGCTTTAGACAAAATGAGAAGCTCATGCAAAGGCAAAAGACAGGAAAGAGCAACTATGTGAAAAAAACTAAGAAGTTTTTTTTTTTCCTTTCCTTGTGGATGTTTGATCAGGGTAAGAGACAGAAATGTTTGGCTAGAAACTAACTCAATTGTTTTCTTTCAGACAGAGGGTTATTAAGTGTCCATTTCACTGAGTAGACTATGCATCTCAAATGAGAATCCAATAGTGTGTTTCAGTATGCGTCATGGATGTCTCTCCCATGAGAATGAAGATGGAACAGTGCCTGTACTGTGCAGGGGACAGACCTGCTCTCTGTTTGACCAGCAAGGCTTTCTCTCCTACTTTCCTTTTCAGATAAATGCATAATCTTGGGAAATCCGTGGAAAGCCCCTTTCTTTGTAGGTTAGACTATTCCATCTCTTCTTGCTTACAGGGTTTCCCAGGCCGCTTGCTGGAATGCAGAACCATATCCTTGCCTTGAGAGGTCTCACCCCTGACCAGTATAATCGACAGCAAACAGGGACTTCCCAGACTGCAGCAACGATTTGGTCCAGCTGTCCTGAGCCATTTACAGTTTGCCACCGAAGTTTCTGTACTTCAGGGCAGGGTTCCCAAACTGTAGCTGGATGGGTTTTGCTTCCAGAAATGTTCTTGTTTGCTTTATGCCTTGGCACTGTGCTTTAGAAAGTAACGGTTTCTCAAGCTCATTTCTTCTGATTCTTTTTTAGGGATGGAATCTGAAGCCCCTCCTCCCCCCTTTATGCTTCATGTATAAAAAGGTAGCTCTGGCTGGAAGGCTTTCACATGGGAAGTCTGGGGGAGGCTGATACACTGAAGCATCCGCACAAATCTATTCTTATATTCAGGATGTAGTGACCAACAATCTGGCCTTGTATCAACTGCCTGGCCTACTTCTGACTGTAGTGTGACATGGCTGTTTTAAGTAATTTCCCTTGAAGTCAGAGAGAAATTCCTACCCTCAGATTACGAGGAGAGTGATGGTAAATTTTGGGAATAAAGTTCATCTTTCATCATATTTAGACTTGGAGATGTTGAGAGAAACGTCTTGTGATGGCTCAGAGTGGGAAGACTGGGCTCCAGCTGCAGCTACACTGCCAACCACACTCCTGGCTTTGGGCAGTCCACATGCCCATGCTCACTCACTTTCTTTATCTGCAACATCGGTGCTAATTAAAATAAGATGTGTCTTTTAATTACTAATAGTGCATCAGTACTGGTTCACTCTTCATTTCAAACATACCCAATATATCATATTAGCATGATTTGAAACATTAAGATAAATTTGACATTTAGAAGTACTTAGACTCTATTTTTGTGCACTTGGTTTCCCTGTAAGTCTAACATTTTTCTAAAATGTAAATTAAATTAAGGAAAATGAGAAAACATCTGCAAAAAATCAGCAAACAACTGAATTATAAATCAAATCACACAAGAAAAAAATTATAGTTGTCATCTTTGCACATTTAACTAAGAAGAATTAGCACCATTTATCCATACTATTTCCCCAATATACAAATCGAGTATCTCAAAAGAAATTCATAGATGCATACCCCTGGATAGGGACACATAAACACTGTTTGTTCATTTGTTTCTTTTTCTTCCCTTTTTTAAGTCCTCAAAGAACTTAGTGGATGTAGAGCCAGAGGATCTGCTTCATGTCCTCAGGGTCAAGATTAAACTGGCTCTAAGTATTTAAAGATTAATTTTAATCTTAACTCACATGTATGTATGTCTCTTTGTGGATGTATGCCGTGTTTGTGGGTGAGTAGGGAGGTCAGGGGAGGATGTCAGATCCCCTGGGGCTGGAGCTACAGTCATTTAGGTGTGAGATGCTTTACTTGGGTATTGGGAACCATATCACTATCTATAGAAGAGCAGAAAGTACTACTAAGCACTGTGTTATCTCAGCAGCCCCGGGTTCAATTTTTGAGAAAGTTGGCTTTGTGTTTTGTTGTCCTTTCTGTGAACCATTTAGTGACCTTATGGTGCCAATAAGATAGTGTTTAAATTCCCTAGCAGAGTTCTCCAGAGACCTAAGGATCTGACCCTTGCAATACAGGACAGTGTGTCAGTTTTCTATTGTTGTTACAATTAATAAAAGCTTAGAAGCTTCTGGAAATAACGGTTGGTTCGCAGTTCTAAGATCACAACTCTAAAATGAAGGTGTGGGCAAGGTTGCCTTCTTCCTGCTACCTTCCACTGTTTAGTATGGTTTTTCTCAACCTGTGGATCATGACTCCTTTGTGTGTGTGTGGGGGGGGGATTGAATGAACTTTTCACAGGGGTCACATATCAGGTACTATGCATATAATATATTTACATTATTATTTATAACATTAGCAAAATTGAAGTTATGGGGTAGCAATGAAAATAATTTTATGGCTGTGGATTACCAGAACATAAGAACTATATTAAAGGGTCTCAGCATTTGGAAGGCTGGGAACCATTGGTCTAGAGGTTGCCTACATTTCTCTGTTATCCCTTCCTCACAGCTCTTCAACCTGTTGATTTGGTTTCCTGGTGATTTTATTCATTGATACCCTTATGCTCCTCTTGTAAAAACTCTGTTGATAACACTGGACCCTTGAAGACAGCTCAGAGTAATGTTCTGGTCTCAAAAGCATTAACATGTCTAAATGTTTCTAACTGCGATATTAGCTAGCATATTTTCAAGTTCTCCAAAGGGTATTGTGGACATTTTTGGAGGGCATTACACAATGTGTTACAGCTGATCTATTTATGCCATCTGCCATCCTCAAACTGTTTTCTCCCTTTTCACACACTCAGCTCTTACATCTATTGTTAAATGGGCATAGCCCATTATATAGGGAGATCTGTCAAACCTTCATTTGACTAGTTTTCCAAATCTTCACTAGAAACAATGTGGCAGATTGGAAAAAGTAAGTTTTCTCTGGATAGCTTTTCCTCTGTAAGCAGGCTGCTTCAGATTCACCTGGAAAAAACAAAGCAAGAGCAACAGACAGATCATATAAAAAATGCCAGTGTTTGTGTGAAATCAATAAAGACATTTATACACAGAGTGAAGATGACCATAGTTCAAGAACCACTTGATAGCATTGATTTCCCAATCGGAACAACTGTCATTATAAAACTTAGATTTGAAGTTTTAGTTAAGCTGAGTTAGATTCTCCCAGAAATGATGAAAATCACACCTGATGTGAGCAGGATGGCTGTCATCATATTTTACTATTTCTATTTTACCAGGAAAGTTCAGTTTCTTAGAACTTTATTAAGATAAAGTGAATTCATTTGGAAATCATTTCACTCCATTGTGAACAAACTCACACAAATGTACTTTACTGCTGTTTTCATTATGCTTAAGGTTACAGTTATTTGTAAGTTCCTCTTGTCCCCATCTACTAATGTTAGAGCTATTGGAGACTTACCTAGGTTCTGTTGTTATTCTCAATTAACATGGCATTGACATCCACCCAGCATCTAACATTATTTGCCTGGTTATTCTTTGGTTTCAGGGCCAACAGTCCTCAGGAAGACATGCCACTTTCTTCTAATTCTGGGGAAACTTATTGGTCAGTTTTGTCTTGAGTACTCCAGCAGTTCCAAACTGACATTCGGAATCTGTCATTTATCAAACTCCAGAGGCAGCATGGCTTAAGCTTACCTTAAGGTAAACCGGAAACCTGCCAGAAAACTTTCAGATGTGAACAAAGCATCTTTATGTGGAGAAATTGCTAGAAGGTCAGCATTCCTGCCTGAAAGATCAGCTAGCCTGAGTATGGTGAACTGAAAAATGGGCAGGAATGATTCTGCTTTATATTAATCCCTGATTTTGTTTACAAAACAAAAATGAAAGCCTTAAAAAACAAGTCTTTATGAAAGCTGCCAAAGCACTCCCCAGAGATTGCTGTTGCTCAATAACTTTGAATCTTTGTTCACTTATAAATGAAAGTAGAATTTGAAAAGAAACTATTGGACACACAGAAATTCTTAATATAAATTAGATTGATGAAAAATACATGTATATTTATCTTACCTGCTAGGCTAGGAACCACATCGCCAGCTCTACCTCTTTTTCATTCACTTGGTTTCTGACTTCTGTTTCTTGGTATAGGGTCTCCTGTAGCCCACCTCAACCCAGCCTCAAACTTGCTCTGTAGCTGAGCTCAGCTTTGAACTCTGGCTCTTTGTGTCTTTACTTACCAACAAGATTTAAAGAGAGGGTCTGTCACTATGTGGCTCAGGCTAGATTTAATCAGTTATGTAGCTCAGGGAGATTGTGAATTCATGATCTTACTGCCTTTACCTCTCAAGTTTGGGGATTATATGCAAAACCCACACCCAGAATTATTTTTATGTTTAAAAATAATATACCCAGTAGATGACAATGGATTAGAAATTGGAACCTCGGTTTTTCTTCTAGTTATGTAAGCCTGAAGAGTTTATTTAACATCATTTTTTAAATCTCGGATTTCTCATCAATAATATAATGTAAGCAGGCTTGACAGTTAATTGCTAGGCTGTGCTATATGGCTAGGATTTGATTACCTCCAGAATGCTTTATGGAAGGTGAAATTGGTTTAAGGATTAAAAGCTCCTATTTAGAGATCACTGAGAATGTGGTCCAGGCTCTGGCTCTATTACTTAAAGATGCTATCACCTTAGGCCAATTATTAACCTTTTCATGGCAATTTTTTTTTACTAATAATTATGAGATGAGAGTTGTCCCTATTTTTCTTATGGTTGTTCACCTCAAATATAATAAATAGCATAATCTATGTCACCCAGTGATTGTCTTAGAAATGTAATTAAATGGAAATTATCATCATTAAGAACTCTGAATTTTTATCCCCAAAGCAGAAAGAAACATATGGTATATACTCACTTATATAAACCTATAGGATAGGAAGGTCATGCTGAAATCTACACACCTAGGGAAGATATACAAGAAGGAGGACCCGGGTTGGTATGAACAATGCTCATTTAGATGAACTAATAGGGTGGACATTGAATGGAGGAGAAAACAAGCAACAGGACAGGAGCATACCAAAGAGGACCTATGAAAGAATCAGTATAGCAATGTATCAAAGCAGATATTAAGACTCACAATTAAGCCCTTGGCAGAGGGCGGGAAGTAATAATGAAAATAGGGGAAGTTAGTAAGACTTGGGGAGAACAAGAGCTCCACAAAGATCAAACTGAGCAGGGCACAGGGTTCTTATATGAGACAGTTTCTCCAACCAAGGACCATATATGGATATGGCCTAGAACCCCTGCTCAGATGTGACCCATGATAGCTCATTGTCAAACTGAAGACCCTAGTAAGGGAAACAGAGACTGTTTCAGTCTTGAACTTGATGGCTGACTCTTTGACCCTCCCCCATACATGCCAGGGAGTAACAGCCTGGCTAGATCCCAGGGGAGGACATTGCAGCCAGCCCTGAGGTGACAAGATGATCTGGGGTCAGATGGAAGGGGAGGAGATCCTTCCCAGTTGGTGGACTTGGAGGGGGTGGGGAAGAGATGAGGGAGGGTTGGGGAGGGTGGGAGGGAATGAGGGAGGGGGCTACACATGGGATGCAAAAAAACTAACCTGTGATTGATATAAAAATAAATAAATTTATAAAAAAAGAACTCGACTTTTAAAATATACACAAATGATAATGAAGTCATGTTTTCAGGATGTGAAAGTTGAATGCTTCTAGATTTTGAATATTACTGCTTCTCCAAACTTCCTACAGTTTTGGTAAAGCAAAGCTTAATTTTTCTAGTTGATGTTTTCAGTCTTCCCAGACTTCTTACAAACTCCTTGCTCTTGGAATGGTGTTTTCCTGTGTCTTCTTCACTCCAAAGAGCCAGTTTTTCTCTGTTGAGAAAGTCTGTCTCCTGCAATCTTAGCTCCTTCTCTTCTGATGATTTTTGTCTGTTTCCTGTAACAAAACAAAGAGAAATAAATGCCTCCCTCTGGCTTTCTTCTACCTGACCACCAATCAGGTCCCCCTTTATCTTTCCCTAGAAGCTAGAACACACAACTCATTTAGGAGTCAAGTCCAAGTTTCCACATTAATTTTTAAGGGCTGCCACATTTTAATAGCCACTTAATTAGGCATGGAGCAGCTTCTCATTCCTAGAAACCCTTTTTCCTTTTCCTAGAAAAAATGTTTGATATCACATTAAAAGTGAATTTAATTTGGTACTTAAGAGAACATAAAGGATGTTTTTTACATGTGAGCACGTGCATATGATCATTTACCATGGCACAGAAAGATCTCTCCAATTTTATGTGACCTTCAAATCAGGTTCATACATGGATGAAATTTGTCTTTCTTTTCTGCTGGGGCCAGCAGCACATTCCTGATAGGAGAGACAAGTAAGCACCCAACAAACCATTTTCAAGCCGTCAGCTAGCTATGTGTGAAAACAGAGGTAGACATACTAAGCAAATGCTTTCAGATCCTCAGGCAGCAGGTGATGCTTAGAAGGAAGTTTCTCACTACAGAATCAAGACAGTTGGAAGCAGACTACATGTAGGACTTTCGGAGTCAGGATTGCCAAGCTGAAAATTATTCCCCTGAGAAAATGAAATCATACCTGAAATGAAATCATTCCTGCCTCACAAGCATCCTTTTTGGGTACAGGAGTCTGTTTCCCTGAAGTAACATTTGATAGTATACACATTAATTAACTTTTTTATTTACTTTGTGAAAATGTATTCAGTTTTAAAAGATCTTGAAATAAGTACCCAGTTTTGTATGTTTATAAGTACACGTGTAAGTAAAAGTACTATACATATAATTTAATATATTTAATTTAAATAAGCATTAGAGATGAAATTTTTCCCATAGTCTTGTTATCCTGAACTTATGCCTAAGTGATAAGGGTTCAGGAATAGTCGCATACTGACCACTCGGACACCAGACTCAGATTGATAGGAGTTTATTAAATGCTGAACAAAAGCTGACTGGTCAGGACTATAATCTGGATTCAAGAACCAGACTATGATTGCAGTCTGTTTCTAAAGCAGGTTTTTCTTTTACACACAAAAATCCATAACTAGGTAACAACCAGGTAACCAGGTGTAGGAAGTGGGGGTAGGAGGCAGCATTGCCTCATTCTGACTAGCTAAATGTAATATAGTTTAGTACAGATATGTTGTGTTGTACCTCAGTAGCTAGACAAAGCACTTTAAGCTGGTTGGCTGGGATTTAGGATAGGGGAGCTTTCCAGATTTCTGGGAGTAAGGAGCATAGCAGCATGTTTTGGTCTTTAACTTAAGCAGAACATGCATTTATCATCTACTGTTTAATCATAAGCAGCAAGTACTGAACGATTGAATTGTATCCTGTTCTCAGGCAGGTAGTCCTGAACTTGATCTTAATTTCACCTTATGATCAAATTGGAGTCTTAGAGATAAAATGGCTTCTGATATGGTAAAGGCAACAGCAGGTGTTAAAAGAGAAGCCACAGTTATGCTAAGAACTAAACGAAGTCTCAACAGAGGGCATATAGAGTTTAAGCAGGTTAGAACTTGAGGAGCTCTGGTGTAAAAGGGAAAGGGCTAAAGAGTTAAACATTTGTGGATGAACACAGAATAGGAGAGTAGCTTAAGGATGGGGACTTTATATTGGTAATACTTAAATTTCACTTGACCCCCCGCACTAAATAATTACCAGATTTCACTTTTAGAAACAGTTGTTTTTCTTAGTTAGGATGAAATCAGGGGCTGTAATTGTAGAGTCACTAGGCTGACTCATAAGTGGAGCTAGACTGAACTGTACTCAGATGCAAGCAACCCCAGTTGCTAACTTATGACAGGCTGTTCTACATCACTATTCTTCAGTTTTCTCATCTGAAAAGTGGGATTTATGGTGGTGCTGACCTCAGAGGTCTGCTGGAAGAGAAACTGAGATCATGAAATGTGGAGAGTAAGACAGTAGGAGACTTCTGTAAGAGAGACCCTCTCAGGGTCACAGCCTGGGAAATCAGCTGTGATAGTGGAAAGTCTCTGAATGTCTGCCATACTACAGTCAGCATAGTGTTTGGGATGCAGACTTTAATAAACCTTAACTGATGTGAAGGCATTTCTTAAGCTTAACTTTGGAATTATACCAAAATGTGCTTCACTTGGAGAGGTTGGGACTAAGGTTTCAGAAAGTGATCACAGGCTGTAGACACTGGAAGTAGATCAGCTTGCATCCACTGATGCCAGAAGTGCAGATGAAGTGGACAAATAGAAAAATGGGCCAGCAGATAAGTGAGGAGACATAGCAGGGCCAAAGTTTGAAAGGCAATGATTTTTTTGAAGTTTTGAAATTTATTATTTATTATAATTTATTCACTTTGTATCCTGGCTGTGGTCCCTCCCTCATCTCTTCCCAATCCCACCCTCCCTCTTTCCCGCTTCTCCCCCTATGTCCCTCCCCTAGTCCACTGATAGGGGAGGTCTTCTTCTCCTTCTATCTGACCCTAGTCTATCAATGAATTTTAAAAGAAAAGGGTATTCCATTTTTGTTCTTAGGGAGGGGCAGTCTATTGGTAACAGAACTTAGTAGGGCTTCAAGAATTCCAGACAATTGGTCTGCCCTGAGATACATCATCAACCTCAGCATGAACTTGAGATTTGTGCATAGTGGAGCTCCCTGGAAGAGAAGTCCCCTCTGAATGGTAATCTGGGAAATCAGTCATGGTGGGGAAAAGGTCTGACTATGGTTTTTTTTTTTCATTTGGATATCCTCACTACCATAAATGCTAACATTTCTGAAGAAAAGACTGCCAGAAAAAAACAATTCCAAAATATTCTGCAGATGACCCTGAAAGTCACTGGCCCTTGCTTTGGTGACCATGTCAAAGAGGAATCGGTTCCTGAAACCAAGTAGGCATTAGTACTTTGAGGATCCCAGGAGAGTACACAAGCTCTTGATACCTGTATTTAGAGATAAAGGTAGCAAGTCTATTTAACAGATGTCAGAAAAAAAGAAAGAAAATTACCCTATTAAATATAATATTTAACACAATATCATATTAGACTTGATCCTGAGAACCTGAGATCACTCCATTGGAATTAAAAACAACTAGGTCTAGGACATAGCAGGTAGTTGATCATGTTAGAAAGAGACACTTAAGGATGGAGAACTCACAAGATTTCTTTTCTTATATGAATGTGACAAAAATGAACGAGTATATAAGAAATACCAAGCACACAGCATTAAAGGAAGGAATGGGTCTAGTTTGAAAGGGCATGGTGCAGCAGCACTTAGTCTCCAGGATTACAGAAAGAAATCTATGTTTACCAGTAAGCCTTGCGATTAAGGTGGTCTTTTGAGATATTTAAAGCATGGAATTCTTTGTAATGATTCCTAATTTTCCAGAGGTGTGGTGAGATTAAGTGCAACGTTTTTGTGTTTTGTGGGTCCGCAACAGGATCAGTTATGAAACACAGTTTATAACAAGGATGTTGTTTTATCTCTCAAAGCTCCATGCTGGTTTTCATTCTATTACCCATCCTGAATCTTAGCTTATAAGGAAAATGAGGTTCTGGACACTCTTCAGGAAGACTTAACAACCAGAGTTATCTTTATGTTAGAATTAAGATCACATTGACTGGATAATAAATTAGTTCCTATTATTTATGATCATGGTTCAGATTTTCTCCAATGTTCTATGTGTTAACAAGTTGGTCCCCAGATTATTGCTGGGAGACTGTGGACTTTTAGGAATCAGGGCCATGAGAGAATTTGTTAGGTCATTTAGGATATGTTTGTGACGGGGTTTTGTGGGACTCTGGAGCCTTCTCTCTCGTTTCTCAGTCTGGACAAACAGTTTGCTTCATTATGCACTCCTTGTAGTTGCCACTTGTCATGTTCTTCAGAGACTCAAGACAGTGGATCCACCTATATCTTCACTGAAGCAACCCTTGTCTTTTAGAGAGTTTCCACTGTTACAGTAACAGGATGCTGACTAGCACATTCACATTAAAAACAAGTAGTTACTAAGACTGAATGAAGCATCAACCAAGGACCATGCAAGAATGGTATCTTGGCCCTCTACAAAAATGTAGAGATGGGCAGCTTAGGCTTGATGTGGGTCCTCTTGTAAGGGAAGTTAGGGACTGCATTGGACAAGGACTCACTTGCCATCTTGATCACTTCCCTCTGGCAGAACTGCCTTGCCAGGCCATCGGGAAAGAAGACATGCTCAGTCCTGCTGCAATTTGATGATTTGGGGTGGATGGAGAAGGGAGCTCCCCTTTTCCTCAGAAAATGGAGAAGAGTGAAGGAGGGTGGGACTGGGAGGAGAGGAGGGATGGGATACAATAAGGATGTAAAGTGAATAAAACAAATAATAACAAACAACACCTACTAGTTACAGCATAAAGTGGCAATGTGTTGTCCTGAGATAAAGTTGGTTTTTTGTCTAGAACTATTGAAAATAATAAAAACACAGGCCTGGGGATATCTAAAATAACGAAATGAATATGCTAATAATAAAAACACCTTCCCAGCATATCCTTTCATTATTTGCCAATTCCATTTATTGAGGCGTTACTGTGTTCTGATTAAGGAGTCTAAGAGCAATGAATTCTTTTGTTTTATGCTCTTGAGAGCCATCTATTTTTATTTATTAGTGAACTTTTTTCATTAAACAATTTTAATGAATTTAATGTGCTTATGTCATATTTATATCATGTCCACACCTCTCCAATTCCTCCTGTGTCTCCTACTGCTTCTCAAACCCATGACTTTTTCTTAATTATTACTGCTTTACACCTATACTACTGAGTACATTTGTTGTTGCTTCTTTGTATTTGTGTTTAAGGATGGCTTCATGGGACTGGATAAGCTATCAGAGTGCTTCTTCTCTAAGAAAACTGATGTTCCAGCTTTCAGCAGTTATTGATTTCATCTGGTGGTAGGACCTTGTAAACCTTCTTCCGTTGTCATGTCAACTGATGTTTTTATGCATGTCTTGTATAGGTCATGATGTTTTTGATACTTCAAGCATGGATGCATCTTCCCTGTAGTGATTAGAAGTCCTTATCTAGCAGCAGTTATTCCGATTCTTTGGCTCTGCAATTTTTTTTTTCAGTTTCTTCCATGATTCTTCCTGAGTCTCATGTGTAGGGGTTAAATTTCTCATGTAGAAGTTGGAGTTGGGCACCCATAGTCACTTTTTTTTTTTTTTGTATATTGACCATTGTGGAACTCTGTGATAGCCTTCCTCCCTATGCTCCAAAGAATTCCCAAGCTCCACTCAATGTTTGCTTGTGGGTTCCTGTATTAGTTTCCAACAGTTGCTGGGTGAAGTCCCTCTGGCCACATTTATGCTAGGCTCCAGTCTGCAAGCATAGTAAAATATCAATAGTGTCACAGGTGGGTTCCGTTTCATGCCATGGGTCTCAAGCTGGGCCAGTCATTGAGTGGCCCTTTCCTTAAATTCTGCTCCATCTTCCACCCCTAAAAATCCTGTAGGCAGGACAAGTTGTATATCTAAGGCTGGTTTGGTGTCCTAATCCCTCCATTGGAAGTCCAGCCAGGTTACAAATGATGGCTGATTCAGGCTCCATTTGTTACTATTGCTCTGTAGCAGTTTGAAATTAGGGGTCGTGATCCCTCCAGAGTTCTTTTCTTGTACAGGATTGTTTTAGCTATCCAGGATTTTTAATTTTTCCACCTGAAGTTAAATATTCTTCTTTCAAGGTCTGTCAAGAATTGTCTTGGAATTTTGATGAGAGTTGCATTGAATTTGTAGATTGCTTTTGGTAGGATAGCCATTTTTACCATGTTAATTCTACCAATCCTTGAGCATGAGAGATCTTTCTACCTTTTCATACCTCTTTTAGTTTCTTTCTCCAAAAAGTTAATGTTCTGTCATACAAGTCTCACTTGTTTGGTTAGAGTTACACCAAGATATTTTATATTATTTGTGCCTATTGTGAATGGTATCATTTCTCTAATTTATTTCTCAGCCTATTTATTGGTTTATATAGGGCACAATTGATTTTTATGAGTTATGTCCAACCACTTTGCTGAATGTGTTTCTCAACTATAGGAGTTCCCTGGTAGAATTTTGGGGCCACTTATGTATACTATCATATCATCTGTAAATAGTGATACTTTCACTTCTTCCTTTTCATTTTTTATCTTCCTGATTTCCTCTAGTTGTCTTATTGCTCTAGATAAAACTTTAAGTGCTATATTAAATAAATACAGAGAAAGTGGACAGCCTTGTCCTGTCCCTTAATTCACTGGAATTGTTTTAAGTTTCTATTCATTTAATTTGATGCTGACTATCAACTAGCTGTATATTTCCTTCCTTTATTTTGTTTTGGTACATACCTTGTACCTCAGGTCTGTCCACGATTTTGTTTTGTTATGTTTCTATTGTTATTATTACTGTTAATTACAATTTATTCACTTTGTATCCTGACTGTAGCTCCCTCCCAAATCTCCTCCCAGTCCATACTCCTTCCCTATTTGTCCCCTATATCTTTCCTAAAGTCCACTGATAGGGAAGACCCTCCCCACTAGTATCTAACCCTAGCCTATCAGGTCTCATCAAGACTGTTTTCTCCCTCTTCTGATGTCTATCCCATTTGCCTTTCTGTCTGAGGATTGATCATCTTACACAGCATCCTCCTTCTTGCTTAACTTATTTAGGTTTGCAGATTTTAGTATGTTTATCTTATATTATATGTAATACCCATTTATAATTGAGTATATACCATGTATGTCTTTCTGCTACTGGGATACCTTACTCAGGATGATCTTTTCTAGTTCCCACCATTTGCATGCAAATTTCATGATTTCCTTATTTTTAATTGATGACATTGGAAGAAGGTGAAAACAAGGAACCGTAGATGAGCCTACCTCAGCGGGCCTTTGAAAGAATCTACCCAGCAGGGTATTGAAGCAGATGCTGAGACTCATAGCCAAACCTTGGGCAAAGTGCAGGGAATTTTATGAAAGGTCGGGGAGATGGAAGGATCTGGAGGAGACAGGAGTTCCACAAGGAGACCAACAGAGACAAAAAGAAAGAAAGAAAGAAAGAAAGAAAGAAAGAAAGAAAGAAAGAAAGAAAGAAAGAAAGAAAAGAAAAGAAAAAAGAAAAAACTGTGCCCTGGGGCACCTGCAGTGATTGATAATCCAACCAAGGACCATGCACAGAGATAGCCTAGAACCCCTGCACAGATGTAGCCATGGCAGCTCAGTGTCCAAGTGGATACCCTAGTAAGGGGAGCAAGGACTGTCTCTGACATGAACTCAGTGGCTGACTCTTTGATCACCTCCTCTTGATAGGGGAACAGCTTTGCCAGGCCACAGAGGAAGACAATGCAGCCAGTCCTGATGAGACCTGACAGGCTAGGGTCATATGGAAGGAGAGGAGGACCTCCCTTATCAGTGGACTGGGGGAGGGGCATGGGAGGAGAAGAGGGAGGGATAGTGGGATTGGGAGGGGACAAGGGCTGGCTCTACAGCTGGGATACAAAGTGAATAAATTGTAATAAATTAAAAAATAAATAAAATATGAGAAAAAAAACTGTCTGGATCCTCTCTCTCTGGCATAGTCAGGCCACCTTACCAGAGAGAGGTGATCAAAGAACAGGCAACCAAGTTCATGTCAGTGACTGCCCTTGCTCTCCTTACTAGAGAACCCACATGGAGACTGAGCAGCCCATGGGCTACATCTGAGTAGGGGGTGTAGGTCGTCTTCATGCATGGTACTTTGTTGACTCATCAGTCTCTGCAGCCCCACGTGGGCCTAGAGTTTTTTGGCTCTGTTGGTCTCCTGTAGAGCTCCTGTCCTCTCCATCATGAAGTGGTGTAGGGTTTCACCAAAGACTTTTTCAGCATCTAATGAGATCTTCATGTGGTTTCTTTTCTTTCAGTTTGTTTATATGGTGGATTACATTTTCTTTTTCTTATTTATTACAATTTATTCATTTTACATAGCTTCTTTTAGCCCCTTTCCTCATCTCCTCCTGGTCCTACCCTACCTCCTTCTTCTTCCCATCCCTGTCCCCTATTTCACTGAAATGTGGAGTACTCCTCCCCTACTGTCTGAACCTAGCCTATCAAGTCTCATCAGGACTGCCTGGATCCTCTTCCACTGTGGCCTGGTAAGGCCTAATCGCCTGGGGATAATAATCAAAGAGCAAGCAACTGAGTTATGGCAGAGACAGTTCCTGCTCCCCTTACTCGGGAACCCACATGGAGACTGAGCCACCTATTGGCTACATCTGAGTAGGGGGTTTAGGTACTCTCCCTGCATGGTCCATATTTAGTGCATCTTCAAGGCCCCTAAGGTCCAGGGTTGTTTTTGTTGTTGTTGTTGTTTTTGTTGTTTGGTTTTTTATTTGTTTGGTTTTTGGCTTTGTTGGTTTCCTTGTGGAGCTCCTGCCTCTTCTGGGTCCTTATATCCTCCACTTCTTCCATAAGACTATGCTCTGCCCAAAGTTTGGCTGTTATGTGGGGTTCAAATTGTGATTTAAGTTTTAGTAATGCTTCTTCTACAAATGTTGTCCCCTTGCATTTGGGGCATAGATATTCAGAACTGAGATGTCATCTTGGTGCATTTTTCCTTTGATGAGTGTGAAGTAACCTTTTCTGTTTCTTAATTAAATTTGGTTTCAAATTTGTTTTAGTAGATGTTAAAATGGCTACTCTTTCTTGATTCTGTTTACTTGAAATATCTTTTTCCAGTACTTTATTCTGAGATAATGTCTTTCTTTGATGTTGACCTGTGTTTCTTGTATGCAATGGAATGATGGATCCTGTTTTCTCATCCATTCTGATAGGCTGTATCGTTTTATTGAGGAATCGAGTCCATTGATGTTGAGATATATTAAAGACTAATGATTGTTAACGTCTGTTATTTTGATGTTAGTGGTTGTATGTGTCTGTGTGTGTGTTTGTGGGAATGTTTTGCTTATTTTGATTTTGATTGTATGGAATTAATTATTTCCTGTGTTTTCTTGGGTGTGGTAAACCTCCTTGGGTTGGAGGTTTTTTTTTTTTTTCCTAGTTTCTTCTGTAGAGCTGGATTTATGGATATTATTTAAATTTGGTGTTGTCATGGAATAGTTTGTTTTCTTTATCTATAATGATTGAAAGTTTTACTGAGTATAGTAGTACGGGCTGGCATCTGTGGTCTCTAAGAGACAGCAAGATATATGCCCAGGCCCTTCTGGCTTTTAAAGTCTCTGATGAGAAGTCAAATATAATTCTAATAGATCTGCCTTCATATGTTACTTGGCCTTTTCCATTTGTGGATTCTTAATATTTCTTCTTTGTTTTGTACATTTAGTGTTTGGCTATTATGTGGCAAGAGAATTTTTATTTTTGGTCCAATTTACTTGGTGTTTTAGAAGTTTTGTGTACCTTTATTGGCTTCTCTTTCTTTAGGTTAGGAAAATTTTCTCCCATGATTTTTTTGAAAATGTTTTCTGAGACTTTGAGCCGGAAATCTTCTTTTATTCCTATTACTCTTAGGTTGGGTCTTTTCATAGTGTCCCAAATTTCCTGGATGTTTTGTGTAAGAAACTTTTTAGATTTAGCATTTTCTTTGACCAGTGTCTCAATTTCTCTATCATATCTTCTATGCCTGACATTCTCTCTTCTATCTTTTGTTTTCTGTCAGTTTTGCTTATGCCTGTAGTTTCTGTTTTCTTACTTAGGTGTTCCATCTTCAGGATTTCCTCAGTTTGTATTTTCTTTATTGCTTCTATTTACATTATCTGGTCTTGAACAGTTTTATTCATTTCTTTCATTTGTTTGATGGTGTTTTCCTGTATTTCTGTAAGGGATTTGTTTCCTCTTTAAAGGTCTTTGTCATCTTAATAAGATTGTATTTAACATAATTTTCTTAATATTCAGCTGTGTTAGGATATCTAGAGTGTGTTGTAGTAGGACAGCTGATCTTCAGTGGTGCTGTATTGCCCTGGCTCTGGTTGGTTGTTTTGTCCTTGTACCGCCGGTCCTCTGGGAATGCAGGCAGCAGCCAGAAAATGGAGCTGAGGGAGCAGGGTGCACTTTAATATTTTTGGATATGCTTTAGGGAGATTTGGTAGGCAGAGGATTGTGTGTGTGTGTGTGTGTGTGTGTGTGTGTGTGTGTGTCTGTCTGTCTGTCTGTCTGTGTTCTTACCTGGCCATCCATTATCAATGAAAATATTGGGAAAAGACATAGGATCCCATGGAGACTTTAACTATTGTGACTATATTTCACTTCTTTGTCTTGTTCCCAGAACATTTGTTTAGTTTTATTGAGGGTGTTTTCCAGATGATTTCCATTTGCTCCCCAAGGCAAGTTGTTGTCATGAGTCGGACTCTGATGAGTAACTGCCAACGGCTGAAAGCTCCACCCTAGTTCATCTCTGATTGACACAGGGACTCTCCGCACTCCCTGCAGAGCAGCAAAGTGAGAAAATGTCTTGGCTCAAACAGCCTAAACAATTGGAAAAGTTTAGCTTTATGAGGAATCTGGTTAATCTCAGAAGTTCACTGGAAAATTGTATTACCTCTCTGCTATGGCTGGCCTATGGCTGCTGAGAGGAGAGAAGAAGGTGAATACATTAGTAGCTGGTGAACTTACAGGCTAACAAGTTTCTATCCTCTGCAAGCAACGTCTGAAGCACTCATATTATGGTTCTCTAATGTTGAACTATGTGTAGGACTTTTGCAAATCCATCTTCCAATGACTACTAAGTAAGCAAATCAAAATAGCTAGGCATTCTAGAAAGCATTGAGTTCCAGCTTAGAAGTATTTAGTAGCATTTTTAAAAGAGGATGAATACTCTTAAAAGCAGAAGAACGACTCAAAAAGCATTCTTCTCACTCTGAGGTCAATTTTCCTTTAACTGGTGCAGTGATTCTCACAGAGTGACTCTTGTCACATCTGTATCAGAATTATTTGGGAACATATTGCTATAAAAGTTTTAAAGCTTGATATAAAAGTTTGGACTACATAATGAATTGAGTGTATCATAAAACATGAGTCTTCTCCAAATTTTCTTCCTTTAGTTATGCTGGATTGGCATTAACGTTTGAAAACTAATGTGACCTTTAACTGTTTTTGTTCAAACAGGCTTGAGATTTCCTTAAGGAAAGTTACTGATTTGTGAGCGCCTAAAATATGTGCTTGTTGACTGTGCCTGATTTTCTTGTCAGTATTGTCACATCACAGCAAGTGCTATCTGCGTTTCTTCTTCATGCCAGTGACAAATTATGTGACACAGATAACTTAAAAATGAAGAATCTACTTTATTCACAGTTTCCAAGGTTTTGTAACTTGTGTCAGAGAGCGCATAGTAGTATCCATGTGTGGAGAATGAAGGTAGGGTGGGTTCAGTGCAAGATACGCATTTCAAAGTCACAGGTCTACTTCTTCTATATCCCCATTATCCACAGTATCTATTACCCCATAGTATGTTAAAATTTTTTGTACACATCAAAAATTAAACCCATGGTTAGATTTAAATCTGTCTATAAATATACTCACAGGTTCACCCAGAAGTGTGCTTTATAATTCTTCTCTGCGGATCTTAATCCAAGTAAGTTGAAAATTGAAGACTAATTATGAAAATCTCATAAAACCTATGGCATAATGTGGTCAGTCCCTGAAGGATGCAGAGATCCAAGTGGCAGCGTTTTGCAATAATGGCATAGCCAATAGATTTCTGTTCCAGGATTGATGTCGGAACTCTAGTTTGTAACCATCTGTTTTGCTAAGAAGATCTTCTGGGGTCATTTTGAGATCTGTGAATAATTAGCATTATCTGAATAGTCAGATGTTTTGAGAGTGAGGTGCTCATGTTTCTCACACTTTGATTAAGGGCAGAGAATATGTATTGCGATCATTTAGTGTCTAGTTAACATTTACTTTTTCTTTTTTTTTAAATTTATTTATTTTTATCTCAATCACAGGTTAGGTACTTTGAATCCCAGGCGTAGCCCCCTCCCTCAGTCCCTCCTACCCTCCCACTCCCTCCCTCATCTCCCTCCTCCCCACTCCCTCCAAGTCCACCAACAGAGGAGGACCTCCTTCCCTTCCATCCAGCCCCAGCTTATCCTAACTCCTCAGGGCTGGCTGCAATGTCCTCCCCTGGGATCTAGCCAGTCTGTCACTCCCCGGCTTGTATGGGGGAGGGTCAAAGAGTCAGCCATCAAGATCATGACTGAAACAGTCCCTGTTTCCCTGCATAGGGTCTTCAGTCCTACACAGAGCTATCATGGGCCCCATTTGTGCGGGGGTTCCAGGCCACATACACACATGGTCCTTGATTGTAGAAACCGTCTCATACAAGACCCCTGTGCCCTGCTCAAATTGG
>CM053752.1:41502130-41528856 GCA_028658305.1 Pachyuromys duprasi
GGAATGGAGATTTGGCACCTCCTTCTGTGCCAGGGGCTGTGCACCACGGTCTGAGATGATATTTGGGGCACACACATTGGGTTTGGGTTGGTGTGCATCCACTGTTTGCAGGGCTGTCTGAAATGGTGCCAGAGGCCTTCTCTGTCTGGCCCGTGGACAGACACCTGAACTGGGGTTTTTGCTGGCAGATGCGTGCAGTTTTCGCCCTCAGTGTGCGGTCTGGTCAAGATGGTCCCAGGATCCTCTCAGCTGTGGGTTGAGACAGAACTCGGGTTCCTCCCAGATCCGCAGGCGGACTCACACACTGACTGAGTTTTTGCTGGTGGAAGCATTCCGAGAGCGCCCCCGCAGTGTGCGGACTGGTCAAAATGGTCCCCCAATCCACTCAGTCTGTGGTGGTTCAGGCGATTGGTTCGCGCCCGCCGCACACCTGTGGGTTGCAGCAGATCCCGGGTGCAGTGTGATCTCGCAGGGTGCAGTTCAGTGAAAACGGCACCTGGCTCCTCCCGAGACTGTCTGCTCGACTGTGTGATCCAGTCTACAATGGCGGGTGCGGGCACCCAGTGCGGCCGCTATTCCAGATCAGAGCTGTGTGCTGCTGGTCATCGGGAAATTTTTCCAGGTAATAACTGGGTGTCTCTAAGGTTTTCCCACTTGATTTTCT
This sequence comes from Pachyuromys duprasi, assembly GCA_028658305.1. Taxonomy (NCBI): domain Eukaryota; kingdom Metazoa; phylum Chordata; class Mammalia; order Rodentia; family Muridae; genus Pachyuromys; species Pachyuromys duprasi. Next base: position 41,502,795 of record CM053752.1, read on the forward strand.
CGCCGTAGGAGTTTCGCTCACCTGGCACTCACAATGCTGGCGTTTTAGGTCCCAGAGTTCAGTCTCCTGGTTGCTGCATTGTTTCTGCTCTCCTACTCCTCAGATACAGTGTTCTCTCCTGGCAGCCATCTTGGATCCTGGGATCAACATTTCCCTTTTTCAAAAATTTATTTTTTATAATTTATTCACTTCACATCCTGATTGTAACCCACCCCCTCATCTCCTTCTAGATCCACCCTCCCTTCCTCTTGTTCTCTACCCCCCTCCCTATTCCTCAGAAGGGGGTGAGCCCTCTTCACCTAACATGTGACCCCAGCCTATCAAGTCTCATTATGATTGCCTGCATCCTCTTTCTCTGTGGCCTGGCAAGTCGCTCCCAACCCCAACATGCACACAAACACACAAACATACACAAACATACACATTCACAAGGGTGAAGTGCTCTAAGAGCAGGCAACAGTTCCATTCATTTGCCTGCAAATTTCATGATTTCTTTGTTATTAATTGCTCAGTAGTATTCCACTATGTAAATGTACCACAATTTCTGTATCCATTCCTCAATTGAGGGACATCTGTGTTGTTTCCAAATTCTGGCTATTACGAATAAAGCTGCTATGAACATGGTTGAGCAAATGTCCTTGTTGTATACTTGAGCATCTTTTGGATATATGCCTAGGAGTTGTATAGCTGGATCTTGAGGTATTCCTAATTGTTCGAGAAAGTACCAGATTGATTTCCAGAGTGGTTGTAAAAGTTTACATTCCCACCAGCAATGGCAGAGTGTTCCTTTTTCTTCACATCCTCTCCAACATGTGCTATCACTTGAAATTTTTATTTTAGTCAGTCATGAAATTTGCAGGCAAATGGATGGAACTAGAAAAGATCATCTTAAGTGAGCTAAAAACAGAAAAACACACATGGTATATACTCAGTTATAAGTGGATATTAGCCGTATAATATAGGATAAACACACTAAAATCTGTACACCTAAAGAAGCTAACCAAGAAGGAGGACCCTGAGGAAAATGATCAATCCTCATTCAGAAAGGCAAATGTGATAGACATGGGAAGAGGATGAAACAGGGAACAGAACAGGAAACTATCACAGAGGGCCTCCGAAAGACTCTCCCCAGCAGGATATTGAAGTAGATGCTAAGACTCATAGCCAAACTTTGGACAAAGTACAGGGAATCTTATAAAAGAAGGGGGAGACAGAAAGATTTGGAAAGGACAGGAGCTCCACAAGGAGACCAACAGAACCAATACATCTGGGCCCAGGGATCTTTCCTGAGACTGATACTCTAACAAAGGACCATGCATGGAGATAACCTAGAACTCCTGCACAGATGTAGCCTGTAGCAGCTCAGTCTCCAAATGGTCTCCTTAGTAAGGGGAGCAGGGGCTTTCTCTGACATGAACTAAGTGGCTGGATCTTTGATCCCCTCCCACTGAGATGGAGGGCAGCCTTACCAGGCCACAGATGAAGACAATGCAGCAAGTCCTGATGAGACCTGATAGGTAGGGTGAGATGGAAGGAGAAGAGGACCTACTGTATCAGTGAACTGGAGGAGGAATATGAGAGAAAAAGAAAGAGAGGGTGAGATTGGGAGGAGACAATGGAGAGAGTTACACATGGGATACAACGTGAATATAATTAATAAAAAATAAAAAATTAAAAAATTAAGAAAGAAAATAAACAAAGAAACAAACAAAAGAGCAGGCGACAGAGTCCATGTCAGAAACAGCCCCTATTCCTCTTACTAGGGAGCCCCTGTGTAGCCCCATGGGCTATATCAGAGCAGGGGTTCTCTCCAACAATGGTCCTTTGTTGGTGCTTCAGTCTGTGAAGGATCCTTTGGGCCCAGAATTGTTGGCTCTGTTGATCTTCTCAGGGAGCTCCTGTCCCCTCTGGGCCCATCTATTCCTTCACTGTTTCCTAAGACATCCTGTGCTCTGCCCAAAGCTTGGCTGTGAGGCTTAGCATCTGGTTCTGTCCTCTGCTATGTGGAGTCTTATAAAGCACATCTATGGGAGACTCCCATCCTGTTCCCTCTTTCCAAACACTTTTGGTGTCTATTCTTTTTGACCTTCTGACTGAGAAGCATCCTCACTAGGGTGCTCCTTGTTATTTAGCTTCATTAGGTCTGCCGATTGTAGTATGTTCATTCTATGTTATATGGCTAATATCCTCTTATAAGTGAGTATATACCATGTGTGTCTCTCTGGTTGTGGGTTTTCTCATTCAGGAGTTTTCTTTTTTTTTTTTTAGGCACATCCATTTGTAGGCAAATTTCATGATTTCCTTGTTTTTAATAGCTGAGTAGTATTCTGTTGTGTTAAATGCAACACGATTTCTGTATCCATTCTTCAGTTGAGGGACATGAAAGTTGTTTCCAGATTCTGGCTATTATGAATATAATGGCTTTGAACATAGTTGAGCAAATGTCCTTTTTGTGTGGTGGAGCATCTTTTGGGTATATGCCCAGGAGTGGTATAGCTGTGAAGTCTGGTAGTACTATTCCCAATTATCTGAGAAAGTGCCAGATTGATTTTTGAAGTCCTTGTACAAGTTTTCACTCCCACTAGCAATGGAGGAGGATTCCCCTTTCTCCACATCCTCAGCAGCATGCGCTGTCACTTGAGTTTTTGATCTTAGCCGTTCTGAAGGGCATAAGATGGAATCTCAGAGTTCTTTTCATTTGTATTTCTCCAATGACTAAGGATGTTGAGCATTTCTTTAAATGTTTCCCACCATACAAATATAGTCTGTTGAGAATTAACTATTTAGTTCAATATCCTATTTTAAAAATTGGATTATTTTGTTTGTTGGAGTTTAATTTCTTGACATCTTCATATATTTTGGATATTGTCCCTCTGTCAGATGTAGGATTGATGAAGATCTTTTATCATTCTATAGGCTGTCATTTTGTTCTATTGACAGTGTCCTTTGCTTTACAGAAGCTTCTCAGTTTTATGAGGTCCTATTTATTAATTGTTGATCTTAGAGCTCCTTATTGCTCCTTTGTCAATAATTAGGTGTCTGTAGGTGTGTGGACTTATTTCTGAGTCTTCAATTTGATTCCACTGATCCACCAGTCTGTTTCTATGCCAGTGCCATGGAGTTTTTATTACTGTTGCTCTATAGTACAGTTTGAGATCAGGGATGGAGAAATGTTTACCTTTTTGAATGACCATAGTCTTAACAAATAATAATAATAACCAATAAAAGCCAGAATGATAACTTATAGTTTTAATCTTCACATTTGGGAGCTAGAGGCAGGTAAATCTTTGTAAGTTCATGGCCAGCGAAGTTTATGTTAGTGTCAGGACATCCAGGACTACTACTGAGACTCTTGTCTCAGAAAACAAATCTTAAAGATTCTAGCACTACAAAGATAGCTCAGTAGTTAAGAGCACTGGTTGTTCTTTCAGAGAACCTGAGTTCAAATCCCAGTAGCTACAAGGTGGCTCACAACTATCTGTAACTCCAGTAACAGAAAATTTGATGTCATTTTCTGGGCCTCGTGGGCACTGTGTACACATAGCACACAGACATAGGTTTATGCAAAACATGGACATAGATGTATCATTATCCATAAAATGGTACACATAAACAAAATGAGAAACATATTTTAAACATGGGTAACACCTTGCTATTTTATTTGAATTTGCTGAATTGATTCATCCAAGAGGCTTGTGAAAAAAATTAGTATTACAGTTTTCTCCTGATCAATGAGTGAAACTGAGAAAATGAAACCCAGTATCTTTAATTTTTTTAAATTTATTTATTTTTATCTCAATCACAGGTTAGGTACTTTGAATCCCAGGCGTAGCCCCCTCCCTCATTCCCTCCTACCCTCCCACTCCCTCCCTCATCTCCCTCCTCCCCGCCCCCTCCAAGTCCATCTTTAATTTTTTTTAATGATTCTTTTTTATTTCGTGTTACTGGTGTTTTGCCTGAACGTGTGTGTGAGGTATTGTATCACCTGGAACTGGAGTTACAAACAGTTGTGAGCTGCCATGTGGGTTCTGGGAATTAAACTTAGATCCTCTGGATGAATAGCCAGTACTCTTCACTGCTCAGGCATCATGGCAGCCCCACTTTTGATAAATTCTTAAGTGAATATTTCAGTTCTGGTTTATGTCTAAACCATTTCCATTACACTTGATAGTGCCTTGTGGGCATTTGTAATTTCGAGTCTGAATAAAATGCAGAAGGATTATTGTGATAGCCTAGAGCAAATTTAGGAGATGGAGGTTCAGGTCATATTTTATTCAGGGGCAAACTAAGGTTTCACACAGTGGAAGATCCCTGTCTCCTGACTTCTGATACAGTATTGTTCTCATTCAGAGCCACCACTAACAGAGAGTCTGATGACAGGTCACATTCAATATGATTCAATCATTTATGTTTTCCTTGCTCACTCCCACTGATAGAAAAATGTGCCAGCAAATAAATAAATGTGGTCCCTACCACGTGGCCTACCAAGATCTTGGTGCCTATAATAAGAATCAACCCATTCTGCACATATTTTCCCTCACCAATTCAACTCAGGTGAGTAGAGAAAGAAACAGGTAAGGTGTCACTAGGTTCTGACAGTTGGGCCTATCCAGCTTCCAGTTCTGGCAAACAAGAGGTCCCCAGGCACTGGATCAATCAGTCTAAACTACTTTCTGTACAGTTGCTGCCCTCAACAGATAAGTTGTCCTCAGCTAATGGCTACTTCCCTACTTCCCTAGTTTTCTTACTTCCCATGCTGATAGAGAAGCAGTCTCTAGACCACTATCTCCAGGCAAACATTCCTACTCAACCTAGTAACCCAAGTCCCGCTACAAAATCTGGAACAGAGCTAAAATCCAAATTACAAATCTCATAGTATTAGACTCCAAATGAGAACAACCTCAAAGATGGATTCCAGGCACAAGATTCAAAAGAATGATTATAAGTTTGAACATCTCAAAGAAAAGGTGAATGTACTCCAAGAAAACATATAGAGATGAATGATATAAGCCCATACAAGAGAGGAAGATGAAAATTCAACACAAAATATAACTATTGAAGAAAAACCAAAATAAAAAATGATACTACAAATAATATCCTCAATGAAAGGCTACAACAATAGGAACAGATTGTCCTAGACAGAAGAAAAAGTATGAGAATAGGGTTAGTCAGTAGAGTGTAAGCGGAATAACCCGATGTGGGAGGATGAAACTCCTCCAAGAAGACGTAGACCAGGAAATCTACTGTGAGATTGTGATAGAGAAGGTACACCCATCATAGATCACCAATATGGCTGCCTGAACAAGACACGAGCAAAGACAATTTAAGGAGGTCCTCATTGTTAAGCAAAGAACTACAGCCCCAGAAAGAACGCTGAGAGCAGGAGAAATAGTCTTTCCTAGAGATGGAGATCCCTAATTGTTTTACAATACCAACTGGTCAGAACTGAAATCACGTCCACCCAAATAACACTAACTTGACACACACACATGCAAATACATACACATATACAAATACGCACGCATATGGTAGATTATATATGTTCTACATAACTGTGTTATATTTATAATGTATTTGCATGTATCTTTCATCTATCTATATCTATGTATTTAAAATGAAAAAAAGGAGTTTATGAATTTTATGGTGTAAGAAACAACATAAAAAGAATTGCAGAAAGAAAGGAAACGGGGAGGAATGCTCTAATTATATTTAACTTTACAATGTATTTATAAAAGTAAAGCTTTGAAGGTCTGTGTGTGCTTGTCTGGGGAACAGGGAATACTGATGTGCAGATAACCTTAAGGACCAAGCAGGAGAGTCATCTCAAAGCTTAAACAATATGAAATTAAAAACTAACTACCTACAAATAATCAGAAGGGTTTTATTAAGCTTTACATAAATACACACATTTCAACATGTGTGTGACTGTGTGCACACTCACATATACAGACATAAAATCAGTTGGTGCGGCTTTAGTGGACTGTGTCATAGCTGAGAGACTATGGCTTGAATGCATTTATTCATTTCCTTGTCAGAAGATAGATTTATGGTCTCTGGTTCTCAACTTTCTTCTCTCAGTTTTGATGTCAGAATGTCTGATTTTTTTTAAATTTACATGTGGGAAATTTAATTGAGGACTGGGAGAGAATGCATTTAATTTATTTTTAAAGAGGGAAAATTATCTCCATTGCCATCTTAAAAAAATTCTTTCATGATTTGCTAATATCCTCTTCCTGTAATTTCAGGCAGTGATCAAGCGGCCAAATTCTGGTGACAAGGATCAGAGAACTAGCACCATCAGTGAGCTGCCCAAACATCTGTTTAATTGTATAAAACATGCTTGCCCTTAGCTGTGAGTACATAGCAAAAAGCCCTCAGATGAAGAAAAAAAAAATAACCATCTAACTCATGACACTTACTTTCCAGAAAGATGATGGCTCTGGTTCAAGTTAGGTAATGGAAACACCCCATGTTACACCTAAGGAAAGCGCAACCCCTCCATCAGTCTACTCTCCATTGATCTTTGTTAATAAAGACAGCAAATTTTATTAGCATATGTTAATTATACCAAGTAAATGGGCTCCTTATGTCATTTCTGTGCATGCATATAATGGACCTCGGCCACATTCACACTCTCTTCTACTCTTTTAACCCTTCTCCTACTCTGTTTTCATATCTCTAATAGTCATTCCTGTACTTTGATATCCTCTTACAACCCACCTAAATTGAGCTTTTGAGAAAAACACATACAAAACTTCTCTCTGTTAGTCTAGTTTATCCCTTGTAGCATAATGACCTTCACTTCCATTGTTTTCCTGTGATGAACATGTTTTATTTGCTTTGTGAATAAATAAAACTCGACCATGAACATATACACAACTGCTTTACCTATTAATCCATTGATGGCTATCTTTATGGATTCCACAGCTTGCCTATTTCATAATAAACATGGATTTTTCAGGTTCTATATAGAAAAATCCTGGGTTATTTTGGGTATATATGTAGAAGTGCCATACCTGGATCTTATGAAAGTATTGATTTTGATTTTTGAAAAAAAATTATAGCAGATTTGTTGGTATAATATTCTTTTGGAATGTATACACTTTACCCTTGTTCATTCAAATGGTGATTTCTCTTCCCCTCTCTCTGGTTTCAATCTGGACAGGACATTGCCATTGTGATTTATTTTAAGCATCACCTGTGTTGTGTAAACATGACAAAATAAAGCAACCAGCCACAATGTTGAACAATGGAGAGGAAGGAGTAGGAGGGAGAGTGGAGGAGCCAGAGGACAGGAAGGAGTGGGAGGCAGAGGAGGAGAAAGAAGCTGTAGGAGCATAGACAGGGAGAGCAGAAGCTTGGGATGATGTGGAGAGATGGACCAGACCTAAGATATCACTAAAAGCAAGTATAATGGGTAAAATCTGAATAGTAGGAAACTATGTGGGCTTGGAGGTTTAGGATGGAGTAAGTATTGCCCAGCATTGTGTTCCAGGTTAATTAAATAAATCCTAGTCTCTGTGTGGTGATTTGGTTATACAGCTGTTTAGGATTAACCGCAGCTTTACTAAGATACATCAATAGTAAATATTAATAACCAAATACAACACAGATTCTTCCATCACAGAAGTTGAATATAAATCCTCCAAAAAAGGAAAATGAAAAGTTCATCCTCTTAAAAGGAGAAGTGGTATGGCCAATATGAGCTTAGTCATTGCTCCATGTATTTTTTTTTAAATCTTCTTGTCTGTGTCTAAAAATTTATCTTCCATATTTTTTGACTCCTATAGTCCCAAGGGACCTGTGTTTTGGTGGCAGGCTCTGTTTACGGAGCATTCTAGACAGTTCCAGAGTGACTGAGGTCTTCATCCAAAATGCCAGTTTCTTCTTGCAAGCTATTAGTGTATGAAAACATTGCTGCAGATACATAGGGACTCTTCCGTGAGACCAAATTTGGGGTCTGGCTGTTTCAAGGATTTTTAAAGTTCATTGAATCATATCTTCAGAAAATGCAAACCGAATTGGAAACAGTTATGAAGTAATAATGAAAATAATTTTATGGATGGGAGTCACCACAACATGAGGAACTTTATTAAATGGTAGAAGCATTAGGAATTTTGAACACCACTGGGTTAGTGGCTCAGACTAGTCCTATGGTACTAGGAGGGTGTTCATACCTTGTCTTGGGAGAGTATTTTGTACTTTGTTTAGGCCCTGGGTGTTGTTCAGAGAGAGTTTATCCAAATCTTCCCAGGGCATTTAGTCTTAACATTTCTTTATTTTAGACCACAACATCTTAATGAGGAATCAACTGTCCAACCTCTTCTTCTCCAGTACAGAAACTCATGGTAGAAACTGATGTCATCACAAGCTGGAGTCATCAGGCATTACTAATATGCCAACAGCCCAGCATGTCCACAGAGTGGCTAGGTCTTTGCACACGCTCAGCAAGCAGAAAACAAAAACAAAACAACAAACAAGCAAAAACAAATCTTGGGATATATAATTTCTATCTGGTATCAAACTATTTTGTGAAAATGGTTTGAAAATATTGCCGGGGGAATCAAATATGGTAAGACATGCAGATATGCGAACGAAAGGAAGAAGCATAATATTTATAAGTTAGAAACCAAGCTCCATGCTAGAGCCTAATGTTGCTTAAAAGAGGAAGTGAAAAGGCAGACACAACTTTTATTTTATTTTATTTTATTTTTGAAGAGAAAGCTCAGGTGACATAGGGTAAGCATGTTTTATGGTTGACTAACAGAACCAACTTGAATAGTTTCAGAAGGCCCAAGGGGGAAATGAATGAGCTCAAATTGTACTTTATAAAATTCTACTCATTATCTTCCACACAGCAGGCCAGGCTCCAGACGACTTCAAATCTCTTTACTTTGCAAACCTAACACATGATGTCACTGGTACCAGTTTTAAGGCTGGCAGTCATAGCATAACATTTAAAACTGCACAAAAGTCAGTGTGGGAATGGAAAACGGAAAGGGGTTCTGGATAAAAGAAATGTGATTTTTTTTAAGAAGGCCTTCCTTGCAAGGCCTTGTAAGGAAGCAAGTGTAACCGAGTGAACACCAAAGAGTTTTGGTAGGTAAATTAGCAAAAATAGCAGGGACTGAGTCATAGAAGACTGGGTAGGATGCTCTGAGGGACTGGGCTTTTGCCTTCAGTAAGAAGAAGTTGTATAGGATTTTGAGCATTGGAATGATTGAGGGTGCTGATAGCATGCAAGCCTTTGATCTTTCTGTGAACTCATTTCTTCTCCCTGGTTACCATGGGTCATGAGACACCATTTGCAAGTAAGTGTGTAGGCAGGTATATTTAGTTGATATACCCTTCTTTTTCATGGCGCCGTTATGTTTTTCCCCTTCGGAATTGTGACGTTAATACCTCCAGAGATGCACAGTTTCCAGGGAACGTATTTATAAGCCTTGTGGGCTATATTGGTGATGGTAAATTAAGATGCAGAAACAAACTTGAACATAACTAATTTTCCTTCCTGGGGTTCATTATACAGATGGGAAGAGGCAGAGAGAAGAGAAGAGAGGTCAGGTTATCTGTGATTAAAAAACTCACTTTCTAGAAGAAAACCTGCAAATAGAAAATGCTATTGTATAGCAGGGTGCACACACAACCTTTCCTTTCCCCCCTATAGCATAAGATAAGTAAAAGAGAGATTATAGAACGTGCAGACAAAAAGACAAGGCTCTTGTCTGCTTACCTAAATCATTTTTCCTTTTCTTTTTCTTCTTTCTTTTTTCTTTTCTTTTTTTTTCAGCTGGAAGAAGATGCCAAATGTATTATACACCTGATTTTTGATATCTAGAAGGAATGATATGCACATTTTCTATGCATAAACTATTCATTCCATGCTATAAGTAACTAGGGTTTCTCTAGTTATTTTTCTAGTAATTGTATAGTCCGTGAGAGAACAGCAACCCTTGGATCTCTTGCATTATTATGGAGAAATTGTAATCATTCTACAAAAGCTCAGAAATATTACTGCAATTCTACACTTGCCACATTACTGTATTATTGCATTAGCTACAGCTCAACGGAACATCCCCACATACAGAAGCTTGTTCTAACCTCCCTTGCAAACCTACTCAGACCATTATTTCTCTGCCATATTATTTCCCTTAATGTAGTATATTTCAAATATTCCCAGTGCTGAAACACATGAGATACTGAAGCAGTTCACCATACCTAAGGGAAGTTTTGGTAGCTAGAGTTCTCCATCATATTTGGCCAAAATAAACTTGAGTCTTTTCAAAGATCTTTATTATGGGGGAAGATATCTCTCTCCAAAAAGGTAAAAGCCCACGTGTTCTGACATGAGAATCAGAGAACTACTACTGTGATGTATATGTTCATTGTCCTCTCTTAGACACTTATTAATCCCATGTGAAGTTTGTGAGACGGAGATAAAATTCTAATTTCTTAGAGGAATCCTGAATTTTGAACATTTGATCAATGGATTCTAATTAAGTTCCCAAAAGCTGTAGACCCGCTTTATGTCCCTTTCTCCCTTACCACCTGTCCCAATAACCATGTATGATTCATTTCAGCAATCTATCTTTCCCAGCATATTTTTATTTCATGCATTATTGAGTTTTATTTTGGGGTTATTTCACAGCCTTTGTTTAATGGGTAATATTCCAGTAGACACAGGAACAAATATATTGTTATGGTTTGAATGTTAACTGTTGTATGTTGCGCTTAATTTTTACTAATAACTATCTTTTAGTAATGCTTGCTGTTAATCCTAAACAGCTGTATAACCAAATCAACACACAGAGACTGGGTTTATTTAGTTAACCTAGAACACAATGCTGGACAATAGTTACTCCTTCCTAAACCTCCAAGTCCTCATAATTTCTTAACATTTAGATTTCCCACATTATACTTGCTTTTGGTGAAATCTTAGGTCCAGTAATTCCAAGATCTCTGCTCCTCTCTCTCCTAGCTCTCTCTCACCTTTTCCCCTCCTACTCATTCCCTGTCCTCTGGCTCCTCCCACTGCTCAACATTGTGTCTAGTTGCTCTATTTTGGTATGTTTACACAGAGTTGAGACAGGATGCTTAGAATAAATATCACAATACAATATCCGGATTGAAACCAGAGGGGGCGGGATCAGCATTTGAATGAACAAGGGTAAGGCATATACATTTCAAAAGAACATTATACCAACAGTCAACTTTCTAAAAGGCCTCTGTCTGGGAAGCTTGGTCCCCAGTATGATGATGTTACCAGGAGCTGCTGGATTCCTTTGGGAGAAGTCATCTCATAGAATGTTGTTGTTAGTAGCAACTGTTCGATTTTAACAATGAAGACTCAGGAGCCAGATGCTGAGTGAAAACCTGCTGGCTCAGAGAGGCAGTGAAAGCATCCAGCTGTCTTTTCTACTCAACTCATGTCCCAGAAGAAGAAAACCAAAAGCTTGCTAATTCACATGAAGGCCCAGAAGGAAAAGGCCTGCTAGTTCACCTGACAGTGCATGAGAGGAAACCCTAAAGCTAGAGAGCCAAAGACCAAAAGCTTTTTAAATTTATTTTTATTTATTTTATTTTATTTTCTCTATCCTGTCTTAAATATCCTTCTCTCAAGGTATCTCTTTTCTGTTAATACCTGGCAGCTGGTTACTTGCTCTGCTTCTTGACCTAGGGTTTACTTTATTGAATCCTGTATACAAAAAGCTCTATGATTAAAGGTGTGTGTTATGGCTGAGCCACACCATACTCACCTATTTATAATAAACAGAAAGGTATTGGATTAAAGGTGTGTGTTAGGGCTGAACCACACCAAACAAAGGATAGATTTTACAATTCACAGTTTCAGGGTTCAAAATGGGATCAAATATCCTGCAACAAATGGTGATTTTCGAGGCATGATCTTGAAAAGGACTATTGAGGTCACTTCTTTTCTTTTAATTTCTTGATTGCTCTGCTGTTACAAGACATAGACTTCCCACACATCTGCAACATCTGACATAAAACCAGAGTAAGGAATCCAGCAGCCATGAGCTAAATACTTGAAATCATAGCATTCTTTATTGTAAGCTTCTTATCTCGGGCATTTTATTGTAGTGATGAAAAGCTAATCTATATGGGAAAAAAAACAGGAAATTATTACAGCAGTGAGATATCTCACCAGGCAAAGGCACCTGCTGCCAAGCTTGACAATCAGAGTTTGGTCCCTTGAACCTGCATGGTAGAAGAAAAGAACTAGTCAACCCCTGAAAACTCTCCTCTGACTTCCACGTGTGCCAGTGCATTCCTTGTTATACAGGCACATGTACCTCTACCAAATGAATAAGTAAAATATAACTTAAAAGAAACATGAGAAGTGTTGGGTGTGAAAAAAGGGAAACTGGCCTGCAAAAACTGAAGATGTATATGGGAAGCAGTGGCTGTTGGTTCTGGGATCTGCTCCTTAGCTGTGGAAGGCATCACGTCACGCTCTGGCTCCCCAAGAGAGAACTGCTAGCTTTCTGAGTAAGTAAAGTGCAGGGTAAATAGAAATAATCAGACTAGTGGATTGACCGAAGCAGACTGATGTCCGCTTAACTGTCTATTTAACTGGCCCAAATTTGCAGGGATAAAAATCTGAAAATAAATAAAATAAAAAATGTGCTGATATGTAAGATACCTAATGGAGAAATGATGCACAGTTTCTTATTTGGTCATAACTATTTTTTACTTTTTTCATAACTTTCTCCCTTTCATGGAGGATAAACCTTGCCAATTACAAGGTTTAGCCAGGAAGAGCCCATCCACGTGACTGCGTTGGATGGAGACAAAGAGTTAGCCCAAGTGTTTTAACCAATGATGTCATATTTTCAGCTTAGCTGGATCTTATTAGTTTGGGTGTTTTCTTTGATTCATGCAAATAAAGGAAAATATATGGTGTTTGAAGGATTAAAATGTAAATAATTACAAAGCATTCCCTGCGAGTTTCTGCTAAAAAACAATTCTCATACTAGATAAGTGGGTTATTAAATTTTCTTTGATTCCAAATGATCTGCTCATTGTTGCTTTCTATTGTCTGCTGCCAGTTACTTAATGTTTGTAGCAGGAGGTTTGTGTCTGTGTGGTTCATGTTTAACCTTCCCCAGTTTTAGATGCAAAGGGGACTTCAAAAAACACTGAGATTTAAACAACCTGAACTCAGCCTTCGAGGAAAGGAGTCTGGAAGAGCTGTCAAGCTGGGAAAGCCTTAAGAAGAATCTCTGTATAATGGCATACAGCACCATCTTTCCCCAAGGATAGGAGAAATGGAAAATATATTAGTTTTTCTCTGAGTAGCTCTTGGCAATGCACCATGAATGCACTTCATTAAAAAAAATTCTCAGTACCTCAATTCCACAGGCTGGAATATGTAATACATATGTCTAGGGCCTAAGAAGGGCTCATGTAGGAGTGACCCCTGGGAAACCCTATTAGAAAGACATTTGTAGAAATAGACTCTCTGGATTTCTCACACGGAATCCAGAGTCACTCAATTTCCAGGATTCTCTTTTATGTTCTTCCTCTCTCCTCATCCTTCTCCCAACTCAAACGATGGGAGATATTTTATATTCTTTACCCGGCTTTGCAAATAGACAGTCTGAAAAATCACTTAGTTTACACACCACCAGCACAATATTTGAGGATGAGTTTAGAGCTTGGAATATCTGCCACAGTCACAGGGTATAGTCTGGGGAGAATAGAGTCTAGGACAGAATAATTTACTGTGTAGGTCACATGTCCAAAACCAGTGCTTAAATGCTGTTATACAACCAACCCATTTTCTCAACAATCATTGCAGTCCATTGAAGAGTGCAACTGAATGTGTCTGAGCTGTTAGGTGGAAGGGCCAAAGCTTGAAAGAGCCAGATTGTCCTTACCCTGGTGCAGAAGCTGTTGCTAATTATTCTATTATCTTTTCCCTTCTTTGATAAACTCATATCCTGCCTTCAACTTCGCAGGGACAACAGTAAAATTAGGTTGGAAGTCCTGGAGAACACCTTTCATATAAGCAGATAGGCCATGTTAGATGATGGGAATGTCAATGCCCTAGTGAAACTCTAAGACTCACATCAGATTTCCTCCATAAGGTCAAACAGAGATTATTGACAAAAGTTTTGTTGTCTTTTACCTCATTATTTGTCTTGAAATCAACACATATGTAAACTGTTGATATACTACCTCCTTCCAGAGAAGCCCAGACAAAGAAATATTATGGACCGATAATTTTGAAAACATCATGGAATTTAACGAGTCATACAGACTTATGTCTGCTGCCTTGCAAAATCCTTCATGTCTGTTCTTTCTCCTGGAACCTTCTGCCTCTGTGCTTCACATGGCCATGGATTTCTGCTTCTAGCTGTTTCCCCCTCTCATTTTTCTCCTGGTGCCATGATAGTGATTTTGCTTTCACTCAGTTATTGGAAAGATGGTCATGAAATTAAAACAAAATAATCTCACTTCGAAATGATTGAAAGCACTGTCCAATAAATTTGAATTTCAAAATAACCAGTTTTTAAAAAATTTTAATCTATGACAATCTCAGGGTTTTACGTTTGATACAACTTATGACTTACACAACTTGAATATTTTGGACATGTGATAGTTAAAGGAACAGAGGAAAAAGACACTAAGTGTTTTAGGAAGCTAATATCACCAGTTTTTCAGAAAAAAAGGTTTTTTTTTCCTCCTCCAGAATCATTCCAAGATACAGCCAAGTATACTTACAGATATTTTTTTAATAATTTCCCTAACTTTCAGAATAACCCTTTAAATTTGAAAATCTAGACATATGAATATTTGAAACCGATTTTATAGATGAGAAAACTGAAATGTTTGAAATAAGAAGTGAACATTGAAAGTCACATTTGAGAAGAACTAGCAGTAATGGCCATCCTGACTGCTGGACCATTCCATCATGCTGTGTTTGGCACTTAGTCTCTTTTCATCTGCTCCAGTTGATACTCTATCCACATGTTCTATTTTATGCTCACCTTGCCCCCTTTAGGACTTCTTATTCCATTAGTGACAGATATGCTGATCAGCAGAAGATACAGCATTTCAGATCTGACAGAAAGATGGTCTTGCCCATGTTTAAACAGATTCAACAAGAAGAAACACTCAGGAGAGAATGGGTGGCCCTGAGGGACCTCTGCTTTTCATTGCTGAGAAGGACGATGACATTCTCTCAGTCCAGTGGAGGCCAGAAGCACTTCAACCATGAAGAGTTTTCTTTCACCACTGCTCACATATATCCATTCCTCCCATGCCTTGTGCATTTATTAATTTTGGCTTGTTTTCCTCTTCAAGGTGGATGGAAGGCAAGGAATTGCTGCTCCCCACCTGGAGGACTAGACCCTAGCCATGTCCTAAGGGATAGTGGCACATTTCCAACAGGACCATCGGCAGCCAAAGCATTATAATCCATACAGCTTTGTGCAGGATGGAAATAAATCATGCTTCACACCTGGCCTTGTCTGTTTATTAGGAGCTATTTTGCAAAACATCCAGCTCACTCTCACGTTTTATAGTTAATAGCATTTTTCTTCCTGGAACAAATTTTCCCTAAAACTGAGATTATAGAACTTCACAATGTGCTTTATTTATGATTACAGCTCAGAGACAAGAAAATATAAAAGAGCATCCAAAGAACTAATAATGCAAAGGTCATCAGCACAATGCGAAATGAGTTTAGAGACCCCCACCACACCCACAAAGAGCCATTGTCAAGAGCTTCAAGTGGTCTGTGAAGGAACAAAACACACACTCTCTCAGCATGGGGTATATATGACATCACGCTCTGGGCCTGGGGCTACTTCTTTCTATTTCCCATTCAGTGTTCCCCAGCCTATGATAGACCTGATACCAGATGCTATTAGAAAAATTGGAAAGGGTTTGTCTCAGAGTTGATTAAAACTGCATGGTAGTCATGAAGTACTATGTTTTTTTGAGGAGCTATTGGCAACTGATCTATGCTGTGGGAGGAAGAGTCAATTTCCTTCAGGGATGTAGGACCTGAGAGGCAACCCATGCTCTATTAGATGGTTTTATACTATAGGATTTATGGCCATGCACATACAGACAACAATGAACTTAGTGGACAATATGCATGTGTGTGTGTGTGTGTGTGTGTGTGTGTGAGAGAGAGAGAGAGAGAGAGAGACAGAGACAGAGACAGAGACAGAGAGAGGGAGAAAGAGAATCAAAGTTGAAGTTGGGAGGTAAAAGTGGTGGTAGTTGGGATTGGGGAAGGACTGGAGAAGCAATAGGAGATGGTTTTGATCCAAACACATATTATGCATGTATAAATATTAACTGAAATACTAAAAAATAAATTACCAGTATGGAATTCAATATGGCAGTTCATCAGAAAGATGGAAATCAATATACCTCAAGACCCAGCTATACCACACTTGGTCATATACCCAAAGGATGCATCTTACCATTGTTCAGCTATGCTCATTCCTGCTCTATTCATAACTGGAAATAACCTAGATTTCCCTCATCAGAAGAATGTATAAAGAAAATACGTTACATTTACCCATTAGAGTATTACTCAGCAGTTAAAAATGACATCATTATATTTTCAGGCAAATAGATACAATTAGAAAAAAATCATTCTGAGGGAGGCAACCTAGACTCAGAAAAATAAATATGCTATGTATTCACTTATATTTGGATATTAGTCATCAAATAAATGATAACCAACCTAAAGTCCATTGTACTAGAGAGGTTAGATGTGGAAGGAGGGACTAGGGAGATGTTTCAGGAAGGGGGAACTGGAATAGGTTTTATGGGTGAACTGAGGATGGAGGGATGGGAATGGAGGAACAGGTAGGTAGTGGAGAGAAAATGAGACTGAGGGAAGAGATGGAGGGAGGGAGAACTAGAACTGATGGTCATTTGAGTGTGGTATTGAAACCTAGTGCATAGAAAGTTTCTAAAATATATAAAGGTGATCCTAATTATGTCTCCAAAGAATGAGGGATATTAACTTGCCATGTCTTCTTACCAAGTGAAGTTTTCAGTTTTACACACCAGGACTGTGTGTATTGAGTTGTTGGCCAAACCAGTTCTATGGGAATCCCCAAACAACCCAGGCATTTCTGAAAACAACAGGTTGCTCTCTGTAAACTGACAGCAAAGCTCCATTGCTAAAGAGCACACACACACAACTTGCTGAACAAGGAGAAGTCAAGCTTGTGTCCACATTCAGCCTCCATCCTATGTTCTAGTCTCTTTTTTTAAGGAAGATACTTTGCAGGCTACCAAAAGAGAAATGTACAAACCAACCCAGCCATAAAAATTTTGACCTACAATGTGTCCTGCTGGAAAATATGCTAGGGCAATGGTGGCATAGCACTTGTAAGTAACCAACGAATGTGTAACTTGACTTAGGGACAATTCCACAATGTAAGGAAACCATACCCAACACTGCTTGGGTGACTAAGAACCAGAGAGTACATAGCTCAGAGACCTAGGATAAAACCAAATACTACTGTTTTATAAGAAAAAAAAGTGACATTAAAAAGACATCCGGCAATACTCATTGATCAATTAGTGTTCTATTCAGCCATTATCAAGGAAGCTTCATTTTCCAGCAGAAGGGAACAAGTACAGAGAACCAAAGCTAGACATCAGGCATAGACACCTTGAAACACAGAGTTCTAAATGGTAAGTCTCCATCAAATCCTTCCCTCAGTCCTCAGGAAATCTAGCAGAAGAGAAGGTTGAAAGAGTGTGGGAGCCAGCAGGAATGGAGGAAACTAGAAGAACTTGGCCTACTATATCAACTAAGCAAAGCTTGAATGAACACATAGAGAATGAAGCTGCAAGCACAGGGCTGAAAGGGTTCTGAATCAAACCCTCTGGGTATATAGCTTTCACTTTAGTATTTCTATGTGATTTCTGAGTGTGTGAACTAGTGTGTCTGATGCTTATACCTTCTCTTGGGACTCTTTTCCTTCTGTTGGTTCACCTTGTCCAACTTTGATCTGCTTTTGTTATTGCTGTTGTGGTTTTATCCTGTTATATTTTATTCTGTTGTTTTGCTGTTAACTCTTAGAAACCTGTGCTTTTCTAATGGGAGACAGAAAGGGACTGGATCCAGAAGAAAGGAGAGATGGGGAGGAACTGGGAGGAGTAAAGAAAGAGATAACTGTAGTCAGGATATATAGTATGGAAAAGGAATCTATTTTTAAGAAAAGGAGGACATAAGTAAATTAAACAGATTTTTCTCTGTTAATATATCCTGATTACCATTTAACCTTTCTCTACTTCTCCCAGATCTTCCAAACCATCATTGCCATCTGGATGCATATACATCTTTTTCTGTCTGTCATCAGAAAATAAATATGCTTCTATAGGATGGCAATAAAATGAAATATAATAAAATATAATAAGATAAACAAAAGTTAACACACTGTTATTGGACTAAATAACTAAACAGAATGAAAAGAGCCAAAAAGAAGGCATAAGAAACAGATTGACTTTTTCAGACACTCAAGAATTCCATAAAAACACTCAACTGGAAGCCATAGTATGTATATAAAGAGAAAAATATGTATAAAAAGAGAAAAAATATATAAATAAAGTAACATCATAGGAAATAATAAGATTTCTTTTTAAAGAAAGAGTCATAATATGACCTGAAACAAGGAACCTACAAGCATGCCTTTGAGATAATTTTCTGTTGGCCACCCGCTGCTGGTCATGCAGATTTCCCATTACAGCTTAAGAGTAGTTTTGCTTTTCTGAGACTCCCTGTAGGAAACTAAATTTTCATTTGCAAGTAGTTATCCATTTGGAGATTGCTTCTGGGTTAGGAATGGAGGCCTTTGTCCCTGTTTTTTTTTTTTTAGCTCTAGAACATAAATTAGTGCAGACCCTTGTAGGTCCTTTGGGTGCTGGTTCAATCTCTGTGCATTCATATCGCATAGATACTGTTGATTTAGAGGGCTTTGTTTCCTTGGCATCCTCCAGCCCCTCTGGCTCTTACACTCTTTCAGCCTCTTCTTCTGTAGGGTTCTCTGAGGACTGATGGGAGGAATTTGATGGAGATATCCTATTTAGGGCTGAGTGTTTCAATGTCTCTCACTCTCGATGTTGTCCATTTGTTGGGCTCCGTATTTGTTCCCATCTGCTGCAGAAGCAAGTTTCTCTGATGATGACTCAGCAAGGTACTGATTTATAAAAACAGAAGAATGTTATTAGGAGATATTTTATTGCTACGTTCCTTTAGCAGAACAGTAGTTAAGATGTATTTCTTAGATGTAGTCAAAGGATGTATCCAATTTATTTTACTGTTTATTCTGTTAGTCTGTCTTTTATTGGTGTTTGGGAACATTAGTGTTGGGAGATATCAATATTAGTGCTTGTTTATACCTGTTATTTTGTTGTTGTTGTTGTTGTGGTGGTGGTGGTGGTGGTGTGTGTCTCCTCTTTTGATTTGCTGATCTGGAATTATTTATTCATTGTGTTTTCCTGAGTGACATCAGCCTCATTTTGTTGGAGTTTTCCTTCTAGCGTCTTCTCTAGGGCTGCATATGTAGATAGATACTTCTTAAATTTGGTCTTATCATGGAATATCTTACTTTCTTCATCTACTGTGATTGAAACTTTTTCTGTGTAGTAGAATGGGCTAGCATATGTGATCTCTCTCTCTTTCTCTCTTTGTTTTTATGGTTTGGGGTTTATTTTTTCTTTTTTTTTTTTTTCAAGCAGGGCTTCTCTGTGTTGCCGTGGCTGCCTTAAACTTGTTTTGTAGACCAGACTGACCTCCAACTCATAGTGATCCACCTGCCTCTCTCTCCCTGAGTACTGGGATTACATGTGTGTATCACCACGCTTGGCAGGAAGCACTTATGATCTCTAAGAGTCTGTAGAACATCTGTTTTGGCCCTTCTGGCCTTTAGATTCTCCAGGGAAAAGCCAGGTGTTATTATAATACATGTCCCTTTATTTGTTCTTTGCTCTTTTCCTCTTGTAGCTTTTAATATTCTTCCTTTTTGTGTACATTTATTGATTTATTATGTGCCAAGGGGGTGTTCTATTTTTGTCTAGTCTGTTTGATATTCTATATGTTTTTCTTTACCTTGAAAATACAAAGCACAACTTTTATTTTTAGGTTATGATTTTTTTCTCTAAGATTTTGTTGAAAATATTTTCTGAGCTTTTAATTTGTATTTCTTCTCATTTCTCTAGTCCTATTTTTATTATATTTGGACTTTTCATAGTGTCCCAGATGTTTTGCCAGGATTTTAAAAAAAAATTAACATTTTTTGACTGATATATCAATTTCTTCTATTATATCTTCAGTGCCTGAAATTCTCTCTTCCATCTCTTTTATTCTGTTGGTGAGGCTTGCCTCTGAGGTTCCTGTTCCTAAATTTTTAATTTTCAGATTTCTCTCATTTTTTGGTTTACTTTGATTCTATTTTCATTTTAAGCTCTTGAATTTATTTATTTATTTATTTCCTTATTTGTGTTTTCATAGATACTTTTTAAAGGATCTATTCATTTCTTCCATTAAGGATCACTATTGTATCAGTAATGGCTACTTTAAGGTCTTTATCTTATACTTCAGCTACTTTTTGGTAGGGTTGCTGGATTCTAGTGGAAACATTTTGTCCTTGCTTTTACTCATTTCTGTTTTTTTTATGCTGGTTTCTAAGAATCTAGATTTGGGAAAATTGTATTTCTATGTGTTGATATCTGGTCTTGCATTTGTTGGGTGGATGTTTTGTTCCTTTGTTTCTGTTTTCCTCTTTGGCTCTTAACAGAGTGCGTGGTAGGAAGATCTTCTGAGATCCTGATTGGTGTCACTACTGGGGTTATGGATAAAACATTTTCCTTGGTATTGGGAGTTGACACATGGAAATGGGAATAGACTAGAGGGGTGGAATTTAAAAAGTCCAAAGGAGGGACAATAATGGGGTTTTTCACCAGGATCTGGTTAGGCTGTTGGGAATTGGGTAGTCTGCTAGGCAGCTGGGCATGAGATTGTGGGACTGGGAGTGGAGAAGAGGAAGGAGAATGCAGACCTGAAAACTACCTACCTGCTTAGCTGGTCTACTTGCCTCGCTGGTAGGTTTGGCTAGTGGGTTGCCATAGAATGCCTGCTTAATTGGGGTGCTGGCCTAACAGGATGAGTGGGAAGGAAGGTTGGAAGAGAAGATTTGAGTGATATGCTGAAGATGGGTGCAGAGAAGAGAGGGAAGCTGTGGCAGGGTACTGCTGCTAATCTTGGGATAAGACTGGGGACAGGAATTTGGGGAAGAGGGAGGAGTAGTGAAGATTAGGTGATCTGCTTCAGTGGCTGGAGTGTTCTGTGGCTTCCCGTTCCATTCCTGACAGAGTTGCGGACTGGGATAATGGGATGAGTTAGGGGAAGATAAGTTGTGGGAGAAATGTCTGTGTGTATAGCTGGAGATGGGGCATGGAGAACAGGAAGGCTGAAACAGAAGTCTGTGCCGGGGCTGGTGGTTGTAAAGGGGATACTGTATTTAAAGGCAAGAAAGGAAACATGAAGATCTGCAGTTAGCCTGCCTGTGAGGCAGGTCTATTCCCCAGGAATGCCCGCTGGTGTCAGAGGGTGGAATAATGAAATGAGTCAGGGAGGAAAGGTTGGAGAAGTTTTCCATGTTCCATTAAACATGGGAACTGAGAGCAAGGGGAGACTACAGTAGGGGCTCTGCTGTAGAGCTTGGGATACGACAGGATTCTAGCTAGCATTTTGAGGAGCAGAAGAAGTGAAGTTCAGCCATTAGTCTACCTGCTTGCACAGATGAGTGAAGAATTTTCTAAGCAGAGAACAGCGGACAACAAATGAGAGAAGAACCTTCTGAATGATGTGACATGAACTACAAGATCCACCTGCGTTGAAGTAATTCCCAGTGAGAGTGTTGTGATGAAAGTCTGGAGGCTGTAGTCAGTGTACTAGACCCTGCACTGGGTAGCCATTGGAGAGTTTATCAGATAGCTACTTCAGCATTCAGCAAGAAGTTCATGCCCCAAAGACCCCTGTCACACGATACCTCTCAGTATCTGGGAGTATACTTCACTGGAAGTCTTTCTGGCTCATTCATTTTGTTATAAATGACAAGATTTTCTTCTATGTTAAGGCTAAATAGTATCCCATTTTGTACATAAACTACATAGTCTTTGTTATTCTATCTATGAACACTTAGGTTGACTTTATATTTAATTCTTATGAGTAAAACTGCAATCTATATGAGCAAATTCAGTCATTTTGACATGAGGAAATTTTGTATTAAGTGTAGATTTTCAGGTCCTCAGATTTATCATTATGTAGCCAGCATCACCACATGGAAACTTCCTTCTCTCCAAATATCTCTTAGTTAAACTCAGCCTAAAGTGACAGAGGCAGCAGCTCTGGGGGATAACCAACACTTACAGGTTGGATATAAACTTTGGAAATGGCTTTCTCTTTAAGACAATGCAACCAGTCCTGATGAGACCTGATAGGCTAGTGTCAGAGGGAAGGGGTAGAGGACCTCCCCCATCAGTGGACTTGGGGAGAGGTATGGGAGGAGATGAGGGAAGGAGGGTGGGATTGGGAGAGGATGAGGGAGGGGACTATAGCTGGGATACAAAGTGAATAAACTGTAATTAATTAAAAATTAATTAATTAAAAAGAAAATCATCTAGTTACTCTGGTGTATGACACAACCTTAAGAATCATGTTTTGGCACAGAAGTGTCTGGACCAATGAAATTCCATTTGTTTGGTTTGTTTGTTTGTTTGTTTGTTTGTTTACATTTTAAACAGGAATAATCAGGGATGCTTAAAAGAACACAAGTTCAAGAAATATAACTGGGCCTCATAAAAAACAAAGAATGGGAACTACAAAGTTAGTTCTAGTTTTCTAGAAGTGTTCTAGCTGGCTTGATGTTACTGTGATAAACACTGGCAAAAACTAACTTGAAAAAAGAAACAGTTTACTTCACTTTGCACATCCAGCTAACAATTTATTGGTGAAAGAACGCAGAGAGGGGAATTCTAGGCAGGAACCTGAGATAGAGAGATCATGGCAGAAAGGTACTTACTGGTGTGTTCTCCATGATGGGCTCAGCCTGATTTCTATATAACCCAGGGCCCCCTGTCTAAGGGCAGCACTTTTCACAGTAAGCTGGATTCTCCAATATCAATTATCAATATTTAATATCCCCACAGACATCATCGTAGGCCAAGCCAATAGAGTCAATTCATCTTCTTAGTTAACTCACATTTATGTCAAGTTAACTATTGCTAACCTGCTGGGTGGTGGTGGTGCATGCCTCTAATCCTAGAATTTGGGAGGCAAAGGCAGGCAGTTCTTTGTGAGTTTGAGGCCAGCCTGGTCTACAGAGTGAGTTCCAGGATAGTCAAGGACACACAGAGAAACCCTGTCTCAAAAACAAAACATAAGCAAAGCAAACCAAAAAACAATAAAAGAAAAGCTAACCAGCATAATCAGAGTCTGCAATTGGTCCTTTGGAAGCTTTGATAGAAGCATTTGCTTGAAATATGTTTTCTCTGTCTACTCTCTTACTCCAGTAACTGGACAGCAACATATTTGTTGAATAGAAGGTCTCAACCATCCTAATGCTGTGACCGCCTTTAATACAGTTCCTCATGTTGTGGTGTCTCCCAACATAACTGTAATTTTCTACTGTTATGAATTGCGTGTAAACATATTTTTAGATAGGGCTTTCTGAAAGGGGTCACAACTCACCAGTTGAGAACAACTGAAATAGAGTATTATGGGTCTATAGTTGAATGGACATTGAATGGTTTATCTTCGCCAAAGATTTGCCAGAAAAAGGTTAAAGTGATCAGAAGCCTTAAACCGTAAGGAAAGATCCTTACTGTTTATTTTTTTAATGACTCACAGAAGGGAGATGGGTACAGGAAAATATATAACTGACATTTTTTGAACCACAGCAATTTTAATAATTACAAAAAGAATGTACATGATGTGATGTTCTGAGTTAGATTTTATTTCAAATTAAAACAAATGAGGAAGTAGCCCACAGTGTTCTTCTTCAGTCATTGTGGTCTCCTGGTTTTCTGGAGGCTGGTAAAATGTGGTTAGAACATTCAAGAATTCAGGGCATATTTTCTTTCTTAATTCCACATATAGCTAAATTTTACCATTTGTGTATAGAGTGGAGAGAGGAGAGGAGCCAGTCTAGGAGGCAGAACTCTGTTTTTGTCTGGATACCATCACTAGGTCTTATGTGGATACACAGTCTGTGTGGCTACATAGATACACATATGGATGTTTTTGCCTATGTATGATAGTATTCTGGGAATGACATCTTTTTTCTTGGGATTCCAATTTTTATCTGACTTCAGTGTGTATCTCAGTCTTAGATGTATAGCAAACCACATGAGATAAGAAAGAACCAGATAAGAAAGGTCCAGATCTACCACACATGTTCCCTTTCTTTCCTATAGTGGTGTGTTGGGAGCTATCAGCTGCAATGATTGCTAAGGATTTCCATTTTAACTAGATTAACAGTAAATTTTGCTTAACACTCTCACTCTTTGTTTTGAAATCAGATAACTATATAAAGAAAACCATGTAATTGATAAAATCTGGCTTATGTTCAATGCCTATTTATACTAAGGTAAAAAGAGTTACAAATAATCATCTATAACTGAAATGATTTTATATTTCTCAACATTGCCAAATAGGAGGTTGTTATCTTTTATTTGAAGAGAAAAAAAGCTTTTTACCTTGTTCATGGCTGTGATTTTTAAATAGTCTATTTATTTGGCATGACATTTCCACAAATGTCAAATGTAAAATTTAACAAGCTATAAAAGTATGTGATACACCCATCAGGAAATCCAATAGTATAATTCCATCCCTGGGAGTCTCAGGCAGACAAGGGCAGTCAGATAAACATCCTAGGAATGAGTAAGGGAGACATCACTGACATGCATGATGACAAATTTAACCCAAGCTCTTTCAAAATAAGTCTTCTAGAAAACTTATGATCCAATAGCCCCAAACCCAACTAAATGCTATCCCACCTAGCATTCAGTATTTTATGAATGCATTTATTGTACCAGATTTTTATTTAAATTTAAAGTCAAATAAATGAAGGAAGATCTTAACTCATAACGTGTACTTCTCAGTTGCAGTTAGGCATCCCAGTTTCTGATTTTTACTTAAAAAATTGATGGCTACCATTTCATGAGATGTTAAACATTTCTAGAGGTGATATGAGTTTGATCATCCTAACATCAGTGAATCTTAACTCCCCAATGGAGACACTACTGTATTATGAGGAAGCCCACCAAAAAGATTGCTTCCCCTTGTTGAAAGAAAGTTCCTCCTACCACAGAAGCTCCAGGTCAACCTGGGTTCCAACAGAAATCTGTTGTTTTTAAGTTGATAAATTCCTTTTAGGATGATGCAAAAATCAGTAAGACCTGGGTAGCGTCAACTAAATTCTATCTGACTTTCAATAACCATTCTAAAGCATTTCTGGCTTTATTGTCTTTAGTAAGTTAAAGGCTAACTAACTAATTGTAGAAGGCTGGAGAAATCAAACTGACTTCTGCCAGTTTTCACATTTCATAAAGGCGAACTATGAGAAGGCTATACATTTTCTCCAGTGCCTATAAACCCTCTCTTCTAAACATTCATATTATTAGATGCAATGGCATAAAAAGTGATGTGCAAAGTAAGTTTACTGGAAAATTATCACAGTTAACAAGAGAATACCCATTTGAAGACTAGACTTTTTATTAATTATTTATATAAATTAGCCCAAAGGAATCTCAGCTGATATGTCAATGAATTGTATATCAGCAAACAGAAACTTGATTCTTTTTTTTTTTAATTTATTTATTTTTATCTCAATCACAGGTTGGGTACTTTGAATCCCAGGTGTAGCCCCCTCCCCCATTCCCTCCCACCCTCCCACTCCCTCCCTCATCTCCTTCTTCCCCGCCCCCTCCAAGTCCACCAACAGGGGAGGACCTCCTTCCCTTCCATCCAACCCCAACTTATCATGTCTCCTCAGGGCTG
>CM053752.1:41528956-41548227 GCA_028658305.1 Pachyuromys duprasi
ACACATGGTCCTTGATTGTAGAAACCGTTTCTTACAAGACCCCTGTGCCCGGCTCAGTTTGGTCTTTGTGGAGCTCTTGTTCTCCCCAAGTCTCAACAACCTCCCCCAGGATCTATCATTACTCTCGCCCTTTGTCAGAGGCTTGATCTCGAGTCTTAATATCCGCTCTGATACATCGCTACATTGACCCCCCCACCCCCATAGGTCCTCTTTGGCATGCTCCTGTTCTGTTGCTTGTTCAGAAACTTGATTCTTAAAAAGCATGTATCCTATATTATGTATCCCTGATTGGTCTGGAACTCACTATGAAGACCAAGATGGCCTCAAACTCATAGAAACCAGCTTGCCTCTGCCTCTTCCTCCCCTAGAGTTGTGTATGCAAATGTGTGTAAGCAGAACTAGCTCCTAAGGTGAGAGTTATATGTTCTACCTAGAAACACTCTTATCATACAGCGCTGATGACTCTACCTTAGAAATCAGTTCCCTTGGCCCATTGTCTTAACTGTCCTCAAGGAACTGGCTCTTTGCTCTTGAGAAATATTATTTGACCGTACAAATTTCTTGATATGATATGGATCAAGGAGAAGACACAGTCCCATTTGTTCATGTCTAGTCTCTTTGGAATTCAGTGTTTAAGAGATTTGTATATTGAACATGGTGCAACAGAAAAAGAATAGTTATATGACGTTTCTACGTACCTGGTGGCTCTGCCACCTCACAATGAACTCCCTGAGTTTTCTTCCTGAGAAACATGGCTACCAGTGATCACTGTTGCTTGTTTAAATGGCTCCTTCACTTCCAGACATCGAACTCAGACAGGGAATGAGGCTGTGTTATCTTTATCCTTGATGTCTAGCCCCTAGTGGATGCCTTCTAAAATTATGTTGTTTGCCTGTCCAGATGAAAAGCAGGATGAATAACAGAAGTATGGCAAATAGAGTTATTTTGAGACACCTACTTTTATCTCTGTGTAGAACTGCACTATCTATTCTGTAAGGGTACCGTGGCCTCGTTCCTCTCTGATTAAATAAGAGCTCCACAAAGACGAAACTGAGCAGGGCACAGGGGTCTTGTATGAGACGGTTTCTACAATCAAGGACCATGTGTGGATGTGGCCTGGAACCCCCGCTCAGATGGGGCCCATGATAGCTCTGTGTAGGACTGAAGACCCTAGTGAGGGAAACAGGGACTATTTCAGTCATGAACTTGATGGCTGACTCTTTGACCCTCCCCCATACAAGCCAGGGAGTGACAGACTGGCTAGATTCCAGGGGAGGACATTGCAGCCAGCCCTGAGGAGACAGGATGAGCTGGGGGTGGCTGGAAGGAGAGGAAGTCCTCCCCTGTTGGTGGACTTGGAGGGGACGGGGAGGAGGGAGATGAGGGAGGGAGTAGGAGGGTGAGAGGGAATGAGGGAGGAGGCTATGCCTGGGATGCAAAGTACCTAACCTGTGATTGATATAAAAATAAATAAATTTAAAAAATGTAAAAAAAATCCCTACATTCCTAACTGAATTTAATCCAGCTTTGCTCAGTTTTTTTCCTGTTGAAAATGATTTGGGGAATGTTAAGCAATTTAAATAATGTTATATAACAATGGTATGCAAGAATTGACACTTGGGATGCACCTTCCCTTCTATATGCCAAACCATATAGTATACCAAAAGTATATATGCTTTTAAAAATAAGTACACTGATATTAAGTGTTATTAATCTTTTGTGGTCTCCCACAGGGAATCATATTGCTTATGAAAATATTTTGGCAGATATAGTTGACTGCTTTCCTAAAGTTATATTTTCCAACATTTCCCAGTCTTCATCCTTTGTATGATAATAATATTTAGGGTTACAATTGTTAGCCAACAATACAGTCAATAATAAATTCTATAAAAATGAAGTTATTTTGTGGTTCTCTTCATGAAAATACAGGCTCTGTGACATCATAATTAAACCACTTTGTGGCAGGCGGATAAACATGTTGGGGTGTATATTAATCCATTTTCTGCTGTTGTAACTAAGTACCCACAGGTAGAAAACCTACAAAGAGAAGAAGTGCATTTCAGTCATTGTTTCATAAGGTGAAAGTAGAAAAAGCACACCACCAGCCTTTATGTCTGATGAGTGACATCACAGTGGGTGAGGGTGAGTGAAAGTGCTTGTGAAGATGTTCCTTGGGGGACCTGAAAGGATTTGCATCTACCAACAGTGTGAGTCAATACATGGACCAATAGTTAGAACCTCACAGGAAGGACCTCTCTCATCTTTAGTACTCTGCATTCTTCCCTATAAAATCTATTAAAGGGACAAGTTTGTGTGTGTGTGTGTGTGTGTGTGTGCTCCTGTCAGAGCAGTGACATACATATGTGAAGGCACAGCAGTTGTGACAACATGCATCAAGCCTGTGCAAGCTTAAACCACATTCAGTCTTACCACGGAGAGGGACATTTGTCATCCCACCCTTAGCCAGGAGCTGCTGGCAACTGTTAGTTGCTGGACGAAGGAGAGTCATTTTTCTGTAAGAGTGTAGACCCTGGTAAGTTAACCATGCTTCCTTTGAAGGCCACACACCACAGATCAAAGACTATTTGAGCAGCACAAACTGATCTTTGTGGTAGAAAGTCACAAAGTTGGGTGGATGGGCAAAGGGCGTGTATATCTGGAAACAGTTGAAGGACCTCAGCATGAATATAATCAAAACACATTACACTAAATTCTCAAGGAATTAATCAAATTAAAGAGAATAAGTGAGTTTAAGAAGAGTGAGGCAAACAAACAAAAGTGAGCAAATAACAACAAAAACCAGAGCCAAAGAAAAAGCAGAGGAAACACATATAGATGCCAAGACACACAATTTTTCATATAGAGAAATTCATAAAGACACAAAATAGTTTCTAATGAGTGAGATTAAGAAATGGTATGGGTTTGTGGGGGGGCAGGTGAGGAAGATATCAGAGAAAATGGGGAAGGGAAACATATTGCATAAAAATCCACTTTCAATTAAAAATAGGATAGAAGAAGAGACAGACATTTAATTTTTGTAATCTTGTTCTGTATTGTAAACTGAAAGCATTAGAAATATGCTGTGTTAAGACTGCAGTTTTTGAAATCCAAAGCAAAAATTGTTTATAAAATCTGCAGGCAAATGGTGGGATCTAGAAAAGATCATTCTGTGTGAGGTATCCCCAAAGCAGAAAGACACACATGGTACAGACTCACTTATAAGTGGATAATAGACCTATAAAATAGGATAAACATACTAAAATCTGTACACCTAAAGAAGCTAAAGTAGAAGGAGGACCCAGGATAAGAGGATCAATCTCCACTTAGAAAGACAAAGGGAAAGACATTGGAAGAAGGAGAAAAAAAAAGAAACAGGACAGGAGCCAACCACTGAGGGCCTCTGAAAGACTTTACCTAACAGTATATCAAAGCAGATGCTGAGACTCATAACCAAAATTTGGGCAGAGTACAGGGAACCATATGAAAGAAGAGATAGTTAGTAAGACCTGGATAGTACAGGAGCTCCACAAGGAGAGCAACAGAACCAAAATATCTGGGCTCAGGGGTATTTTATGAGACTGATACTCCAACCAAGGAACATTCATGGATATAACCTAGAACGTCTGCTCAGATGTAGCCCATGGCAGCTCAGTATCCAAGTGGGTTCCCTAAGTAAGGGGAAGAGGGACTGTCTCTGACATGAACTGATTGGTTTGCTCTTTGACTTCCCCCTCCCCACGAGGGAGGTGCAGCCTTGCCAGGCCACAAAGGAAGACATTGCAGCCAGTCCTGATGAGACCTGATAAGCTAGGGTGAGATGGAAGGGAAGGTGGACCTCCCCTATAGGTCTTGGATAGGGGCATGGGAGGAGATGATAGAGGTAGGTTGGATTTGGGAAGGAATGAGGGAGGGGGCTACAGCTGTGATGCAAAGTGAATAAAATATAATTAATGTAAAAATAAAAATTTAATTTAAAAATTACTATAGATTACTTCTAAATTTGTTGCTAGTGTATATTAATTTGTATTTCCCACATTGGAGTAATACATTATTTTGGGTGATCAAACAAGCACTTAGCTTCCTGTGTTAGAGTATAGCCCTGTTGATTTTGCTGAATCTACGCGAATTCAGTATGAAGTTGTATGGGTTAGAAAAACTGAAGTAGGGGTTGGCAAGATCTCTAGAAGTAGAAGGCTCTATAGCCACAGGAATCCCTCAGTTATAAACAGAGAACACTTGTCATTTTATTAGCAAAATTGCTGTCCAAAAGGGTCAGTGCAGATTCAGAGAATAAACAGACCCTAACAGTTAAAAGAAAAATATCTTCCCAGTACTTCATCCAAGGGCTGGTTTCCCAGCCTGTCTTTTCTCCACACCCATAAAGAAAAAAAAAAGATTTGATGACTATGAATCTCATGCCACTTAATCCTTTATTAAAGCCATTCACCTAAGTTAGAGTTGTGAGCTTATTTTCACTGATGTAACTACTTCCATGGTGAGGCGATATATTTGAGTTTGGAACTAACATGAATGTCAATATGTATTGAATATCAGGGAAGCCTATCATGCATACATTTACACAATCTAACCAAAGCCTCTTCATTCATAAGGAAGATTATTTTGTAACCCATAAATCATTTTCAATATCGCATTCATATATTATCATACTACTAGCCTAGTGAGGTACAGGTTCAGGAAAAGAAACAGCACTGAATAAAATTGATGTATTTAACTCTGGCACTTATATTTTCACTATTTGCTTTGTACAGAGCAATGGTGGGAAAGTTAGAGTTTTTCACTTTGTTTTGGAAGGGAATTTATAAATGATGACTTAGCCTGTTACCAAGGTTTCATAGAAGATTTTGGATGGAATGTAGGGAAATTCTGATAGTATATGGTTTTCTAACTTAACAGTCTTAACTTACTTTACTTTTCTGGCAAGGCTAGCCTGGTTTATAAAGAGTCCTGCCAAATGCTACTATTTTATGGGACTTGAGGCCATTACATCAATACTTCAATGCCTCTCACACCCATGCACCTGTTGCAATGCATGCTTTATTTCCTTCAGTTTTGCTCAAATAACTGACACAGACTGCTTGTTCCTTTACTATTGTTCTGCACAGAGCAAAAATCACCGTGTTATCTTTAAGTATCTCCACGGTGTTTTTCAGTAATGGAAATGCTGGGATGCTGTGTGGCGCTTTCATCCTCGCTAACGCCTTAAGGTTACACGTTCATCGTATACCTTGCTTGTGATGATGTATTCATGAAAGGATTCTGCTGAGTTAAGAATATGGAAAGCAAAAAATGAAATGATGCTGTCGGTGAAAAGATGGCAACAGATGTTTCTCATCCCATAATAGCCCTGAGGAAACTAACTGGAAGTTTTTCCATGATTTCCAGATGCTGTGTTCTCTGTCTGGGTTCCCAGGATTCACCCAAATGAAGACACACTGGGGTCAGCAAATAAGAACTCCCCAGATGAGATGCTCAAGCCAGTAATAGGAATAATCACAAAAGGCAAAACACATCTGGAATTCAAAGACATCCAGGAGACCTCTGTATTTAAATGTGGGTCACTTCTCCATCATTTTTTCCCGTGTTAGATAAAGGTGCCAGAAGAGGTCTGTCAGCTCCTCTTAATTTTCTTTTCATCTTAAAAGTTTTTTTCTTTATATTCAAGTAAAAAAATACAGCAAAAGGAGATAATTTCTGTGAGAACAAGAAGTGATATCTATACTTAAGGGGCTGAATTAGTCAAGATTCCGTGGATTTTTCTCAGTAGTACTGCATCTCCACCCATGCTTAATATCGGCCCCATCTTCATACATAGAGATTAGAAACGTAAATACTTGTCTCATCCGTTGACCTTCACAAGTTCATGGCCCCATTTGTATGATGAAACAACACGCAGAAATACACTATATGGACCACTTTTTGAAAGAGTGTTTTATGAGTAAATCATTGAACCCTCAGAAAAGCTCTACAGGGAAAACACTACTATTGTTTCACTACACAAAGAAAGAAATGGGACCGAGACATTAAGCTACATTTTTTTCTATTTAAATGGCTAATAAGTGCAGTATTCAGCATTGAAACCAAGTCCTCTGGCTTCAGAAGCCAGGCTTGGAAGCTCTCTGGCTAACAGCCTGTTTCTGGAGTAAAGTGCATCTCCACAGATGAATCTGCTTCCAGTGCAATTGGACACAAACAGGAATATATTGCTATTGCTTCCAAGTCCCAGACTGGTTTGCTAAGACCTGCAACCTCCTTTTCCCCCCACCAATTGTGGGATGTATCAAATTAGCAAAAATAACAATAAGTTTCCCGAGCATTCAGCTCTTCAGTTTCAGAGTTGGAGGATGCTGTAGAGCTTAGAAAGAGCTAGATGTCTCCTACATTTCCTTGGATCCTAGGAGTCTTGAGTCACTAATTGTTTACCACATATGTATGTGTAGGCCGGTGATTTTTTGCAAACATCTTCTAATTACTCCATGAAGAACACAGCTGTAGCTTAACAATGCAGTGGGAGAGGAGTGCACATGAGACTGGTTGTTGGTTCAGTGTTTATGCCATAATTTTCACACATAAGAACTATAAATAAATAAAAAGAAATGCAAAATTAGCATGAAAAGTCATTGCATCAACTCTCAAGTAAACTAGTGCCGTTGATATAATGTGTGTGTGTGTTTAAGTTTGTCTAGGCACAAGGTTGTCATAGAGATTATTTCCACCAAAACAATCTCTTCTTAGCTACTGCTCACAGAGGCTGTATGTCTGGATTTATCACATTTGAGCGTCTTGGTTGGAATCCAAAGAACTGCTGAGAAAGATTTTGTCTGATAGAACATTTAGAAATGAACTTCCTTGAAATGTTCAGATTCAGATATGTAAGAACTGCCCCTGTATTATATATAGCACATTTAACATATTATACTTTCTCCAAGTACCTCCCAAGAGCAAGCAAAAATAGCAAAACGAGTTTATAGATAGTTGATGCTGTTTCATTATTAAAGAAATTCACAAAAATTTTTGTGTATGGAAGAGAATTTTGCTATTGGTTGCCAATTTCTCCTTAACAGATTAACAAGTAGTCATTATATATATATATATATACATATAATATACATTATATATATAATTTATTCTTTGAGAAGTTCATATATCAATATTATGCATTTTTTCATGTTTAGTACAAACATTCCCATTCAAATCCTCCTGCATTTCTATCCATGTCATCCTCCCAAACTGATGTCCTTTTGTAATCTACTGAGGCCAGATAGTGCTGCCTACTTATTCATGAATATGCCTATATATTGACAAGAGCATGGTAAACCTTCCAGGGGTCACACCCCTAAGGGAAACTGACTCTCCCTTTCCTCAGAACAGTTATCAATTGTCAATTCCTCTGCTACAGTTGGAGACTAGTTAGTGCAGACATCCTCCATTTATGCTAAGATGTTGACTGTTTTGGTCTTGTGAAAGCTGTTTGCAGACGACCACAGTAGTTGAATTTATTTGTGCAAATGAATGGCTTTGGCATTCCGACAAGGCAGAGTTTTACTCAAGTCCATCTATACATCTGGCTCTTATATTCTTTCTGCTTCCTCTTATTAGTGGTTTCCCGAGCACTTTTGGTAGGAAGGAAGCGATATAGACGTGCCATTTATGGCTGAGTACTCCACAGACACATGTTCTTTTCACTTTGACCAATTGGAAGTCTTTATTGACTGCTGTTCACTGAATGAAGATGCTTCTTTGATAAAGACTGAGAGATGAGCTAATCTATTGGTTTAGAGGTAAGTATTCAGACACCAATTGTATACTAAATCCATTTAATGAAATTATAGTGTTAGTTAGATTCACTTCCAAGGTATACAGCCACCACAGCCTCCAGTGCTTGGACAGATTTACAGTAGCAGTTATGAGTTATGAGTTTTCTCTTGTGGAGCAGCCCTTAAGCCCAATCAGAAAGTAGTTAGTTATCATCACATATTCATGCCCCTCTCACACTTGTGGGCACATATTGTCAGGCCAATCATCACTGTTCCACACATGAATCATCTCTGGGTGAGACTGGTGAGTTATTTTTCTCTTCTAGCAGCCCACATAGAATCCTGAAGTCTCCTAATAGCGAACCATACGGAGAGAAGCTCTAGGTCTCTAAGGGTTTGATTTCTCAAGGTATTGTAACTGAAATATATGGTGTCTTCATCAATATGGTCTTATCATTCACTACTGGGGCACAATCAAAGATGATGGCAATACCCTGCTCTTGTTTTGAATGCTTATGATCAGCAATTTAGAGAGATAGTTTCCAGGCCTGGTATTGGGCCTTTTATTCCACAAGGCATGGCTTCTGAGAGGAATATAATTCTCCTGTAGAGTAACTGCATTAAAACTCATCTATAGTATGCTTTCATACAACTCAAAGTATTCTTTGAGTTAATTACTTCTGCCCTAGACCCCAACATGAAGGATAATTTGGTAATTCTTTAATTCAGTCCTGTGCCTTTTAGTGTGTATAAATTCCGGACTGTTCTCTAGGTTCTGGCTAGTTCTTAGAATTTGTTTCATTTCTACATGCTGCTAGTCCCAATTTCTCAAGAATGGTGTGAGTTAGAAGGGAAACTCTCATGTTAGAAAATGGTAATTGTTTCATGCCTACAATTTAATTTCTCCCTGTTGTTGGTTTCATGCAATGTAGGGTGATGGTGGGTAGTTCCTCTCCCTACTGTACTGAGAAGGTATTCTAGTCTAAATTCAGCATTGTTAATCTGCTAGATCCTCTTTAGACTTTCATCAGGAAATAAGGCAGGAATACTCAAGATCCATATTTCAATAGACTTCACCTCTTCGGATTATGTGCTATCATGGGCCTATGGCCTGCCCCAACTTGTTTGTCCAATATTGCATCTATCTTTTTAATCAGGCCTGTGTGCTTGTAAACACTGGTGGCATTACAGTATAACTGATACTTATTCCATTCTGCTCTTGTCCATGTCTAGAAGCTCAAACCTAGCCTATCAGGTCTCATCAGGACTGGTTACATTGTCTTCCTCTGTTGCCTGTTAAGGCTACTAGACCCCCCTCCTCAGGAGGAGGTGTTCAAAGAGCCAGCCACTGAGTTCATGTCAGAAACAGCCCCTGTTCTCTTTACTAAGGAAAATACTTGGAGACTGAGATGCCATGGGCTACATCTGTGCAGGGGTTCTATCAATTCATTATTAGAAGTAAAGTAATTGAAGTGGGAACATCATGGATACAAAGAATGCATATTTTTATGGTTTTTCACATCTGTTGCCAAGTTACCCTCCACAGAGGTTGAGCTAATTTGTGATCTAAGATCAGGATTTTAGATCAGCCAATTGTGACAATTCTTTGCAAGAACTGGCTTTTATCCACCTGTTTAGTGCTTTAATTCCATGTTTTTAAAAAATTAAAAAAAACAAAATACAGCAATAGACCACTACAACCTAAATTATTTGGTTTACAATTTCCTAACAAATTCTATAAGGATGGTTTTGGGGAAAGCACACACACGTACTTGTGACTATGCATATTTGTCTACGAAATTCCTTATGTAATCATATCTCTTAATGAAATTCTATAAGGCCACTTGTAAACTAGTCTGAACATGTGGTATGGGGAGACAGAAGGACAAGATATTTGAGATAATTCTTAACCACAGAATGAATATGAAGACACTTCAGCTACATGAGACCTAGTGTTGAGACAATTTCTCTGTAGAAAATTCAGTTAGAGATGTGGAAACAGTTACAATCTTTGTCCCTGATCATAGCACTACTTTGTATTACTTTTGCAAGCCAAGGCCAATAAATCAAAGGATTTCCTAACCCACACTGATACCTTGGGTATTAGGTTTAAATCTTTGTTTGAGCATTGCTCATATAATGTGTAACTGAAATTAAATTAGCCATGAATTCATTTTTCTAGTGTTGTGAAAAGAGATTTACACTTGTAATATAGATCTCAAGCTCACACTATTCAACCTTCTCCTGTGTCCTCCCCTTTCAAATTCCTGATCTTTTCTGGAAATTATTACTGTTACATATGTAAATATACATCCGCATATATAAATATATTCTGCTGAGCCCACTTAATGTTGTTCTTATGTGTATGTGCTAAGGGCTGATCACTTAGGATAAACTATCAGGAGGCTCATCCTTGAGGTCTCCTTCTGCCTCTCAGTCTCTACTACTTGCCTGTAGCTCTTCACATGTAGATGGGCATTTTGCTATTTCCCCATCAACTCTGTAATTGAGGTAGTCATTGCATAGGTCCTGTGTGGTTGCTCATGTTGTTAAGATTTAATGGGCATAGATCCATCTCCTATATAGATGGCCTTGTTTCACAGTGTATGTCCTGTTCCTCAGTCCCTTAGAATTGTTCCTAATCCTCTTCTCTGGCATGTTCTCTGAGCCTAAGAAGAAGAGGTTGTAGTCATAGCCAGCAGTTCTCTGCATTTTGACCAGTACTCTAACATCTTTTTGCCTTTACACAATTTAACCTATTTAAAACTACTTCACTGATGTATTAGCAATTTTTCTCTTGTCTTCACATTGCTGAAATGTCTAAAAGAGTCTTATGAAGACAGCCAGAATAAATGGCCCCACTCATATTTCTGATATTGTAAATCACTACCGTATAAATACCCAAGGAAGAGAATGGAGGCAGGCGCACACTCCACTGGGTATGTCTGCTAAGTTCCTCACACAGGCAGCATAAGATTTGGAAAGTAGTCACCCAGTCTTTGTTTGCAAGTGCACAAGTGAGAACATAAATCATTCCTTTCCACTTGCATACAGCCCAGGGAACCACCTTACTGGCTCCATGGAGCAAAGCCTAGCACACAATGGTGAGGTGGTGACCTGCCAAGTGAAGCACATTTCTTCATCTATCAAATCATTAGTCACAGCTAAGGAAAGAGCTTGGACTGTCCACTCTCTTAGGTCACTGGTTTTCCCTCCCTGCTCCTCCTGACTCACTTAAAGTCATGGCCTTTCTCTTCTTAGTCATAGCCCTGGTCTCTGAATGCAGACACCTTATGGTGTCTGGCTATGACATCTCTCTGCCTAAAGAATCTTGCTCATTTCATTTGGTGGATGATTCCACCAGCTCTAAAGGTTAGAGAAAATTCTCATGTTTATAACCCCCCCTCCAGTATGGGGAAATACAGTAGAGCGTACATAGATCATTAGAGAAAGTTCAGTCTTGACTGCTTCACTTCTTCCCTTTCTTCACAGACGAATGGTTACTAAAACAGGCCTAGTTGCATTTCCTATATCTGCATCCTTAATGGTGAGATTTAGGACTTAAGAACCCTACCCACTGCAGGAAACAGGAAGGTGTGCCATCACTAAGCTCAGGCTTTAGAAGCTTTGCCTGCTTTTCCTTGCTCTTCTAGAATTCTGCCATGTCAAAGTGGTTGAGGCCAGCTTGTTGCAACACAAGAGATATCAATAAAATAAATAAAATAAAGATGCATTATCATCCATGTAGACATCCTACATTTACTCAGGCTGGGCTAGCTGCTCACACAATCACAGATGAGCCCTGGTGGCAACACAAGTCACACTTAGCTGAACCAATTTCAAATTGTTACGCTCCAGTGTCTTGGATGTGTGTCAAACCGTAACACAGAAGCAGCCAATTGATGCATTTATCCATGCTAAAAGCTACTCCTTTTGTAAAGCTACTCTTAATTTTCAAGTAATAAAGAATAAATTTGAGATGAAGGGTTTTATTGGAAGCTATAAATTCAATTGTCTGTAGAAGTCACGGCAATTACAAAATTGAGTAAAAAATAGCTAGCCATCATTCAACATTTTTCAATCCAGTTAGTTAATGTTCTGTGTGAAAAATTTTTTATTATGTGTATTTTTATACACATTTACTTCTTTTTTATTATGTATATCTAGAATATATAACATGATTTTTGATATACCTATAAATGAGGAAGTTGTCCCTACAGCCATGCAAATGAACACACATGGTTTTCTCTTCTGTGAGGAAGGATGACTTTATTGTTTTGATGATTACAGCTTTGCAACACAGTTTGAGATTGGGAAGTATGATGCTTCCATTTTATTTACCCTTTTCAAACTTTAGCTGGAATTCTGTATCTTCTGTTATTCCCTATGCATTTTATATTTTTAATATTTCTGTGTAAAATGCCATTATAATGGTGAGAAGGACTGTGCTGAACATATCTATCTACTGCCTTGGGGTGTCTATACACTCAACAGTGCTGTGTCTTCTGACCCACACACATGAGATGTATTGTGGAGCTCCTATATTCTTCTGTTTTCTTCAGTGCCTTGAAATTTTTCATTGTATTTTTACTTCCGTGGTTAGGTTTATTCCTAGGTAATTCTTTAGTGCTATGAATGGGATTGTCTTCTTAATTTTGTTCTCAAAATATTTGTTTTTTACATATAATAAGGTTACTTATTTTTGTACATTAATAGTTTCTAATGCTTTTCTGAAGATGTTTGTCAATTTTGAGGTTTCTAGGCTCTCTTACAGGATTCAATAATCCACAAATAAGAATAATTTTACTTGTGCCTCTTTAATTATCTTATTTTATGTGTATGCCTGTTACTTGTTATATTTTGTTTTACTTGCATGGATATTACGTGTGTGTGTGTGTGTGTGTGTGTGTGTGGTGTTTGTTAACAGTAGAATTCAGAAAAGGGTGTTAATCTGCAGAGTTTAAGGGTTAGTGAGCCACCGTGTGTTACTAGGAACTGAATCTTGGTCCTCTGCAAGAACAGCCTGTGCTCTTAAACACTGAGCCATCTCTCTAGCCCCTACTTCTATGTATTATTTCTGTATCCCTTTTCTTTCTTTTCTTTTGTTCTAGATAAGATTTCAAGGGAAGCACTGAAAAGGAATGGAGAAAATAGACACCTTTGTTTCAATGGTGATTTTAGTGGAAATATTTTGAATTTATTAGTTAATATTCTTCATGAAAATCTATTGCATTTATGTGAAGGGATTATTGCATATAAAAGAACATATAAACACATTGGACTTAATACTGCAAAGTAAATAAATAGATCCCTATTGTACTTATATAATTGTGAATGAAATGGGAAGTGGAGAAAATAATAGGTGCAAGAAATAAAAACTGATAATGAAGAGTCAAACCTTTCCTTGACACAGCTACACATCAAACTCAACTGGGAGAGGAAAACATAAGAGTTTGGAAAGATTATCCTAGCCTAAAATATAGGATGCATCCAATCAGCATATTAAGGTGTATACACACACATACACACACACACCATATATATGTTATATACTATTATAATACAATATATGTTATATATTACATGTGCTATATTAAATAATATATAGTATGTATTATATATAATATGAGTATGTATATACACTCATATCTGTGTGTGTGTCAGACTGGATACGCTGACAATTCTGAACATCCATCAGTGTGTAAAAGAGTTCTCTTTAAATCTTTCTTATGCTATTGTAAAGTGTTTCATAAAAAGACCCATCTAATCACACCAAACACTCTACTCAAAATTATTTAATAATTTCTCAAAACTTTCCAAATAAAGTTCAAATATTTTAGTACAATATAACCCTCTAGGTTACTCAAGACTCAATAAGCTCATAGTACAACGACATAGTATGCATGTGCAGGGACTCATCACCCACTGTGAGCTGCTATTTTGTGCACAAAAACCTTATCATTGCAAAGAGTTACTCATGCCAGATATTAGAAAGGACTTTCGTTTGTGGAAGTCTGAGAATATCAAAGCCAAAGAACAATTGTAGCAATAGGTGAAACTGGTCCTCTTCCTAGAAGGGAAACAGTTAGCTCTATGATTGGCCACACATAGTTTACCAAGGATCCTTAACTTTGACCTTTCAAGATTTGAGTTATTGTTTAAAGTAGAAATATTCAAAGAATTATGAATACCTAGAAATTATCTATGCCACCTTAGTGAAGAATTCAAGTACCCATTTCATCTGTAAAATAAAAGGGTTGGCATAGATTATTATCAGGAGCATGTTAGTGTCAAAATATTATACGAGATCTGAAGGGGAGGATGAGCCTTTAATACTTCCATTCTCAGCATCCATGTCCCTCCAGCTTCCTAAAATTGGGATAATCTTTGTATAAGCCAGGATTTATTTTAATAATTGTATGTAACAAATTTTAATAATTGTATGTAACTAATGGACAATCAATTTTAGTGAATTAACACAAGATAATTGCATTTATCACTAAAAATACTATGTGTTTCCAATTTTATACAGCAAATATGTGTATAACTGAAATCATGCCTCTATACTGTAATTTTAAAAGAGGACCTGGAAGAAAGATCTCTCTCTCTCTCTCTCTCTCTCTCTCTCTCTCTCTCTCTCTCTCTCTCACACACACACACACACACACACACACACACACACACACATCATTGCTTATTATTAAGTAGCAATTGCAAACAATGTTTTGCAGTCATTCTTGCCATAATACTAACAGCCTGACATTGCTTGTATTTAAATATTTATAATTCTCAAAATGCAGTATCTTTGGCTGTTTGCTTGACTTATGACCTGGAAGTTTTAAAAAATTATAGTTCTACTCTCTCAGTGCTTTAATAACATCATGTGTTAACTCAGCCTAAACATGTCCTTCTTCCAGGAAGTTGCCAGAAATCACAAAAAATCATAAATCATAGTTTGAATAGTTAGATAGCCAAGGAAAAGAAGATACATGATAAATGTTCATGTGTGAATTCATGTGTAATAAAAATGGTGGTATGAATCTCAAAGTGCCCTAATGTTGGTATTAAATCAAATGGCATATGTCAATATTCACATATAGGACCAGTCAGAAAGTTAGGATCACAAACATGTTAACTGTAATTATTTCATCAAGGGAATCAATAAGGCATACCTGATTGAAAATCATAGCAAAAGAGAATAAAAAGAAAGTAAGCAGAAATTCAAAAAAGTGGGTAAGCCAAGTAAATCAAAGTCAAATTAATAGAAATAGGGAGACTGTACTTGTGCAGAAGAAAACTATAAAGTAACAATAGGGTTTATAAGCTGTTTTTATACATCCAATTTGAAGATGCTGTTTGCAGAAGTAGCTCAGAAACGAATATGATAGTGAAAGCAAGCAAGTTTAAAGCTGTCAATATGGCTTCCTACAGCCTAGGGTCAATATAATGGAAATACATCAATAAAAAGGAAATGCAGAGAAATGGAAGGTTCAAATTTGTTGTTGTTTTTTTTTTTTTTTGGTTGTTGACATCTTTATTGCTTGAGTTTAATAAACCAAGAAAATACAGGAGAATCAGCTGTGTTTAATTAATTAACTGTCAAAAATTACAAAATACATCCCAGGGAATTGCTACAAAACCCTCCTGATTGCTTAAGGAAACTTAGTTCTCTGGTTTCAGTATAAAAGAATAACGATGGTGCTCTGCAATTGGTCACAATTTGCAGGTTATCTTTAAAAGCTGTATGTTAGCATCAGAGGTCAGTGATACACTCTGATTATAACAGGACCAAGCTAGGTATTGAGAAGCCACAATAAGTGAGCCTTGGTAATTAGCTAAAGTGAGGGGACGCAGGGGGAAAAAAGGTTCTCTATTCTCTTTCACTAAAAGTCCTTACTAGGGTCACCTTCATAGGCTCCAGGAAGTTTTCACTCATCATATGTTTCCCCATGGCCTCCCAAATGTCCCCTATGCCAGTTTTCTCTCCCTGGGCCTTCTTTCTCTCCATAACGCCCTCACTGACCTTATCCCTACTATGTATATCACCCCCTGTCCCTCGTTTACCCATAAAATCTATTCTCTTTTCTCTTTTCAGGGAGATCCATCTGTCCCCAGTGAAGCCCTCATTGCTACATGGCCTCTCTGAGACTGGGGATTGTGGTGTGAGTATTGTTTACTAATATCCACTTATAAGTGAGTGTGTATCATCTTTATCTTTCTGGGCCTGGGTTTGCCTCCCTCAGAATGTTTTTTCTTGTTTCATCCATTTGCCTTCAAATTTCATGAGTTATCTTTTTCTAACTGCTAATTAATATTCCACTGGGTAAATATACCGCATTTACTTTATTAATTCATTATTTATTTACTTTATTTATTCTATACATCTAGGTGGTTTCATGTTTTTGGCTATTATGAATAAAGATGCAATGAGCATAGTTTAGCAAGTGCCATTGTGGTAGGCTGAAGTGTCTTTTGGTTATATGCCCAAGAGTGGTATCTGGGTCTTGATGTAGATCAATTCCCAATTTTCTGAGGAACCGCAATATTATTTTCCATAGTGTTTGTACAAGTTTTTTTCTCTGTGTGTGCACGTGTAAGATAACAATCATCACAGAGCAAGAAGCCATGAATTCAAGAGACTGAAGTAGGGTGGATGGGAAGGAGTTGTATTGAGAGAAGAATGAATGGAAACATGAAAATTATATAAATAGAATCTACTTACAAATGAAATTCTCAAAAGAAATTAAAACTATTTTTTAAGGGAAAGAGTGAGGGAGGGTGGGACTGAAAGGAGTTGAGGGAGGAGGCTACAATTGGGATATATAATGAATAAATTGTAAAAAAAAGATTAAATTAAATTTAAAAACGAAACTTCAACTAATCTTGTATCCAGCCACTTTGCTGAAGCTGTTATCAGCTGTAGGAGTTCCCTGATGGACCGTTTGGGATTGCTTACATACACCATC
The DNA here is from genome assembly GCA_028658305.1 of Pachyuromys duprasi. Lineage (NCBI taxonomy): Eukaryota > Metazoa > Chordata > Mammalia > Rodentia > Muridae > Pachyuromys > Pachyuromys duprasi. The sequence continues at coordinate 41,545,698 of CM053752.1, forward strand.
ACATCTGCTAATAGTGATACTTTGGCTTCTTCCTTCCCGATTTGTATGCCCTTGATCTTCTTTAGTTGTTTTATTGCTTTAGCTTAGAACTTCAAGTATTATCTGAAGAGATACAGAGAGAGTGGACACAGCCTTGCCTTGTCCCTGACTTTTGTGAAATTGCTTTGAGTTTTTCTGCATTAATTTGATGTTGGTAATCAGCTTGATATATATATATATATATATATATATATATATATATATATATATATATGTTTAGATATGTGCCTTGTATCCCTGATATCTCCAAATCTTTCATCATGAACTGATATTGGATTTTTGTCAAAGCCTTTCTCTGCATCTAATGAAATGATAATGTGATTTTTTTCCTTGAGTTTTTTTATATGGTGGATTACGTTAAAGTATTTTTGTATGTTGAACCATCCCTAAATCCCTGGGCTGAAGCCAACTTGATCATGGTGGATGATGTATTTGATGTGTTGTTGGATTCAGTGTGTGAATATTTTATTGAGTATTTTTGCACCAATGTTCATGAGTGAAACTGGTCTTAAATTCCCTTTCTTTGTTGGATCTTTGTATGGTTTAGGTACCAGGGTGGCTATGGCTTTAGAGAATGAACTTGGGATTTTTCCTTCAGTTTATATTTTATGGATTAGTTTGAGGAGAATTGTATTAACTATTTGAATGTCTGGTAGAATTCTGTGCTAAAACCATCTGGACCTGGGCTTTTTTTGTTTTTTGTTTTTTTGTTTTGTTTTTGGTTGAGAGACTTGATGACTGTTTCTATTTCCTTATGGGTTATAGGACTGATTTAGTTTTGGTAGATGAAATCTATCCAGAAAATCCTATCCTCCATTTTTTTTTTTTTTTTTAGATTTTTCAATCTTCTGGCATACAGGCTTTTGAAGTAAGACCTAATGATTTTTTAAAAATTTCCTCAGTGTCTGTTGTTAGGATCCCCTTCTTGTTTCTAATTTTGTTAATTTGAATATTTTCCCTCTGCCTTTTAGAAAGTTTGGCTAAGGATTTATCTATCTTGTGATTTTCTCAGAGACAGAGCTCCTAGTTTCATTGATACTTTGAATCACGCACTTTGTTTCCAATTTATTGATTTCAGCCTTGAAATAGTGATGGAAAGATAGGAAGATAAAGACATAGACAGACAGACAGACAGACAGACAGACAGACAGACAGACAGACAGACAGATAGATAGATAGATAGATAGATAGATAGGAGACAGGATAACTTTGAGTAGCTTTGGCTGTCCTGGAACTACCTCTGTAGTTCAGGCAGGCCTCAGACTAGCAGAGATTCACATACAGTTGCCTATCAAGTTCTGGGATTAAAGGCATTTACTACTACCACCCACTGAAATGTCAGTAGTCCTCCTGTATATAAATGACAAACAGGCTGAGACAGAAATTAGGGTAACTACACCCTTCACAATAGCCACAAATAATATAAAGTATCTTGGTGTAATTCTAACAAAACAAGATAAAGACGTATATAACAAGAACTTCAAGTCCCTGAAAAAAGAAAAGAAGATACCAGAAGATGGAAAGATGTCCCATGCTCAGGGATCAGTAGGATTAACATAGTAAAAATGGCATCTTACCAAAGGCAAACTACAGATTCAGTACAATCGTCATCAAAATACCAACACAGATCTTACAGACCTTGAGAGAACAATTATCAACTTCATACAGAAAAACAAAAACAAAACAAAACACCAGAACTGCTAAGACAATCCTATACAATAAAAGAACTTCTGGAGGTATCTCCATCCCTGACTTCAAGCTATGTTAAAGAGCAGTAGTAATAAAACGTGCATGGTATTACCATAGAAATAAAATGGTTAAACAATGGAAATGAATTGAAGACCCAGAAATAAACACCCATATCTATGGTCACTTGATTTTTGACAAAGAAGCAGAAACCATACATGGAAAAAAGATAGCATCTTTGACAATTGGTGCTGGTCTAACTGGATGTTAACATGTAGAAAAATGCAAATAGGTCCAATTTATCACCCTGCATAAAACTCAGATCCAAGTGGATTAAAGACATCAGTATAACACCAGACACACTAAATCTATTAGAAGAGAAAGTGGGAAAGAGCCTCAAACTCCTTTGCACAAGAAAGAGTCTGAACAGAACACCAACAGCTCAGGCTCTAAGATCAACAATTAGTAAATGGGACCTCTTAAAACTGAGAAGCTTCAATAAGGTAAAGGACACTGTCAATAGTCGGAAAAACAATCTAGAGATTGGGAAAAGATCATCAACAATCCTACCTCTGAGAAAGAGCTAATATGCAAAATATATAATTAATTTCAAGAAATCAAACACCAATAAACAAAATAACTCAATTAAAAATTGGACACAGAATGCAAGGGTGGTTCAATATAGGCAAATCCATCAATGTGATCCACCATATAAACAAACTGAAGGAGAAAAACCACATGATCATCTCCCTAGATGCCGAAAGTGCATTTGACAAAATCCAACACCCATTCATGTTTAAAGTCT
>CM053752.1:41548727-41559386 GCA_028658305.1 Pachyuromys duprasi
CTGGGGGAGGTTGTTGAGACTTGGGGAGAACAAGAGCTCCACAAAGACCAAACTGAGCAGGGCACAGGGGTCTTGTATGAGACGGTTTCTACAATCAAGTTCCATGTGTGGATGTGGCCTGGAACCCCTGCTCAGATGGGGCCCATGATAGGTCGGTGTCGGACTGAAGACCCTAGTGAGGGAAACAGGGACTGTTTCAGTCATGAACTTGATGGCTGACTCTTTGACCCTCCCCCATACAAGCCCAGAGTGACAGACTGGCTAGATCCCAGGGGAGGACATTGCAGCCAGCCCTGAGGAGACAGGATGAGTTGGGGTTGGATGGAAGGGGAGGAGGTCCTCCCCTGTTGGTGGACTTGGAGGGGGCGGGGAGGAGGGAGATGAGGGAGGGAGTGGGAGGGTGGGAGGGAATGAGGGAGGGGGCTACGCCTGGGATTCAAAGTACCTAACCTGTGATTGATATAAAAATAAATTAAAAAAATTTAAAAAAAGAAAATGCAAACTGATGGACATCTGGAAATGAAAAACATAGTAACTCAAACAGAAACCTAAAAGACAAGCTGACAAGCTTCACCAACAGAATAAAAGAAATGGAAGAAATAATCCCAGGCACTGAAAACATGATAAAAGCAGCGAATACATCAGTCAATAAAATTGTTAAATCTAAAAACATTCTGGCACAAAACATTGAGAAAATACGGGACACTATTAAAAGATTAATTTAAAGAGTAATAAGATTAAAGGAAAGATAATCAATAAAGGTCAAAGGCACAGAAAATATTTTCTACAATATTATAGAAGACATTTTTATATCCTAAAGAAGGAGATGCCTATTAAGATACAAGAAGAATAAAAATAGGTTGGGCTAGAAAAGAAAGTCCCAATGGCACAAAAATTAAAGGTACAGAACAAAGAAAGACCATGAAAAGTTGCAAGGGAAAAGAGCAAATAATATATAAAAGCAGAGATATTGAAATAAAACCTACTTCTAAATGGAAACTCAAAAGGCCCAAATAGCCTTGATGAATGTTCTACATGCTCTAAGTGACCACATATGCCCGGTTAGACTACTATCAACAGGAGAACTTTCAATCTCAATAAATAAAGAAAATAATGCTTTCCACAATTAAACCAAATTTAAGCAATATCTATCTACAAATCCTGCTCTGCAAAAGCCTCTAGAAGGAAAACTCCAACCTAGAGTCTAGCCCTAACCAAGAATATACAATGAATAAATAATGAATCAAAATCCCAAAACAATTCTTCACAGACCTTGAAAGGACTATTTTCAGCTTCATGTAAACACACACACACACACAAGGCAGAAGTATTGGAACAACACCTGACTTCTCAATGGAAACTCAAAAAGTACACACACAAAGACACACACACGCAGAGACATACACACCAAACAGTACAGTTAAAATAATCCTGCATAATAAATGGACTGCTGGAAGTATCACCACCCCGACTTCAAATTGTACTGCAGATCTATAGTAATAAAAATAGCATAGTATTGGCACAAAAACAAACACGTTGATCAATGGAATCCAATTGAAGTCCCAGACAGAAATTCACTCAGCTATGGCTACCTGGATTTTGATAAAGAAGCTGAGAATGCACATTGGAGAAAAGAAAGCATATTCAAAAAGTGGTGCTAATCAAACTGAATGTCTGTGTGTTAAAAAAAAATTGATAAATCCTCATCACCCTGCACAAAACTCATCTCCAGATGGGTCAAAGACCTCAACACAAAACCAGATTTAGCGAATCTGAGAGAAGAGGAAGTGGAGACTACTATTGAATTCATGGCAGAGCAGAAGACTTTCTCAACAGAACATGGTTAGCACAGGAAATAAGACCAACAAGTAATACATAGAGCTTCATGAAACTGTAAACGTTCTGTATGTGAAACAAACAAACAAACAAAAAACATCACAAAGCAGCAGCCTGCCAAATGGGAAAAGATTGTTAACAACTACACATTCTAAAGAGGGGTAATATGCAAAATGGATAAATATTTTTTAAAAAAATTAGGTATAAAGAAAACAAATAATCAAATTAAAAATGATGCCCAGATTTAAATAGAGAATTCTCAAAAGAAGAAACTCCAATGATTGAGAAACAAATAAATTAAAGAAAGATCCTTAGTCATCAGGAGAAATGCAAATAAAAACTGCTTGGAGATTTCTTCTTAACAGTTGTCAGAATGATTATGGATAATATAACAAATGACAGCTCATGCTACAAGGATGTTGAATAAGGGAAACAGTCATCCATTGATGGTTGAACTATAAATTTTTACTGTTACTATGGAAATCAGTGTGGCAGTTCCTCAGGAAAAAGGAAATCAATCTACCTTAAGATCCAGTCATACCACTTTGGAGGATATAGGCAAAAAATGTGTCATTCTACCACAGAGATACTGCCTCAGTCATGTTCATTGTTGTTCTATTCATACTCTCTAGAAACTAGAAACAACCTAGATGTCAACAAAAGAAGAAATATAGAAAATGTGGTATATTTGCACAATGTAATATTATTCATTTAAAAATGAAATAGTGAAATTTGCAGGTACATGATTGGGCCTAGGGAAAAAATCATTCTGAGTGAGGTAATCCAGACACAAAAAGACAACTATAGTATGTATTTCTTTATATGTTGGTGTTAGCTATCAGGTCATTGATAATAAGCCACTATCCCCAGAACCTTTGAGATTATGTTTAGAAGTAAGGGACTGAGGGTTTTGGGAGGGGGGCGGACTCATCTCTTTAGGAGATGAAAATAGAGTAGGTAGTTATGTATGAATAGAAGGAACTGGATTGAGAGTATAAAGTGAAGAGAGGGAAGGAAGAGGGAGATGAGGGAAGTAATACAGAAAGAGACTTTAAAAATTAAGGGCCTTTGACAGACAGCATGGAAATCTAATAGAACATAAGCTTTATGAAATATATCCATAATCAAGGGAATCTAAATTAAATCCCCAAATAATGGGGAAGTTGGAGCCTCAGAAATGCTTACCTCTTGTCACTAACTGAAGCTTCCAGTACCGAAGTTGCTTTACATCTAGTTGAATTGCTCTCCAAAGTGGTCCCATGGGAATCCCCAAATAACCCACACTGCTGTCTAGTCTATAGGTTGCTCTCACAAAGTAATGAAAAGACCCCTTTCCAGAAAACAACACCCACATAAGTCATTGAACATGGAATAGAGCTGGTGTCTATGAAGCCTTCACCCTTATGTACTAGCAGTATCTTTAGTACAGGAAGATAATGCAAGCTACCAAAGAAGAAATGCAAGCCCAGCCACAAACACTTTGATTTATAATGCTGTCCCATCTGTGAGATATGCTAATGCAATTTGGGGATCCAAAGCTTGTGGGAATAACTAAACAACATCTGTTTTGACTTAAAGCCCAGCCCAGGAGATGGAACCCATACCTGACACTGCTTCTTCTCAAGAACCTGAGACTAGATATCTCAGAGTCCCAGGGCAAACCAAACACTACTGTTCATATATATGAATAAAATCTATCTATTTATCTATCTATCTATCTATCTATCTATCTATCTATCTGAATAAAAAACTATCAAGAAAATGACTCCTGAGGACATTCTTCTATATTCATAGATTAGTGCCTGGCTCAGCTATCCTCAGAGAAGCTTCCCTGAAGCAGATGGGAAGAAATATTGTGACCTATAGCCAGTCACTATTCAGAGATCAAGAGAACTTGAAACACTCAGCCCTAAATGGGATGTCTCCATCAAAACCCTCTCTTGTGGAAGAAGGCAGAAAATGTGTAAGAGCCAGATGTGATGGAGGACACCAAGAAAACAAGGCCACAACAAGACAGATGCATATATGAACTCAGACTGGGACAGCATGAAAAGTGCCTGCTCAGATCTACACCAGGTGGAGTCCTGTAGCTGAAAAGAAAAGTGAACACATGGCCCCATCCCTAACCCAGAAGGTATCTAATTGATAAGCACTTACAAATGAAAATTTAGGTTTTTTTCCCAAAAGAATTTCAATAGGGGGGATGCTCTTATGAGTCGACTGCATGCCCAGCAGGAAGTGGCCAACACAAAACTCACTCAGCAGCAACACCAGAGGTTTCTTGTTTAATAATGTCATGTCAGTACTTTTTGGTTTTATTTTATTTAATCTCACCTCCTCTCTCTCTCTTTCTCTCTCTTCTCTCTCTCTCGCCTACTGATACTTTGTGTATAAATTATGGCTTCTAGTTTAGTGGTTTTATGGGGTTCCTGGGTGTGTGAACACATGGGACTCTGTATCTATACAGATGCTTCCTGTGCCTTGCCTTGGGCTCTTTTCTTTCTATTTGTTTTTTTCCTATTCTGGTGTATTAGTTTCTGTTTTTATCATACATAATTATATTATATTAATTTATTATGCTAAGTATCTTACTTCATCTTTTAGAAGTCTGTTTGTTTTCCAATGAGAGACAAAAGGGAATGGATCCACATGGGAGGGGAGGTTGAGAGGAAGTGGTGGAAGTAGAAGGGGAAACCAAAAGTGGGACTTGTTATGTGAGAACAAGATCTATTTTCAATAAAAACAAAGCAAAGAGTGCTAGACAGGATTCTTAAATCTCTATGTATTTACCTGTCAGTGTGTACTAGAGAAGATCTTTGGAAGTAAACAAGATGCAACATAAAATAAACACAACACCATTCCTCTATATTTATGAATGGGGAACATTCCTGAAAACAGCACGAGATAAATTTGAAAACATTAAAAAAATACAAATAATGGTTATTTTCTTAGCTTCACCCCATTGCTAATTTTAAAATTCAAAAACATTTAAGATAGTTACATTGAAGTTAAGTTTTTCAACTTATAAAAAGAAAATGAATGTCTATTAGAAGCTATATATCACTTTGTTCTATTAAAAAAGTCAAATTTATATAGAATACATTATAAAATATAAATGAGGAATGATATCAATATTTTAATATTTTTATGAATTCAAGTATATATACATATATATATATAGAGAGAGAGAGAGGGAGAGAGAGAGACCAGTATGTTTAAGAACAAAATAAACTATTATACAATTGTGTCAAATGATACTAAGCTAATGAGAATAATATAAAGTAGCCTTAAAGTAAAGAATACTTTGAAAATACATAAAGTACTTCACTCATTGCTTTGCTTACTCCACCCAAAATCCTAAATATGTACACAGTTTGACAGACCTTGTTAGTTATTCTTTGGGAGGGTAATGTGAATATTTAGGCTTTAATCTCGTGTCTGGAAATGAGTTGGAACTGGTTTGAGCAGGATTTGTTTATCTTACGTACCTAAAGTCAGAGCCAATAAGCCTCTCAGCTCTGAATAGCACTAAATGTCTGCTCCCATCTGCACACGACTGATAAGTCTGTTTGCAGATAGCTCGTGCTCACATGTGAGCTGTTATATGTGTATTGGTTGAACTAAGACATGTCTTGAAAAATAGCCTCCTCTGCAATTGTATCTGTATTTGTATTTCAGGCATATGGGGTTTCCTTCTTCCACGAACATTCAAGGTAAATGTATACATTGGCAAATGTGACTGTGTAACGGTTGGCCTATCATCCGGAAGATTAATGAGGGGTAACTCTACAATAGATCAAAGGCCAGTTATACTGGTGTGCGTTTCTGAGCAAGGGTGGGTCAGCTCCCAGTGAGAGAAACCAGCTTTCAGTTGTTTGGTCCAGGGGAGAAAAAAAGAGAAGGAAAACTGCAATGAAACTGGCTAGCAAAAGCTTAGAGATACAAGGAAAACAAGATGGAATTAGCTGAGAAAATGTTGGAGGGCAAAGTGAAAGAAATAAAACAGAGGAAAACATGGATTACATTATCCAAATTGTGGATGTTGGGAGTCACATTGATCTTAATGAACACAGTACATGGTTTCCCAAAACACAGTGCAATAGTTGCTCTTATTGTTAATAGTTGTTTGTTTGTTTGTATTTTTTTTTCTTTGGTTGAATTTGCTTTCTTCTGCTAAGCTCCCCTTGCAACCAATAACACTCAAGGACTGCTCAAACTGTCTAAATGTGCTAATGTTTAGAGACTAGAAAATTGACAAATAGCAAAACCGGCTAAAACCAGTAGATTAGAACATTTCCCAGATATTTATACTAAACCCAAAAACAGTGTATGTGTCCGACTTTCAGAAGAAGGCTCCTTGGTGCTTAGTAATTTCTGAAGACCATCTTGAAATTCTGTTTTTGTGAGTGGTGTGGTGCCCCCCCCCTCCATCCCACTGGAAATCCTGCATCTCTAGCTGGTGGCCACTTCTGTCTTTATGTTCCCTGCAGCTAGGAGTCTCAGCTAAAGTCACACCCATATCCTCCCAGAAAACTAACCTGTTACAGATCTCCAGCTTGTGTCAGAGATGCACCCCACTTGGTTTCTCTTCTCTCTCTCATCTCTCTTGCCTCCCACCTCTACTCTGCCTTCATCTGATCCATACCCTCATTCTCCTCCCTAAACCCTCTCCCATCTTGTTCCCTCTCTTCTTCCACTATCAATGTCTATTCTATTTCCCCTTATGAGTGGGATTCAAGCATCTCATTTGGTCCCTCCTTATTACTCAGCTTCTTTGGGTCTCTGGATTGTAATATGGTTAATCCTGTACTACATGGCTGATATTTGCTTACAGGTGAGTACACTCTATGTTTGTCTTTCTGAGTCTGGGTTACCTCACCCAGGATGATCTTTTCTAGTTCTATCCATTTGCCTGAAAATTACATGAATTCCTTGTTTTTAATTACTGAGTAATATTCCATCATGTAAATGTACCATTTTTTTTTTACAAAATGTGCAGGATAAAGAGAGAGAGCAATAATTAACTAATGACTGGCCCAACCGGAGATCCACCTCTGTAGAAGAGAGCCAACTCCAGACATTATTAATGATACTCTACTATGCTTGCAGACAAGAGCCTAGTACAACTATCCTGAGAGGCTCCACCCAGCAGCAGATCTAAACAGATGCTGAGACCCATAGCCAAACATTAGGTGACACTCAGGAACCTTGTGATACACTGGGGCAAAAGAAGGTCCTGAAGGGGGATCAAGGACACCATAAGAAGACCAAAGGAGTAAGCTAACATGGGCCCATGAGGACTCACAGACACTAAACCACCAACCAAAGAAAAAGGAACGTGCATGGACCTGACCTAAGCCCCCCAAATATACGTAACTGATGGGCAGCTTGGTCTTCCTGTGGGTCTCCTAGCAAATAAAGCAGGATTGTCTCTGACATGGACTCTGTTGCCTGCTTTTGGATCACTTTCCCCTAACTGGGCTGCCTTGTTCAGCCTCAGTGATGCCTAAGGATGACTCCTAATTCTGATGTGTTTGATGTGTCATGGTGGGTTTGTATGATGGAGACTCACCTTTTCTGAGGAGATAGAGGGAAGAAGGAGGAAGATGCTGCGACAGGTAGGAGAGAGAGAGGACTATGATTGGTATGTAAAAGAAACAAATTTAATAAAAAGAAATTCTGTTTGTTGTTGCTCTTTGGCTGGATGATTATGAGGGTATTTTTAATTTTTATTTGTTGTTGTTTGTGCTGATACTTGTGTTTGAATTCAAGACCCTGAGACAAGAACACACCATAAGTGTACTCTGGAGTTTCTCTTTTCTCATTTATTTATCTCATTCACTTTACATCCTTGTAGCTCTTCACTCTTTCCCTCTGAGTCCCACCCTTGATCCCTCCTCCTCCTCTTTTCCTCAGAAAAGGGGAGCTCCCTTTCCCATCCATCCCTGCTCATCAAGTAGCATCAGGACTGAGCTTGTCCTCTTCCCTGTAGTCTGTTAAGGCAGTCCCACCAGGGGAAAGTGATCTAAAGGCTAGCAAGTAAGTCTGTGTCCAAGGCAGTCCCCACTTTCCTTACTAGAGTGCCCACCAGAAACCTAAACTGCCCATCTGCTACATCTTTGTAGGAGGACAAGGTTCAGTTCATGCATGACTCTTGGTTGATGCTTCAATCTCAGCAAACCCCTCTGTGCCCTGGTCTTCTTGTGGAGCTCCTGTCACTTCCATGTCCTATTCTCTTTCCTCACACTATTCCCCAAGACTCCCTATGGGTCTCAGCATCTTTTTTGAGGTGCTGCTGGGTAGAGCCTCTTAGAGGACAACTCTGACAGGCTTCTGTCTGCCAGCTTTGCAGAGCATCATTCATAGAGTCAGAGGTTGGCACTCTTCCATAGGATAGGTCTTTGCTTGTGCCAGGCATTGGTTGGGCATTCCCTCAGTCTCTGCTCTATCTGCTGTATCTTTATTGCTGCACATCTCATAGGAAGGGCATATTTTGTGTTGATTTTTTTTTGTGAGTGGGTTGGTATTCCCACCATTTACTAGAAGACTTGTCTAGTTAAAAAGTTGTCCTCTTCAGTCTCTATGGTCTCTGCTACTAAGTCTCTGCTTGAATCACCCTTATATTGTCCCAGGAGCCTACCATGACTTAGGTCTCCAGCTTGTCACAGAAGGGTTCCCACCCTCAGTTTCTCTTTATTCTACAAGCCTTCTGTCCTCCAGCCCTTGCTTTCCTCGGGTCTTATCTCCACCCTTTTAACCCTCTGTGTCCCTCCTATCTTGTTCCTTCTTTTTAACCATTACCTCTGTCTTTTCTATCTCACCTTCTGAGAGAGATTTATGCATCCTCACTAGGGTCCTGCGTATTACTTACCTTTTTTGGGTCTCTGCCTTGTAGTATGCTTATCTTGGCTAAAACTCACTTGTAAGTGAGTACATACCATGTGTGTTCTTCTGGGTCTGGGTTACCTCATTCAGAATGATCTCCTCCAGTTCCATCCATTTGTCTGCAAATTTCATGATTTCTTTGTGTAAATGGGCCACAGACTTTTTATCTGTTCTTCGATTGAGGGACATCTAAGTCATTTCCAGATTCTGGCTATTACAAATAAAACTGCTATGAACTTAGTTGAGCAAGCATATGGCAGAGAGTCTTTTGGGTATACACCCAAGAGAGGTATAGCTCAGTCTTGAAGTAGGCTATTCCCAATTTTCTAAGAAAGCATCAGATTGATTTCCAAAGTGGTTGTACAAATCTACACTCCCACCAGCAATGGAGGAGTGTTCCCCTTTCTCCACGGAGTCAGCAGCATGTGTTATCACTTGAAATTTTGATCTTAGCCATTCCAACTGGTGTGCGGGGGACTCTCAGGGTACTTTTGATATGCATTTTCCTCATAAGTAAGAAAGTACAATGTTTTTTTTTTCAGTGCCTCTCAGCCATTTGAGATTCCTTTGTTGGGAATTCTTTTTTAATTTTTAATTTTATTTTTATTAATTACAGTTTATTCATTTTGTATCCCAGCTGTAGTTCCCTCCCTCATCCCCTCCCAATCCCACCCTTCTTCCCTTTTCTTCTCACATGCCCCTCCCCCAGTCCAATGAGAGGAGAGGTTCTCCTCCCCTTCCATTTGACCCTAGTCTATCAGGTCTCATCAGGACTGGCTTCTTCCTCTTCCTCTATGGACTGGTAAGGGTGTTCCTCCCTCAGGCGGAGGTGATCAAAGAGCCAGCCACTGAGTTCTTGTCAGAAATAGTCCCTGCTCCTGTTATTGGGGAATCCTCTTGGACACTGAGCTGCCATTGGCTACTTCTGTGCAAAGATTGTAATTTATCTCCATGCATGGTCCTTGTTTGGAGTATCAGTCTCAGAAAAGACCCTTGTGCCCAGAGTTTTTGCTCTTCTTGTGCAGCTCCTGTTCCCTCCAGTTTTTCTAACTCACCTTCCTTTCGTAAGATTCCTTGCACTCCGCAAAAAGTTTGGCTGTGAATCTCAGCATTCTTTGTTTAGTTCTGTGCCCATTTTTTTTAACACTTTCTATTTTATTTATTTATTTATGTATTTATTTATTTATTTTATTTATTTTTATCTCAATCACAGGTTAGGTACTTTGAATCCCAGGCGTAGCCCCCTCCCTCATTCCCTCCCACCCTTTTATTCCCTCCCTCATCTCCCTCCTCCCCGCCCCCTCCAAGTCCACCAACAAGGGAGGACCTCCTCCCCTTCCACCCAATCCCAGCTCATCCTGTCTCCTCAGGGCTGGCTGCAATGTCCTCCCCTGGGATCTAGCCAGTCTGTCACTCTGGGCTTGTATGGGGGAGGGTCAAAGAGTCAGCCATCAAGTTCATGACTGAAACAGTCCCTGTCTCCCTCACTAGGGTCTTCAATCCAAAACCGAGCTATCATGGGCCCCATCTGAGCAGGGGTTCCAGGCCACATCCACACATGGACCTTGATTGTAGAAACCATCTTATACAAGACCCCTGTGCCTTGCTCAGTTTGGTGTTTGTGGAGCTCTTGTTCTCCCCAAGTCTCAACAACCTCCCCCCATTTCTATCATTACTTCTCTCCCTCTGCCAAAGGCTTGATCTCGAGTCTTAATATCTGCTCTGATACATCGCTACATTGACCCCCCCAGAGGTCCTCCTTGGCATGCTCCTGTCCTGTTGCTTGTTTTCCCCTCCACTCAATGTCCATCCCATTTGTTCATCCAAACAAGGAGGATCCAAACCTGGGTCCTCCTTCCTGTATATCCTCTCTAGGTGTGTAGATTTCAGCTTGATCTTCCTATCCTATAGGTCTATATAATTGAGTATATACCATAT